>BLKM01011979.1:1039831-1545990 GCA_013340265.1 Coptotermes formosanus
TATAAAAACCAGTCTCTTAATGTTTTATAAGGCAAAAGTTGCTGTTTGTTCTGAGATCCGTACAAAACACATAAACGCAATGTGGGCACCACGTAGAATTTTTTAATGTTAAACCTGGTCGTATGTAAAGTTACCGCTAGACTTAGAAAGGTTAACCTTTTAAGACCTAGCGGTAACTTTACATACGACCAGGTTTAACATTTAAAAATTCTACGTGGTGCCCACATTGCGTTTGTGTGTTTTGTACGGATCTCAGAACAAACAGCAACTTTTGCCTTATAAAACATTAAGAGATTGGTTTTTATAGCCGAAGTGGAGAGTGTTTACAGAGCGGTACGCACTGGGTCCTTATATAAAAGAGATACGCTTCGTCTTTAAAGGGTTAATGTAATAGCTGTGAAAACTGAAATTTAGATTTGTTCATTTTCGCCACCTTTATCCTGAGCTTATTTACACAGATCTGACGCACGAACCAGCAGGCCCCATTCTACTCTCACAATTCAGAAAGTGTGATTTGGATTCAAGCCCTGAGCCCCAACAAGGATAAGCTCATTGTCATCACGTTCAGTAACACAATTAAATCTGAGGCACGGAGTTCGAGCCCCCAGTGCGCCGCATTATTGTGACCAGATAGCGTCCATCAGTCAACGTCAGGTACTATTGTTTCCGGTAGCGCCGCCTGTCAGAGCGGGATTAATCACATGGACAGACAGACAGACAAGATGGGAGATTTGCGGCGATGGTCAGATACGGCGAGGGGGCTGTATGGAGGGCTATGGAAACGTGGTGGCAAGTAGGAGAGGAGGAAGAAAGATTATAAACTCTAGCAAGCACCATGTAAAAGGGTCTTCCTTGAGAAGCTGACAGGCGTTTAGTTTTTCAAGAAATTTGTTTTATTTGTAATACGAAGGTTTATTATCCTGTTCGTAGGAGCTTGCCTTAGACAAGTCAAAAAAAGGCCACCGACCGACCCACGTTCGCTGTAAAAACGTGAAAAGTCACATCACTTCATATTTGACAAAAATGCACGTATCTAGGCTTCGTAACTGCTTCGTTGACAATGCCAGAAGGGATGTAGTGTTTTTGCGTTTGTTAATATTTTAAACACATGCAGATAAGGGTGACGTAACCGGGGCAGTTTGCATTTTAAGCTGATAGAGGTGGGTGTGTGTACGGTGGAGTCGTTGCGAGTCAAATGGAGCCTGCGAACACGATAACACACGATCCTTGGTGGCAGTTAGACACCTTAACGAGTGGACCTTATTTCCCGGAGAGCACAAATATTCCAGCAACCGGAAATTGAGCCCGGAGGATGCTAATCGGAAACGCTAGTGTCATTTTCTTGCTTAAGTTTAGTAAAAGCGGCTTATGTCCGATAAAATATTGTATGAATCATGGTAGCGTATGAAGTAACACAGAATAAAAAAAATTATTCTTTGCAGCTGAACTTGGAAGGTACAATTTGTGGGTAAAGTCGAGCGAGTTGGCCACAGGTAATGCTTGTAGCTTATGGCTTATGATCTCTTTTAAAGACATTAGAGACGCAGCGTATCTGATTTATATAAGGACTCAGTGCGTACCGCGCTGTAAGCACTCTCCACTTCGGTTTTAAAAAAACAGTCTCTTAATGCTTTATAAGGCAAAAGTTGCTGTTTGTTCTGAGATCCGTACAAAACACATAAAGGCAATGTGGGCACCACGTAGAATTTTTTTATGTTAAACCTGGTGGTATGTAAAGTTACCGCTGGGATTTAAAAGGTTAAATGAATGAAGACGTATATTGCAGATCCAGTTATTGTCAGCTGGTCATTTTCAGCTGCAGGGTAGTTCAGTTACTGCAAGAACAGTGTTCGTATTAAATTTTGTGTTCTCGTTGTGCTTGTTTTGGCATTTAAAATTTGCAACATAAATCTCATTCACGATATGTAATCAAGCACAGAACAAGTCACTTGAACATAGAAACGTTTAGTTTCTCCAACGACCATATCAGGATTTAAATTATGTATCCTCGATGGCAGATGAGTGGATATGAATGCGGAGCATTAAGGGAATTATACTGACAGGGAAAAAGAGAACTGCCTGGAGGAAACCTTGTCTCAGTGTCAGCAGCTCCACCGCAGATGCCACTTAAACTGCACTGGTTTGTAAGGTGATTTAAATACAGGTGCATATGCGAGTTGCATTGGCAAACCCGAAGACAGGAGCTGACTTGGATGGCATAGGCGGAGTTGGCAGGTATTATAAATATTATCCAAGAAATAGAGTTGGGTTGGTGGACTGAATTCACGTGGCTGAGGACGGAGACAAGTGACGTGCTGTTGTGAACACGGTAATGAACATTCGGTTTGCATAAAATGGGAGGAATTTATTGATCAGCTGCGCAGCATCTCATGGAGAACTTTGCTCCTTAAATTTAATTAATTACCTTACTGGTGACAAACAACTTTCAGTCTTCTAAGGCAATATCTGTTTAGGTTTTCTCACAACAGCGGGAATTGTACAAATAAATCAGACGTAGAGCTTTAAATGAGACATGAGCCCTTTTTACCTTTAGCATAAGATTTATCGTGTGAAACATTTTGATACGTGTATAGCTTCTATAGTGGAGAGGTGCGAATGTACGTGTGTAATCTACACGTCCCTGTTGGGGGACAATGGCTTAGTTAGCGAATGCTTCGCGTCATTTGCTTGGTCATGAAGCCCTGGCTATCAACTGCCTGCGACCAAATTTCCCCGCTACATAAAATACTTACTTTTTAAAAATGTCAAAACAGTCAGTAAGAACCTCGTCATAACTGGACTCCCAACTTCGGAACTGCAGTAACAAAGTTTTGCCATTTTCGAGTACGGTGGTTCTTCTCAGGACGGGGTAGGGAGGGGGAGGAGGAGGTTGCTTTAAGTGCTTCGGTTTCATTTCCCTAATATTACCATCATAATGTGTAGCGAATACGGAGTGTCATTAGATACACTCTCACTGTAATCCAATGCAATGGAAGCTTTTATCGTACTTTAGTTTCACATCTCCTATCCAAATGTACAAATTAAAAATAGAAAACTATTATAATTTCGAAGTACAGTCGAACCCCGTTATAACGACATCAGTTTATACGCCACGTCGCTTATTAGGTCGGATATTGTGTGGTACCAATTAATTCGTCACTGTTAACCATAACATTGTACTCCTCGGTTATAACGACATTCGTTTATAACGACACAAAATATTCAGTCCCTTTCATGATGTTATAACCGAGTTCGACTGTAGAATATTTCATTTTCTTTGCTTACATTAATGGCCAATTTCACGAAGGATTTTTAGTTAAGATTACAATGCACTAATCCTTAGGACAGTCCTTCGTCCTAACCGAATAATCTGCCTGAGGAAGGTCACAGCGATCGAGACATGTGAACAGAAAGAACGTACAACGAAATGTTAGTGAATTGTGATGGTGAAAAAAGATTTTGTGACATTGCAGTACTATAAATTTTACCTGTAATTTTGTATGCATCTAAGCTAGTCACGAAATTTCCGTTCTTTTATGTGGTGCCTCTTTAAAACAGCACGCCACTGCTCCCTATCCTAAGCCAACCGAATCCAGGTTCCAGCTTCATACCCTCATCCTTTCACATTCAGGAGACAGATATTCTAGCCTTGGCGTCATCTAAATTCTTGTCGACGCTAGGAAGATAATACGCCTGTCTATATATGAGTCTTCAAGGTTTTATATCGCGTTTTAAGAATATTAGCATAATAGTGTTTCTTCGGAATAAAGTTAAAGATAACGTGGTTGCAATGGAATTGAACCCATGACTCTGATGTCCCCTGAGACCAAGCAGAGTATCACGTCGGTCTTTCGGTCACGCTGTTCATTTGTCGCCTGTTATCGCGCATTATGGGACTCCTGGGAACGTTTCTTGAGGTCCAGTTGGAGATGGATGGCCCAAAGAGGGCAAGGGGGACAGGTCATTTGTTGAACTTTCTTCTTACAAGGCTGCCCATGGGTCAGCGCTTAGAAACTTCGTGTATAACAGACAGGAAGTGAATTATTTAGTCAGCAAAAAATTTTGTTTTTGTACTTTAAAGCTCTGAAGTCGTGTGTGGTGGAAAGCGTGTAGGAAATTATGACTTGAAACGTAAAGTCAAAGTTGTGGAAGAGAAATGTGCTGCAGGGTCAGTTGCAGTGTCGGTATGTGTCGCTTGGGACAGGACAGAACGAGGACCCTCGAGGTTGGAAGCAGGCATTTAACACTGCCATCTGTAGCACAGCATTAACATACACTTATTCTTCAATTTTGGTTTGTCTCTGTCCATATGCGGTTTTCAAAGCGAAGTGTCCTCGCGAATAAGTGTGAATGAACATTTTGCTATTCCGGAACTTTCCGAGACTAGCTATTCGCCGTGCCTACGCGGCATCTTCTCCGGCGCGAATGTTATGCGACACAGTAGCCTAAGCAGGCGTTCCTGTTGCAGCAACATGAATTGGAATATGCACGGCAACAGAGAATCCGCTTTAGGTATGTTTTTTCTTAGGTACAAGTTTAATGTTCGAATTGCAACCGCAGTTTTTAACCATTTAGGGTCTAAGATTAACGTGAATTATAATGAAAGGTTAAGTTCCTACCGCACAGTAAGCACACTTCATCTCATATATTATTAATTTATTAAACCAACCAAATGAACGGTATTGAATTGATGTAAATGGAAGTTAACACCGATTTTACTAAAACGTTGTGTTGTCATTTTATATCATGCAAATTTCCTCTTAACCAGGGGTTACACACCTTTAAAAATCTCTTGTCACAGAAAATGTTACAGTACTGAATTAAAAGGGCGAAACTCGTTTTCAGCTAGGAAGTTTTCACGGTTACATCCTTTGTTGTCGTGTAGAACAGTAGATAGTACTTACGCGGACCCCAGTGTTTGCTATGTTTATTTCAAGTTTCATAGAAATTTTTTCACGGATGATAATGTTATTTTGACACACATGCATATGAGAATTCACTCTATCTTTCCCCTCTGAGTCTAAGTTGGCTGCAGTTCTTAAACCAATATGAAGTTTCTTCTGTGAATTTACGCATACTTTGTCCGCCCCCTAAACTAACGTTCAGTTCTCCAGGTGGGGCTACATTTCATGTTGCTAGGCACATTCTGAACTTATTTATGGCAGTGCTACTGCACCGGTCAGTGTGTCTTAACTTCGTCAATTTCCCAAACCACACAGAATTTATTTTTGTCTACGAATACCGGGTGTTTATGAAATCGCTCGCCCTGTTTGTTCTTTTATGTGTTTCTGTTTAGGATCGTAATTTAACTCCTATCGTCTTTGCTGAAACGGTATTTGAGGAGGTGATATCAGCTGATTGACAGATCTTGAAGAGTGTTTTCTTTTGCTACATATCATTAATTTTTTCTTTGATGGCGCACTTTTTCCGCCGGATATGCTTCATTAGCAGCGAACCGAACCATGTAACAGGAAACGGTTTGTTTTTATTGTTTTCCGCTGAGGCTTTAAAAATAAAATCAGTCTTACTTGGTAAATAGAACAGAAATGTGTTTGTTTGAATCTGGTTATTCATCCTTCAGGTATATGACCTGCGATGGCCCCGTCGGTACAGCGAACTGGCGGTGCACGAAGTTAGATTCTCTTGAAGGGCGTTGCCTTTTCTCCTCGCCAGTCCGTCTAGACTGGCTTTGAGATCCACCCACTTTAGTCAACGAGTATCAGGGACTGTTTTCCAGGGAGGCAAAGTGGCCAGATCATGAAGCTGATCGTTTACTGTCATATAATTTTGGGAACTGGAATTCTTACTGTTTCATTTTCATGCTCATAAATGCCTTCAAACTGATGTGCTTGGGCATAGGGTCAACATAATTTTTTAAGAAGGAAAAAGGGTTTTGGATGTTGTGTCATTGACATTTTGATAATAAGTAAACCTTTAATTTCGAAATATCATGTAAAAATATCATGTACCGCGTTGTTTATATTATTTCATTTCATGTGGAAGGCATCAGCTGTCTCGTGGCTCTTACTGGGACTTTAATTTTCCATCGTAATTTCTCCCTGTTCATTCTCGACAAAGCGAGAATTACTTTCAAAACCTTTTCCATGTCATACTAAATTCGGAATATAAGCTGTGTTTTGAAGTTCCATAATATTTATGCGAGAAGAATAGAGTCCAGTTTGTGCTGTGCTGTTATAGGTATTTGACAAAAACAATGTAACCGTGACTTTAGCTCTTTTATGGTTTATGTCTTTATTTAACGCTGATGTTCTGTCCATCGAAACAGATGCCTTTCATGTTCGTATGAATTCAGATCATGATACTGACTTTAGAAGCACCCTACAAACCTATGCCCTATGAGGTAGACTTCTTTTATAGAAGAAAAAAGATGTTGGATTCATCTCCGTTGTGTTCTTTCCCCCTCCCCACACTTTTCTCAGGAGATTTCCTTGTGGACCCTGCACAGTTCATTTGCTACTAGCACTGTCTGCAGGGCCGAAGGAAAAACAGTAATACTGTTGCAGGCCGTCCGGTAGCCTCCAGGGTGGGGGGGGGGGTCATTTTAAAAAGATACTAGCTGGCTGTATGCTTTCTGCCCCCCATTGTACGGACATGCAAGATGAAAAGGTCAATTTGACAGAATAAAAAAGACGAAGAGCTTATGAGATTTCTTCAATTTGTCAAAAACAAGAGTTCTGGAAGAACCGCTGCTTTGTTTGAGGAAGTGGATGAGTAGATTGACTTGACTGCGAGGTGGGCACAGCGGTAGGTCTGTATGTTTCGACTCCGAAGGCTCCTAGTTCGTATCTCTGTCTGTCTGTATTGATATTTCTCGTTGACTGTGTCATGATTCACAGGCAAAAGTTGAGGCAGTACCTGTAAACATCTCATTATACTGTCTTTCTAAATATCTATTGATTTGCCACTCTTGACCGCGCAGCGTCACTTGCCGTAGTTCAACCAGTCTGTTCGCCTTAAAACAAGGTTGCACAGGAGACATTCCGTAATGTGGTACACGGATTGTACCAAGGCGTTCTTTACTTTGAAAAGGTAATAAAATTTTACCGAAGGTACGTAAATGTAATTTCGCTTATCCCCACAAGAAAAATGCTACCTTCCTTGCGCGGATTTTCACTGAGCTTGTGAGTACTGAACCTCATTAGTGCACATCGTTTTGTATCGACCAGTCCCAGTGGCCGCGCGGTCTAAGGCGTAGGTCTGCGGCCTCGCGCTTGCTGAGATCGTGGGTTCGAATCCCGCTGGGTCATGGATGTTTGTCTCTTGTGAGTATTTGTGTTGTCAGGTAGAGGTCTCTGCGACTGGCCGATCCCTCGTCCAGAGGAGTCCTACCGACTGTGGTGTGTGTCTGAGTGTAATCAAGTGAAAATAAACAACCTCGACACCTACTGTGAACAAGTAGGTAGAAGAGGTAAGGACTACGTTTGGTATCGAATTTTACACAAGCCGGAAAATGAATGTGGAAGGTACGTATAGAAATTTAGTTATGCTCCTAAGCAATAGACGGCCGATCCCGGGAGCCGCGCGATCTAAGACGCACGTCTGCGTCCGCTCGCGTGCTGGGATTGCGGGGTTCTAATCCCTCCGCAGTATGGTTGGCATGGCTGTCTCTTGTCGTGTGAATGTTTGCGTTGCGCAGGCAGAGGTCTCTGTGACGGGCCGATCCCTCGTCCACAGGAGTCGTATCGAGTGTGTGGGTGTCAGTGAGTGTAATCAGGCGCAACCATAACCTTTTACAGTTACACTGACTGGGTACAAGCGGTCAGAATAAGAATGAAAATAAAATCTCACTTGCACAAAGCGGATTTTCACCAGGCGTACACTTGCCGCATGGCATTAAGTTTGAGCTTATGTACCTGATTATATTTAAGCCGGAAGAATAGTGTTGAAGGTAAAGGAAAACGTTTGACTTCGCCTTTAAATAAAGTGCGTCTTTCCTTGCACGGATTTAGGTGAATCTTACAGGATCCTTTGTGCTGAGTTTTCACCGAAATCGGCTAAGAAGGCAGACAATACTCGATTTCTGTAATTAAACACACCATGACCTATGGATTTCCTGCATCCCCCTCCTGCTGCCTGTGTTATTTTTTATCTCTCTCTCTTTTCTTCAACTAATAATACCTTCAAGCACCATGCCATGGCCCAAGCTGTTAGCCACCGGCCAGTCACCGCAGAGGCACGTGATCTATCCCTGGCCAGTACACGTGGGGTTTGTGGTGTACAAAGTGGCATAGGGACGGGGGTTTTCTCCGAGTACTTTAGTTTTCCTCTGTATCATTACACAGATGCTCCATACTCATTCACTCATCTGTCACCGACACACCTAACGTCAGCAATTGACAACGTCGCTGTATGACGCACACGTAAATAATAAGGTAAATCAGCAAACAGTGCTAGGTCCAGACAGAATTTGCAGCCCGCTCAGCCATGTCCATTGGTCACCTGGGGCTATTCACCGTTATGAGAAAAGCAGGGGTAAATGGATAGGAACGCCAATGCACAGTACGAGTGTGACTACAGAAGAAAGGCAATGACTTTGGCTCTTTGTGTTGTGATAACGTGATAACGAATGACAGTCCGTGAGAACTGCATGTGTAGTGCTTGATTTCACGGTTGTTAGGAACCAGCTAGGCCGGACACCAGTTATAACGGTTGCGGTCCAGTGTACACAGTTCACAAAAGTAACCCGAGCGACTGACACTATATCACTCCCCTGGTTCATTTAGGTGTCGTAACCCGTAGAACGGCCATTAGGACCGTCGCTTTCTGTTTTATAGACGTCGTTCAGTATTCGTTCCGAGTGCAGCCAACTACTGGCACAGGTGCTCTGGTTCCCAGCGACACACATGGTGCACCGCCTGACAGTCTGCAGGGGTCTCTGCTTGTTTGTACGTACCGGGTCGAGTAAATGAACACAGAGGGTACAGGTTTGAATTACAGCTTGTGGAGGAGCAGGACAGGTGCTTAGGCGAGTGGAGAGGCTTACCTACATACATACTGTTGGACAGATAGATTAGTAGGTGGATAGGTAGACGGACGGACGGACGGACGGACGGACAGACAGACAGACAGACAGACATACATACAGACAGACAGACAGACAGACATGCAGACATAATACATACATACATACATACATACATACAGACAGACAGGCAGACAGACAGACATCATACATACAGACAGACATACATACATACATACATACAGACAGACAGACAGACAGACATGCAGACATAATATATACATACAGACAGACAGGCAGACAGACAGACAGACATAATACAGACAGACAGACAGACAGACAGACAGACAGACAGGCAGGCAGGCAGGCAGGCAGACAGACAGATGGATGGATGGATGCATGGATGGATAGGTAGAGCGTTGTATCAAAGTTGATTTTTCTTTCTTTCTATTCTGGCCTCTTCTGCCTACTCATTTTAGGTGTAGAGGGTTATTGTTGCACCTGATCACACTTAACCACACCGCACTCGGTAGGACTCCTCTAGACGAGTGCTCGGGCCGACGCAGATGCCTCTACCTGGCAACACACAACACTCGCATGAGACAGACATTCATGCCCCCGGCGGGATTCGAATCCGCAGTCCCAGTGAGCGAGCCTTTCAGACCCACGCCGTAGACTGTGCAGCCACCGGGATCGGCGATAAAAATTAGTTATGAAGGACGCACGTTGTCTCAAGGCCTTTTATACGGAAAGCATTACGTCACTCCTTGCCTGCGTCCGCAGTACCACCGTTTGTGTTCATAGCTGCAAGTTCCTGGGAAGATGACGTATACGGCGTAGTGGACAGAATGTAACTGTGGGGCTTCCACCTAGCACATGGCCGCGACAGGAGAAGAGAAAAACAGAAAGAAAAAGAAGGACAAACACAGTAAAAATAATAATGGGAGGAATGTTGTGACTTTAACCTTTTAAAACCTAGCGGTAACTTTATATACCACCAGGTTTAACATTAAAAAATTCCACGTGGTGCCCACATTGCGTTTATGTGTTTTGTACGGGTCTCAGAACAAACAGCAACTTTTGCCTTATAACACATTAAGAGATTGGTTTTTATAACCGAAGTGGAGAGTGTTTACTGTGCGGTACGCTCTGAGTCCTTATATAAAACAGATACGCCTCGTCTTTAAAGGGTTAAAGACGTTTCTTAAATGCTCAGTAATTTGCTCACCCACAGGGATATACTCCTACTCATAACGAGCAAACGTATGAAATTGTTAATTTTTACAGACGAAATTTCTTCATTCATGCGAAGCTGAACAGTGAGGTTAGTAACAACATATTGGGCCACGATAAGACAAAAAGGTTGTGCAACCCTGATCTGACGTGTTTCTAACAAGATGTAAAAGATTTTCAGGAATCGATCCACACTTCCCCGAGTTACAGTACCATAGCTTAGCAACTTTTCACAAGCCAAACTTGTACGCTATTACATTTTATGAGCCTGTATTTGCATGGCAGCATGTAGTCGCGAATACAGCCGGAAATGTAATTACGGAATTTACTGCTGTCCCTGGAAACCACGTGGGGATCAGCGTGGATTATCGCCCGTGTGTCTGTTTCAACCCTTCGCGTCAAAAGGGGTTGACTACCCCTAACAAAAAGATGGCAAGGGCTGATAAAATGACTTGAAAGGGATAAAGGCGTGAAAAGACTGTTTCTTAATGAGTTAATGACGTCGGCTGGCTGTGAAATTAGTTATAAAATACGTCTTATGCCATTCGTACTTGCAAGAGATCATACTCATTATCTTCACTCGGTAGGTTTGAAGAAGAAAAGTGTGCGGTTTATGATTAAGGATGGTTGGGATTTTGAAATAGGGGAAGTAAATGGAACAGATTACTGGAATAACGGGATTATAAGTAATGAAAGTTGAAGGGTATTGTGCGTATTAATTACTTTTAATTATAGTAGAATCCCTGTTAAACACTTGGGCTTCATTATATGCAGTATTATAATATACGTAGCTTATGAAGAGGACTTAACATATCAAAAGGCGCTGCGTTACTCACAAAGTGGCAGGTCTCTGAAGCTGACACTGTCGTGATCCGTACTGGCTGTATGAAGAATCATTGAGGTACAGGCACAGTAAGGGCTAATGACTGATTTAAGTCTAATAAATGGGCTACGTCTTTTGATCTGATACCATCGAAAAATTATGTGTCAGTAGTCAGAAATTTGCTTAGCTGGCATGTTGGTAAATTCCGTGGGACGGAACTGTGAATTACGAAGGATGCATAACACCTGGGGGCATGTTGCTGGTAGTAAGTCTGGTATAAATCTGTCCATAAATTCAGCGTTTAATATTGGTTGGGCGCAAACGGATGTAGGGAAACGATGGTTCTGTAGCTGTTACTTTCCTTAGAACTTAGGAATTAGGACAAACGTGTTATGAGTACAAGTCTGTATTTACAGGATCCTTCCCAGGCACCCGAAGGCTTGTGGGAGTTGAAATATTTGCTTCATTCTGCAGAACTCTCAGGGCTTATCAGGCGCCCGTAAGGGAAATACGTAACGACCTTCAAGCACCGTCATAAACGCAGACACCCACTCGTACACACACACACACACGCATGCACGCACACACAGTCGTGTTTGTTCTTTGAAACCACTTATTAATGCCATAACACATACATGAGCGTCATTTCTAATTACGGGTAACGTTTATTTTATGGTATCTCGTATTATGTTTGAATTCTGCAGACTCCAATTAATCTGTTTGAGATTTCTACGCAGTTTCATAACTCTAATATCTTTAATGTTAATCGCATCTCAATTTCAGTGTGTGGTAATTTTTTAATTTGCTGTAACGGCTGTCGCTACATAATGGAGTGTAACAATTTCATTCGGAAGTGGTATACACGTACGTGTCTTCTTCATTTTTAGGGCATGTTCGTGCTGGTTGTGACAGTACAGTTCTGAAGACAAGGAATCCCTTCGTGTCGTGTCAAGATATTTCACTAATTTAGAATCAGGCGTAATTATTTTGCTTTAATGACTAAGAGTCCTTCAGTTTTCAGTGTTTTAACAAAAATCAGAAGTAGCTTTGGCCATGTTTTTGACAGTATCCTTGTTGCTTAACAAAAATCACGGGGTGCTTCAGCCATTTTATGTTATTCATTTCCGTGCGTACGGTCAGTATAGCAAAACAGAGCCAACTTATGCACGGTATTATTGCTTATTTTTTGTCTTTAGTTCACCTTCTCCCCGACATGTCTCGGCAATATCTATGCCATTCTCAAGGGGGCTACTTCAAATTACATAAGATGTGCATTAAAATGTGAATTATAAAATGTTAAAACTGTTAAAAATCTTTTGTAAAATTTTTCTATAAAAATTTTTACAGAAGATTTTTAATATTCTTAACAGTTTTAACATTTTATAATTCACATTTTAATGCACCTCTTATGTAATTTGAAGTAGCCCCCTTGAGAATGGCATAGTTATTGCCGAAACATGTCGGGGAGAAGGTGAACTAAGATAATAAAGAAACAATAATACTGTGCATAAGTTGGCTCTGTTTTGCTATGCTTCAACCATGTTTCGACAACACGATTGTTGACCCCTTCTTTCAAATATTTTATTATTGATTGGCTGTAGGGTGGTTGTGTCATTTTGTACGTACTTCAGCTTTACTTATGCATCCGCCAAATGAGGGACAAATTTCGAAGGATTGCCCAAGTTGGCCTTCACAGTCATCAAATACAGTTTTTTCCTTTCATGGTGTTTCTGAGGGTGGCAGATGTCACGGGATGTCCTGGCGAAAGCAGGGTTTCTGCACAATACAGCTGCTGTCCTTAGGAGGAGATTTTAATGTTATGAGTTAAATAATACGTCTTTGTCCAGTTCTTTCTTATTTCCTTCCCTGCGTTAGCGCAAAACACTGCGCTTTGTAAGTGGACTTGACTTCTTTTTCCACTAATAATCGTCTAGATTTGTCTTAAAGTGTTATTCTGTGTTATGTTGGCAAGAATTCTCTCCTTATTGTATCCCTGACTTCCCATCTTTCGTGACAAATAACCACGTGTCAACACAGGGGCCACAATGGGAGATTTATTGGGTATAAAGTATTCTAGAAGGCCGTGACTATTGTTCGCTCTACGCTCAGCAGGTGTCTCCATGGGACACGTTCACACTAATGCAGAGGAGGCCACGATTTATCAAGAGCGAAGTCCCTCGTGCTAATAGCTTGCGTTATGTGTGTCGCCAATATTGCCGCATAATCCATTACAGGACTATATAGCACTGATGGATCCACGTTTATGAGCCTGCAACCTGCTAGTTTCATTATTGATTTGCATTGAAACTGGCGTGGTGTTGGTGTAGAACCGTCTGTGTTACAGGGGGTTTTTGCAGAGTAAATAAGTATATTTTGTGCGTGGGTTCTGTCTTTCTGTTCATCGGTTGTGACCTAACCGTTGGGCAGGTCTTTTTTAAATTCCATACTGGAGATTTTAAGTAAAGATATGGGAAAATTCCGATTTTCTGCCTCATTGAGGAACAAAATTCTGGCTTTGCTTAAGGCCGCAAATGTATTGTAATGCAATGTACCGTACACAATGAACATGGTTTGAATGTGTGCGTGTGTGAGTGTGTGATTAGTTGATGATAATTACGCCAGATGTCAGTTGTTGTTATGAAGCAGTAAAGAAGTAAATAAGTGCATATTCTTCGGTCAGCGTTGCAGAGTTGATAGCGTCACGCTCCAGCCGTTTTTCCGCAGAAGGAGGACCCGGTATCCACTTAATAGGAGGCTGGGTGGAGACCTTAGCCGATCGCGATGTGTTCGACACAACATAAAATGATTCCTTGCTTGACCAGCCCTTATCCTAGTTACTATAATGACTGAGCTACCCAGGTTTCTATTTATGTAATACATATTTTACTTTGTTTAGAAACTAACAGTCTGATATTTTCATGTAATACTTGAAATTCTTACTTTTTTCTGATGTGACTTATACCTTGAAGATGGAGGCAGTATGTTCCGTTGAAGTGTCGGTGCATCTGTGCCAGAGTGCACAGCACCACGTCGCAGAAGACGCCCGTGTTTAAATATTTTCAAAATTTTTTTACCTCAAGAACAAATAGTCATACTGCTATCGGTAGATTTTGCTTTATGAGCCCCCCTCCCCAATTACCCATTTTGTTTCCCCCTTTATTGTCGCAGTAATTGGAAATGCAGCCTTCAGGTTATTAGAGCAGCAGAGGCAGCTGTGAATTCAAACTAAATCCAGTAGATGGCAGGAGCGTTCAATATTCTTTGGTCGTATGTGCCCAAGACAGTTACCATGGAAGTGAATTAGGTGTAGCAGTTAAACGAATACCTTGATTAGCCAGCCAGTAGTGGCTTATAAAGTAATACGTTCCGTCCATGTTATTGTCTGGTCGACATGTTAACCACTGTATGTCCACTCGGTAATGGCTGCCATTGTCACGGAGGACATTTGCATCTTTAGTAGCTTCGCTTCTCTAGATGTGAAAGGGTTGGAAATGGGGGGTCCTTTTCATTTAGAAAACCGCTCCTGGAGTAGATTGAACATGGCGAGTCCAGAAATGTGCCCAACGATTGTTCCTCAGCGCCACAGAAATGGCTGACCATTTTAGTCTGGAGAACTGCTGGAGTGAAAGGATTTAATTATGCAACCTCACGGATGTGGACGATTGCCGGGGAGAACAATGGGAAACGGGGGTAGCAATGAGAGGGCGGTATAAAACATTTGCATCTACATGTTGACATTATCTGTATTCCCACGTCATAAACCCCTTGTGATGCAACAGAATGGATTTTGTGAAGGGGGTCTGTGGTGATGGAGGAATTTAGAATTTAGGACGTCGTTCTCAAATTCCCGGAAAGTCCATGACTTATCTGAAGGTATTGAAAGAGAATGGTTTTATTGACCTCAAATTGTTACAGCTGGTAGCATATCAATCCTTAAAGGAGGTCATAGGCCACAGTTGCTAAATACGTTTCGTATTTTGCTCCTTACACTCAGAACCTTATGCATACTGCACAACATTTTATTTTGTTTCGTGCGCAGCTCTGCGCAATTGCATAAAGGTGAACACAGGGTTTTGATGGGAAAATATGAAGGAAAGAGACTAACTGGAAAACCTAGGAGTAGAGGAGAAGACAATATTAAAATGGGTTTTCAACAAATGTGATTGGTAGATGTGCACTGGATTAGTCAGGCTCAGGATAAGGGCAAGTGGCGGGATGTTGTGAACAGGGTAACGAACATCCGGGTTTCATAAAATGCGATGAATTTCTGGACTAGCTGGGGAACTATCAGCGTCTCAAGAAGGACTCTGCTCCTTGGAGTTAGTTGTCACCTGAATAGACGTGTTTGATAAATGTTTAACTGTTTCTGCAAATGTAATTAGCAGCAGAAATACAATGCAGAAACGGAGAAATATTAGGCTAAAACTAAAAGTAATTAATAATATTATGAACATAGTAATAAAAATAAATTATTATTATTATTATTATTATTATTATTATTACGCAGGCGTAGGGGGGAGGATAATATCAATATGTATATATATATTCATGAAGTGGGGTGGCGAGGCATGGACTGGACTGATCTGGCTCGAGATAGCGACAAGTGCCGGACTCTTGTGAATGCGTTAATGACCCTTGATTTCCTGCATCCGTCGCGATGTTGATGAAGTATGCGCTTTTCAGGGATATCACGCGGCGTCGTGTGGTAAATATTCAACCGACGTTTCGGGACAACGTATCGATAAAATCTTAAAGGGTCACGAGACCAAGAAGAAAAGAAAGCCGAACCACAGTGCATAAGGGGCGAAAGTGGGGGCGGTGACTGGTATACAGTAAGCGTGATGACTGTCATCACTATGACAAGGGCCCAGTCCTTTCAATAATTGATCAAACTCCCGAAACGTCATGTATGTAAAATGCTCATCTGTCGATGAAAACGGTCAGTGCCCAGCGTAATATTGGTGTACTGACTGAATCTCGTCACGACATGGGGTTCTAGAATCAGCATTCATTTCACTGATACGAATGATATTTATAAACGTCATGTTAGAGAACCATAAACTGGCTATGAATACAGGCTAAGCTGATTGCTCCTTTTCTCGGAACGTGATGCAACGGGTGTTGCCGGTCGGGACCAAATTAATTCCATATGAGGCGGACATTCTGCCAGACTGACTGACTGTCTGTGTGTTTGTGTGTGTCTCGTGCGCGGGAATGCAATCAAGCGGAGTGTTCGTGTCTATTGTTGCGAGTCTAGCACATCCATCATCCGCCTGACAGCGCCACTGTCGCATAACAGAGTCGCTCCCGACAACCGCACAAATGACCGTCGTGCTGCAGTGTGCTATGCACTGCTATAATGAAGCCGGATATATCTGCGGTTCATTAAGCCCTTCTGCAACGTATCGACTGCCAATGGGCAACCTACTGACCAAGATTATAATCGATGTTACACACTGAGATATTATATGAAGAAAGTAAAACGAAATTCTTAACTTTTGAAATGTCGTTAGTCTTTTGCCGAAAGACGAATCAATCTTCCATCTCATCCCCATAAATTTCACTTTTCTCAAAATTAAAGTGAGCAGTATTGAGTCACTAGATTATCTCAAAGTTCACGTCTAACCAGTTCCTTGTTACGCACGGTGCAGGGTATCTCGTTTAGAACACGTGGCCTTTCTGCTTTTGGATTTATTTTTTTTAGAAGCTCTACAAAAAATATGTCATCTTTAAACACTTGAAGGTATGGTTGTCAGAAATTTAAATTTTGTTACAATGGAAAAACTCTGAGAAAAAATGGTTTATTCAAAACATTTTTACCTAATAATAAACAATTATGCATTTACAGATTCGTGCTGAACGACTGGACCATAGGAGCTGCTAAACGTTAAACTGCGTTACAGATGCGTAGGATCTTTCGGCGTGCTGTTGGTACTTGTAGCATTTTATTCAAAACAGGGGGTAACCCGCAATGTTTAGAGGCTGTAGAAAACATGTAGCTGTTCTGGAATTCGCATGGAAACCGCAGGCTGGAATTAAGGAAATTATCCTTTGATATCATAGAGTCAAAGCCTTTCATTAGTCACTGTTTGCAGCTATTGGGCCATTAAGATACAAATAAAGTTGGCTCTGCGCACACCATCATGGTACATTGAGGAGTGTAGGTACAGCTTCACTCATTCGTAACTTCAGTGATAGATAAAGGCAACTGGTCAGCTTCAAGCCTCCGTGTCTTTATCCCTGTGACCTGTGGATAGGAGGCAGATTGGACCTCAGAGTCAGTCTGGACGCTTTGAAGAGGAAATAAGTCTGTTGTCACTGCCTGTAAGAAGATTCGTCAGGCATTCAGTCCGTTTCCCAAAATATGCGGGCGTAAGCGTATTGGATTACATTTTGGTAACTTTGGTTTCCGCTTGCTCACGTACGAAAATTCGCCCAACGTTGCCTGAAGCCATATCGTCCAAACGCTAAAAAAGCTTATGCTAACTTTACGCCCCCCCCCCCTCATCCCCGAGGTATGGCGTGAAAGTTAGTGTGTTTCCCGAAACTTTGTATTTGTGTTAATTAATAGAAATTTTCCTGAATACCCAAAACAATTAGCGTGGTTCTGGTCCTTGAGAAATTTCATGTACAAAACTGACGTTCCACGGCGTCGGTCTGCTATGTCACCCGTCTCTCTTTTTCTTCACGTCACTTCTCCTGTTGTTAGGGGAGTTAAAGGTTGTAAGATTTTTACAAAATTAATTTCAGATTCCCTTGTTCTGCCTTACGGGCCACAGTGTGAGAACACTTATAAGAGCTTCTAATCTCGTTGCCCTTTCCACGGTCACGTGCCAGGGCCATCTCTTGATGAAACAAAATCCGCCCACGCAACAAACAAGCGCCCTTGGGCTGTTTTTTTTGTGCTGTGTTGTCATGTCTCGTGTGATTAATTTCTTCGTGGATGGACATCCAATGAAATAATGAAATCGAAAACTACTCCATCTAGCTAGCCAGCCAGCTAGTGTATTCCGGGAGAGGAGAATCCATGCCTTTGTTATGTTTTTTCCTCATCTCGGCAGATGCATCTGTATAGAAACACATTAATCATCCAGCCTATCTGCCAATGTTAGCTTCAGCTTTTATTTGTACAAACTGTGTTTCATATTATCATTAGGTATGACTAGGGAAACTTGTATCGTTGATTTAATGGCTGGAAAGTAAGCGGAGACACATTCTGCTTTAATTTTGTCGTGAATTGGTTATTACAAATGACGTGTTGTCGAATGGAAAAATTATTACAACTAAAATGCTTTTACAACGATCAGTTAACCAGTGAGTTGTATAAAATGTTGCTGATTTATGACACTTCAGTTTGGCCTTCTTTGTGAAAACAGAAGGCCGCCATTCGCCACTCTTTTGACGGATAAGATTTTTTTTTTCGATTTTACAAAAATTATTTTCCTTACAAAAATTATTTATTATAATTTTAATATTTAGAGTTTTGTAAAGCGGATGTACAGCTATATTGTACAGTACTAAATTACAAAATATGGTTCTACGCGTAGGCCTGCATTTGAGTTTTAACTTTGCCAGTCCATCAGAAGTGATTTTGTAACTACGGGGTCGTCACTGTGTCTGGCTACTGTCGGCTGTCACTTCCTGTCGGCCCGTTTATCGTATTAACATAGCCCTCCTATCTGACCGCTTATACGCGGGCGGTGTAGCAGCGGGAAGCAAAAAACGAAAGTTGTCAGATAAAGTAAGGACCTGGTTTCTGTGTAAGCCTTACTACGTCGTCTGTGTAAATAAAGACACGTCTAATAACAACGTTTAATTGTGTTTGTTTACTAAATAATGTTGGTGAGTTTAAATCGGTATGGAGGGCTGCATAAGAAGCGTGCAGCAGAAACTTGGAACTGTGGAACCATCGCAACATTTGCTTGAAGACTGAGAAAAACCAAGAAGTCTGTGTCGAAAGGCCGGTCGCAGTATATTCCGAACGGGAGGTGGAAATTCCTTGACGGTCTTTGAACATGGATGCTGTTGGCTTATTAATAATTTAAATTAACCTTGATTATGTAAATTACAGTTTGAAGACTGAAATTAGCCTAATTTGTATATAGTGATTCATTTCCAACTTCACAGAGAACAAACTCCATCTTTCATTAGAGGGATCAGCTTCTTCATGCGGTTTGGGTGTATAATACATGTCTCTTGCTGAGAATTATATAAACAAATTAATACACTGCGTAAGCAAGATGCATGAATTCTAACGTTAGGCCAAGTAGCACATATACGCATTTACCACTAGGCTATACACAGGTAATATTTTACGTAAAAATTCAGTCCACAACCAACTATTTTTTTCTCTCCTAATAAAGGAAGAAGAAAAAAAAATAGTTGGCTGTTGACTGAATTTTTATGTAAAATATTGGTAGCATACGCCAACGGGGATGCAAACCGTCAAAATTATACACAAGTAAATTTGTGTAAGAACAAGATCCTAAGTGCTGTATGCGGCGAATTCCTGTCGAGGACGTGTGAAACCGGTAGGCCTAATGCATTTTAGATTTAGCATGGAAAGCTGGGCATTTCTTACGTAGGCTTTGCTGAACTGTCGCTATCTTCTCAAGGGACTTGTTTCTTGGAGCTAGCAGTTTCTTGGTCACGAACTACCATGCGTGCGCCGCATCATCATCATCAGTTGATAATGTTACACAAAAATTTCTGTTCAACAGATGTAAACAATATATTTTTTTTTTCCTGTACGAGTAGAAAATAAGTCACAATTGAATTGCCCCCTGCCTTGTCATAATGGAGTGTAGTGGTCCCAGCTAATGGACACAATCTGCGACCAATTATTGCTTAGACGCAACATGGCACCCCCGCGCGTGGTCACGTGGCTACCGTAGCGCCAAGCATCCCGCTGTGTCGCAACACGACACTACCAGCTAATGGGAACTATTGTTCATTCATGTGCGTGTCTGACTGAGCTATTCAATTGATTTTTGTTAGCAGTTTTTGTTGTAACAACAGTCGCTTCTTGAATCGGGTGTCTTCTTATTTCGATTTAGATTAGTTTACCTGGTTAGTGGAAATATTGAGTTGCTTTGACGCAAATGAATAATTCGTGTCTTCTGTCTTCTTTAAAAGTTTATACACAGTGATTAGACTATATATCACCTGCTTTTACATTAAAGAGTGTCTACTTTTTTTTCCACAGAATGTATTTGTATAGTTTAGGATGAGCATAATAAACAGCTAGTGTTTGCATAAACAGAAGTATTTGTTTCGTCCCTAACTAAGACGCAGTGTGTTTATTATGGGATAGGAACCGAATATCTATATACAATTCACATGAAGTTTATGCGCCAAAGACTTAGCCCGTGGGATCAGCTTCATTTCCGTACTGCTCTTCCCACCGTCAATATCAACACCATAAAAGTATCATCTTTGACAAATAGTAATTATAATGGTTTACCGAGGAGTTTCCTTCTGTTTATGCATAATGGCGTATACTATAAACACGTACAAAATTAACATCAAGTGTTGGAATACGTTACGTTTAAGTCTACAGCATTAACGTTTAATTATTGTACGGCCATTTGGCGTTAGGTTCGTTCCTATTGCTCCATATAACGAAGTCATTATGTGAATGCATGCCACACCAACTTAATGATGATCAGGCACACAGAGATAGTTGAGCCCCTGCCACTGTATGGCAGCACTGGCATACTTTATGGTCGGATTAATGGTATAGCAAGGCTTCCATATAGGTAGAAGGAGCCATTACGCGCCAATGATATTGCTTTGCCTTTTTATTGCCACCATTTCCACCCGTTGTATCCCAGAGGCGAAAACCACGTATCGTATTTTATCTCAACTCTTCTTCTTTTTTCTATCTTTTTTTTTCTGTCACGGGGGTAAACTTGATTGCTATCCCGCTAGATGGCTCGTAAAGCGTGTGATATCCCTCCTGTAACAATGGTTATTGTCGGTGATCATTGTCAAGTGACTAGTGTCGAAATATACCGGCAGGTCGCAGCACTGTATTGCAAGCGCTTGATCATCTAGACGCGACAAGGCATGTGGCCGCAATATTAATCTGCTTTTCCCCAGCCTCGTAATTGTTGCATTAATGAGAATAGCTTAGCAGTAGAACAATAAAATTACATACTAACCTTTCCTCGCATACAACTTTCATTTTTCACGTAAGTGAAAGTTTAGACGCTTGTATTGCGTAGTTTATAAACACGTGTAATTGTTACACATAGTTTTCGCATGCCAACACAGTGGGTTGGTTTTGTGGAAACGTTTTAATTGAAACATCTGTAATGAGAAGTTTGTCTCAGCGATACATAAAATTCCAGTTCTTACCGCAAGTAAACACAAGGCATCTCCAGTACAAAGACCAACCAGTCAAGGCTGTTTAGGGAAACAGTCGCTGTGTGATGTTGAGAATGATAAAAAACAAAAAAGTGACCCGTCACTGGGCAGTAATAATCGTGTCAAGTTTTAAAGCTTAACCTTTTAAAGCCTAGCGGTAACTTTACGTACCACCAGGTTTAACATTAAAAAATTCTACATGGCGCCCACATTGCGTTTATGTGTTTTGTACGGATCTCGGAACAAACAGCAACTTTTGCCTTATAAAACATTAAGTGATTGGTCTTTATAACGGAAGTGGAGAGTGTCTACAGCGCGGTACGCACGGAATCCTTGTATAAAACAGATATGCTTCGCCTTTAAAGGGTTAATATCGAGAAACGCGACTTTACTCTGACACAAAGCAGTGGTTAGTTTGAGCTGGTTCCTACAGCAAACAACTGCAAATCTGCATGATTTCAGGTTTTTTTCCGCGGTGTAAATGAGCTCTGCGCTCTTCTGGGATTTTATGCAGCTTATAATGGTAATTTCTTGCCGACGTTTCGGGACAACATATCGGTCCCACCTTCAAGGGACAAGCTGTTTGACGCTTAAATATGGGACAGATAGGTTGTCCCGAAACGTCGACAAGAAACTGCCATTCTAAGCTGCATACAATCCCAAATGAACGCAGATCTCAACAACAGATTACCTGAAAGTAATTACTCGTGGCAGGTTCTTAATATATGTGGTGTGTTTTTTGGGAATAATATACGAATTTGCTCATTTGTTATCACAATGATGAACCTTACGCCTTCGTACAAGATTCGGAATTTTTGACCAGCTGAGCTACTGTCTGCTTGCTTGTCGATAATTTTGTTCTTGCCCAAATGGAGAAACCCACTGCGCTTAATCTTGAATTGGGTCATCCCGGTGTGTTGATACCATACAAATTATATCATAAGAAGACATAGTCAGACGCACCACTATGTATATTTTTTGGCACACTATACTATTTATTTGTTTTACGTATGCTCTGCTGCTACATGTTTCGCCTCGGCCAAGCCATCATGAGGTGCGTGTACATAATATTAAAACACAGCTCTTGGTTGTATAATATAAAACATTAGAGAAATCTCACTAGTATATTGTAAAAACTGTTAAAACATTCAGATGAAATTAGAGTTAGCATGACCATGTATCTAATGGAATAAATTTAAAGTTCAAAACCATGGATTTTTAAAATTATTTTATTAGATATATGGTCATGCTGACTCTAGTTTCATCTGAATGTTTTAACAGATTTTAAAATATACTAGTGAGATTTCTCTAATGTTTTATGTTATATGACCAAGATGTGTGTTTTAATATTATGGACACTGTACGTAGTTCAGGAGCTTGTCGCTAGATGGCAGAGGCCTATAATTTCAACGTTACAGAGCAACAAAAAGTCCCTTACCGAATTACTGCGGCTGCTACTACAGTTGATAATTTATGGAATGCGTCATGCCACGAGAACAATGCTGCCAACTACAAAATGTCAGATAATTACATGCGGACTTGCGTTTCAGTCATCAAATGACGAAAATACAACTATTAAAATGACGATAAGATCTTTGTTTTAAGATAGAATTTATATTAGGGGAGAAACTTGTGTTAAATTTACGTTGTGATTTGTATCCAGCAGTGGAAAGTTTATGGTCGTAAAAATCACAGGTTGTGTTCAGTGTTATAGCGTTTTGTCACGAATGTGTCTGACAGTGTGAGGAGACTGGATTATAATTGTCATACGGGTAACTCCACATCCTGATATCGTCACAACGATGTTATCTTTCGCTACATAAATCTGTGATTATGGCCAACGTTATATTGCTAAGTGTCGCTGCTGAGTCGCTGGCAGACCGGATTCGTAGTTGGGAGGACCCGCCATTTTGAATCGCCCGGTAGACTTGGTGTCCTTCTTTGAGTTCTTCGGGAAATTCTTCAGGTCTTCCAGCCACTGCTGCTGTAGTCGTCCAAATGTGAAATATTCCACAAAGGTTTGCTTCCACATAGTTTCCAGTAATTCATGATTATCCTGTAGATAATTTCCATAGTTCAAAAAAGTGTCTTTAAACATTTTAAGCACGAAATTCTTCTGAAATATAACCTGTATAAGAATTCAGTAGCCGATCCCAGTGGCCGCGCGGTCAAGGGAGTGGATCTGCGGCCGTTTGCTTGTAGGAGTTGCGGGTTCGAATCCCGCCAGGGGCATGGTGTCTGTCTGTTGTGAGTCTTGTGTGTCGTCAGGTAGAGGTCTCTGCGTCAGGCTGATCACCCGTCCAGAGGAGTTCTACCGAGTGTGGTGTGTCTGAGTGTGATCGTGGAGCCTTGATAATGAGGAGGCTCTGGCCCACTAGGGGCTGTTGCGCCATGAAAAAATAAAAGAAACAGGCAACCCTTAATTAAATTTGGAAGGCTGATGAGTGCAAGTCAGCAGGAAGTCGGTCTTTTAAAGGAAAAGACAAATACAGTGGATACGAAACGCAGCAGAGGTTTGTAACTTTAACTGTTGTAGTTTACATTAATGTTATTACCACCACCTGTGGATGGACCCGCGGAAGGCTTGCTCTTGGTGGCGCGTGTTCCCAGCAGGCCGTGTCGGGAAAGTCACGTGTTATGCACTTTGGGGGTGTCACATCTGCTCTTACTTTATTGAATTCAATGCAGAGGGCAATGGCTTGTGGAAAATCATTGGTTATTTATTATTATTATTATTATTATTACACTTCTTTCGATGACGACACTTTGATACCACCAGGGGTTTATTCTAACCGCTTTTAGGGGTGTAGTATGTGGTCATGTTCTTGTGGATGCTGTTAGGTCCTAGTGTTCGTGTTGGGCTGCCTACCAAATTACACGGGGACTCCCCCATTTTGTACAAGGAGTGCGTGTATTTTTCCCTGCAGTTACGTGCACAAACTTCACTCATATTGTACATCTGTAAAGTGCTTGGTGTTCTGAGGAAGTACCTCTGTGTTATCCTGTTGGGTTTACCTGCAATGCTATTAATATTTGTTAATTATATTTTCTTTCCTTTACTTATACATTTATAGGACCAGTAGACTAAAATTTAAGCCTTTGTCTCTTAAGCTGTATAAAAAATAAATTAATTAAGGTTCATATGAACTGTCACATCACAACACTTGATGTAATTGCAATTCATGTATTTTCACACATGCAACATGTTTCGGCCGCAAAGGCCATTATCAGGTATCAGTAATAAGAATGTGTTTTTTATTATTTTTATTAGCGATACATTCACAAGTATCGCAACGCGATTTCTAAGAAATTTTAATCAATTGACTAATTGATTACTTAATTATAATTCACAACGGGATGTCTAAAAAATGTTAATAAATTAATTATAATAAGAGTGGTTATATTTGTGTCAGTTTGTGGTGGGTTTCAGAGTGGAAGGTCGCCTTTCAGTTCTTCACCTGCCCAACTGGAAATTCTTGAACTGCCCATTGAATTGACGTACTGGATTAATCCATGGAATTCAGACGGCCGGAGCGTGAAGATATTTCCATGTAATGTCGACATTGTGAATACATGGGTTTTTAAATCTTACGTCTATTTCTCCTCTATACTTGTACAGCCCTGTGCTTATACTGACTGAAGGGCCAGACTAACTCAGTAACTAAATCTAAAGAGCACGGTTTTTCTTAGAAAGCTGATGATCGGTTACGAACTTAAGAAGTAGAGGTGCTTAGACACAGGGGTAAGCGTATGTCGACTGTCAGATGCAGGACGTCGCTAGGAGTCAACACGCTCATGCTGGGAACCATGACTAACAGAAACTGTGAAACAGCTGCAGCAAACGGGGTGTCTAGATCGAGTGTAAAGAAACAGCTGAACACCTGTTTGCTTTAATCATAGTGCAGCGTGCAAATCATTTCCGTGACAACTTCCCATACTAAGAGCCACTACCGAGTGTTCCACCCCTTGTATGTCCTGAACCAAACTGCCCTTTGACATGACATCCGACCTGCGGCTGGCCCACTAGTGTGGGGCGTGGTCATTCTGATGATTCGTGTGCAGAACCCTTTATTTGGAGGCGATAAATTCTCATTTCTTGTCGAAGCGCCCGTAGCATATACACAAGACAATGTGATTCACGACAGGTGGGTTTCCGAAAAGACAGATATGATTCACGACAGGTGGGCTTCGGAAGTTACAAAAATAGCCCGTCTTATTCGTTTTCCTGATTACTGGGTATTAAATATTTAGCGTCTTAAAGCGTTGTGCGATTTTTTTACATTCAGGTGCTTTTCAGGCAAGACCTCCTCAGATGCAATCTAGGCAAATGTGTACTGACGATTCTTAGCCAGAGAACCTCGTGTTCTTACAGCTTCTTCATGAGTACCCACAGTACCTGCACAAAAACACAGTGACAGTAATACACATTGGATCACAGCTGCTTCCTTTCCTATCCTTTTGTTCACTGAGCGTTGCATCGTTTGATGCTACAGGGTCTAAGCTATTCACGTCGTGGTTAAGGATACAATAAATAAATAAATTGATACAATTTTTGTTCTAACGATTTTGCATGTTGCTGTAATTCCGTAAATGGTTTACTACGTAGGATCTGAAGCCTTTCGTGGCAATGAAGAAACATAATATGGCCTTATGAGTTATGACATCGTGTAGTCTGGTACGCGGGTGCCGACTTATTGAGGATCATGCTGCTTCAATCTTCCATCCTCAAGATGGGGCAGTATATACCTGTCTACAACACTCATCAGTGCTGGATATTGTCAAGAAAGTGCATTAGAGTTTTTATTCGGACATACGAGTTTTCTGTATTCTGTTGTAAAGACATAGGCGTAGAGGGAAGGATAGTATTAAAAGGGATCTTAAAAAATGAAGGATGGGAAGGCATGGATTGCACTCGTTCGGTTGACAGGGACAAGTAACGGCTTGTTGTGAACACTGTGTAACCGTCCTCTAAACACTGAATTCCCGGCTTCAGCTACCGAAAAGGCAGCTAGCGGTTCGCACGGTCCTGTCTCAGGGATGATGCAAGGCAGTGTTCATACGTGTACTGAAATTTGCAGTCGTTATCGAATCAACGACAGACACTTGCTGTTTGGAATAACTGCACCAGGTTTTATTGCAGATTTGCGCCAGTTGGTATAGATTAAAAACGGATAAAATTCACATACATGGGTTCTACTATTGGTGCTGGTCACGGAATGTAAACATGCAGAAGGCACTGATTATTGCAGGAGCCATCCTTCGCTGTAGACTTGCTCACATCCACGTACAGTCTCGTTTGCTGCGGGTACAATACTACGCTGACTGCATTCCAAAAAGCTAAGTCCGTCCGAGAGCCTAGCCCATTAGCAAAAATTACTACGAAAAGGGTTGAAAGGTAATTTACCTTAATGGCTAGGCGCGGCTGAACTGATGTTGTACAGCGACCGTTAAAGGAGCCGGGATACTGACTGCCCCTAAGCTTACCATACTCAGAAGTACAGTTAATATATTCTTGCGTCCTTGAGGCCACTGAATCAGGCTCAAATTTGGATGTTGAGCTGGTTCAACGGTAATGAAATATTGTGTTCCCTAAAATATGTGGAACTGCTTAACTGTTTGAGGAACTCCTGGCTTCTGAAGGGTTCTGCTTCATGGAGTTGGTTAGATGTGTTTTTTAGTACAAACGCAACGCTTTGGAAGCGTGTTCTGCGTCCGTCTTCAGGTACATGGGGGATCTAATATGATTGGTACGATGGAAATTGTTAGTATTAATCACCGAATCATCCGATCGCAGCGGCCGCGCAGTGTAAGGCGTGGGTCTGCGGCTGGCTGCTTGCTTGCTGGGATTGCGGGTTCGAATCCCGCCGGCGGAGTGGATGTCTGTCTCTAGTTAGTGTTGTGTGTTGTCACGTAGAGGTTTCTGCGTCAGGCTGATCACTCGTCCAGAGGAGTCCTACAGGGTGTGGTGTGTCTGAGTGCGATCGTGAAGCCTCGATAATGAGGAGGCCCTGGCCCACTGGGGGCTGTTGCGCCATTGGACAAAAAATCGCTGACTTATCTATACCGCCTTAACGGAAATTATTAGTTGGAATGACAAGTTCCCCGGCCCCAAACGAAGTCTGGAAATAAATAATGCAAAGCAGGAATTCTGCGTGCTCAGTCACGACTTAGAGTTGCAAGATACTTCTGTGGTCTGTTGCGTGGCTTTTCCATAAAACGCAGAAAACATTGTGATATCTTATAACATCAAATGTCATTAAACAGTTTTAAATAGATGTAAATCGTGCTGAAATTTGCCACTACTGCATGTTACGAGAGGATTATGCCCGCCATGAGTTTGGTAATTTCGTTTACTTGATGGCGTATTTATAAAGTGTAACACCAGCAGCAGGTTATGGAGCCTGCTTATCGTAATATTAAGATTCGGGGTAACGAGTTACGGCCTCTGGTGTAACGTCGTGATAAAATCCTGGTCTAATCTTGTATAAACTTTGGTAGTGTGCCCTGTTTTATGGTATGTCTCGGGCCTTGCAGTGGAATGCACTCACATTGCCAAGTTTCAGGCTTGTCAGCTTACAGAAAACGTTAGCCGTAAAAGGAGTGACCAAGACTAACTACCTAACTAACTAACTAACTAACTAACTAACTAACTGACTCCATGAAGCAGAGGCCTTCTTGAGAAGCTAACAGTTTCTCAGCCAGTCAAGAAATTTCCCGCATTTTATGGAACACGGAGGTTCATTACCGGATTCACAAGAACCCGCCACCTGTCCCTATTCTGAGCCAGCTCAATCCAGTCCATGCCCATCCCACTTCCTGAAGAACCATTTTAATATTATCCTCCCATCTACGCCTCGGTCTCCCAAGTGGTCGCCTTCCCTCAGGTCTCCCCACCAAAATCCTGTGTGCATCTCTCTTTTCCAAGTGGTGATGTAGTAAAAAGGCTTTAGCAAGGCATTCTTCACATCATGTCGTGCAGTTCCACGCTGCACACGTAAATGTATTTCCTTTTATGTCCGTAAGAAATGTGCGCCCTTCCCTGCGCTAATTTGCACCCTCATAATACTCGACAGATTTTTGAGGGCATCTCTTATACCGAATATCATCAAAATTGGTGGAAAAGCGTAGACAATAACAGAAAAATTTAATTTATGTCCCTAAGTAGTGGATGGTCGATCATACGGTGGCCGTGCGGTCTAAGGCGTAGGTCTGAAGCCGCTTGAATGTTACGATCGCGGGTTCGAATCCCGCTGAGGGCATGGATGTTCGTCTCTTATTTGTTTTGTGTTGTGTAGGTAGCGGCCTCTGCGTCGGGCTGATCTCTTATTCAGAGGATTGTAGGTGTTTAATTGTGTGTGATCTAGAAATCTCAAAAGAGGCTCCCTAGGCCCGAGCGGGGCTGTTGCGCCACCCAAAAAGAAAGTATAGGATGGCTTTCACTACAGCTGTTTTCATGAAACTCATACTTGCTCGCAAACATTTTTAAAGAACACTTATACAGAGTTCCAAAGCCCGAAAAACGGCTTAGCTGCTAGCACTGGTAACCGACGGACAGGAGAACATAGTCTGCACATATAGGGTGCTGTTTTGCTGTATCAAGAACGCCTAAAAAGCAGTTACCAGCGTTTATACTTCTACATATTTACGAGCGTTATAATTGTTGTTACTGTATTTTAGTTGTGTGAAGAAAGTAATGCCCAAGTACAATTTCAGTGCTTGTAACTGCTGAGTTACGAACATGAGACATGAAGTTTTTCTCTGTATACGCCATGCAGGTTTATTTTTCCAGTCAGAGTCCTTAGAATAATGCCTTTTGGAGGTCAGGCGTGTGTCAGTGTTTGAAATGTGTGGGGCAAAGTGTTAATTATATCCTGGGAGTGTTTTGTTCCCGGAGACTGCTTCAGCTGGCGTTCTGCCAGCATTCAGGGGAATGTCGTCATCAACACTGTGGGAGGCGATTCTATCGTCAACTGTCCACACACACACACTTGCTGCCACTGATTCTGTCGTCTGTTGTAAATTAACTGGAGAATAATTTATTAAAAGGAAAGTAAGCAATAGGCCTGTAGTGAATGGTTTGAGTTCAGCCTCAGTGGTTATTTAAAATTTACCATTGAAGTTGAATCAAATGCTTACAGCAGTGCAATACAATACTGTGGGTTTAAATACCCGTTCTTCTGTTTTTACCGGATTAAGCTCTGAAATTTCGAACTAATCTAAATAATATTTGAAAATTTGCACCGACAAGAAGACACTTTGCGTCTCTATTACAAAGATATGATGATGATGATGATGTTGATGATAAAAGGTGAAAAAAGACAAAGCAATCCCATTACAGGCCTGGACAGACCCAGAGGGTTCCAGGAGGTTGAGGCTCCCAGATTTCTAGACAATCGGCACATGAAGGTGGTACGGTTGTCAGCCCGACGCACCGGCCACCTTTACCCCACAGAGAAGAATCCTGGTACTCATTTAGGTTAGAGGCTGAGTCGACCCCAGGGCCATAGTGCGACCAGCAGGATTATGTCAATGAAAAATTCCACTGTCACCGTCGGGAATCGAACCCGCGACCTGCCGGTTTGTAGCGCAGTGCCACAACCAACGGCGCCACGCGTGCCCCTACGATGATGCTATGTCTTATAATATTGTTTGATAAGACGTATTGTTATTACATTATTATTATTGTTATTATAGTATAATAATCGCTGTTTGTTGGTAGAATTATAGGGAACACACAGAAATACTGTGTGGGTAGAATGGAGAGGCTTTGAGTGATTGTTCTTTAAAGGGTTAATTGATCACGTGAGAAATTCACGCACTGGTGCCTGCAGTAGACACGTGGACACGAACAAACTCTTACATCACTCCAGCATGTGGATAACCTTTGCACAAATGTCGATTCAAATGTTACGGCCTAATGTTCGAATGTTGGCTTTACCTTGTCATGTGATGAACCGGCGACCTTTCAACCGAACAATGCTTCCATTGTCATAACACACATGGATTCCCGTTTCTGCACGACGGGTCGAAAGTCTGGAACCGTCAGCGACCTTGTAGAGGTTGCATCTCATCCTGTCTGACTTCATCCCCTTAAAATATCGGGTGAAATTTCCAAATTATGAAGTTCTGTTTTATGTAATTTTTTCACTTCTGCTGTTGCTTTCTGTCTGGGTCCAAATATTTTACAGCGCTCTAACTTATACGCGGGAGGTTTCTTCTCTGACCGTCTACCGAGGCATCGTCTGTATTCGTAATCTGTATGTGGTTTTCGTCAGTACTCGCAGACAGATGCCGGGTTAATTCGAGCAGGCCACGACCGCTTCCTTCCACATCCCTTTCAGCTTATCATTCGCCAGTCATCCTGCTATCGGCGCTGTATAGTCTGAGATGTTCATTGCCTGACTGTGTGTGGGGAACTGCAAAACAACCAACAGTGACCTGTTTTAATGATGGAGTGACTGAGGAAAATCACAAGTGCTGACAAAACGAGCGGCCCCCGAGACTTGAATCGAAGCCATCATCATTTGAATACGAATCTGTATTTCGAAATGTTATGCCTCCTTTGGTACAATGTGTACGTTAACTAACTAGCTAACTAACTAAATAACTAACTAACTGGCTGACTGACTGACTGACTGAGTGACTCATTCACTCACTCACTCACTGGCTTGCTGGCTGCTGACTAATTGACTGACTGACTGACTGACTGACTAACACACTTCATGGAGCAGAGTCCTTTTGAGTAGTAACTCTCAGCTTATCAAGCAAGTCCCCGCAGTTTGTGGAATTCAAAGTTTCATTACCGTATTTACAAGAGCACGCCACGTATCCCTGTGCCGAGCCAGCTAAAGGCAGTCCACGTGTCATATTATTTTTAAAGATCAATTTCAGTATTATCCTCCCATCTACGCCTAGCTTTTCCAAGTGGTCTCCTTCCTTCAGTTTTGCCTCACCAAAGTAAAGTCCTGTAGCTGTGTGTATGTTAGAAACAATAAGTCAGAAGAACAGTCTGTGGCAACAGACGTCTTGCGAAGGGAATTTCACTTCTTCTGCGTTTCTTTATAGCCTCCAGGATTTTTATCACTGCGTTTTGTTGCTGTACGTGTCTTATTAGATGCGATTAATTGTGTAGATGGAGGGGGTGTGTTCAGTAAGGCAGCAGTCGCATTCGCCTGGTGACTTTCAGCTTTATTACCCTATGTAGGAGACGCAGTCTTGAATGCTGGAATGTCAAACAGAAAGGATGTTAAATCCTTCTGACGCGTTTCTTACATCACAAACTGTGATGTTGTTTAAAATAAGCTTGCGACGTTAGAAAGTGTACGCATAACAAAGGAGTCCAAGCGTGTTCCCTCTCATTTGTTTGCTTATATCGCGAAGCGGGAGCCTCACGGAAGAGATAAATGTGTGTTCTAATTTGTCCTACATACTTGTTCGAAGTGTTTTTAGCTTCAGTAAATGGGCCTATTTAGTGGTATGGGTTTGTGGGTGCGCAGGAACGCGTGCGCATCTTTGGGTCAAGTAACACTGTACTAAAGTACACCTCGTGATGGTTAATATTAGGTTTATAAAACATTTTGTGAAACTGAATCAGTTTAGCCCTGCCTGAAGATACTTCAGTCTGTTTCCGATTTTTTTTGTAAAATTAAAATATATTGCTTTTAATTTCATTTTTATTCTTCACTTCTTTTCTTAGTGGAAATATACCTTACTATGTCTTCTTCATTTTTAATATATTTTCCTTTTCTCTTTCATACATCTTGCACGTGTGGTGTGTAGCCTATGTCCTGTAATTATTAAGATAACGCGTAGGAAGCTACATTTGTACGTCATGATAGTTAATACTGATAGATATTGTTGTGCTGTATTTGCTTGAACTAAACAAGGAGTTAATCGGTGAGCAGGTTCAAAAGTCTTGTATTGAAAGTAGGCTGAAACTATCAATAGTCATGTTGATGATGATGATGATGATGATGATGGGTCGACAAATTTTCCGAAAATCTAGGCGCTCCCTCCAAATTCTACGTCTTAATTCTGGATTGATCCATAAATCTGACTCTTGTCTGGCGCTTTTCTGTGTAAGGAAAGAACTGTAGTAAAGATGCTGAAAATGTTAGGGACCGGTGTATTAACCTTTTAAAGCCTAGCGGTAACTTTGCATACCACCAGGTTTAACGTTAAAAAATTCTGCGTGGTGCCCACATTGCGTTTACGTGTTTTGTGTGAATCTCAGAACAAACAGCAACTTTTGCCTTATAAAACATTAAGAGACTGGTTTTTATAACCGAAGTGGACAGTGTTTACAGCGCGGTACGCACTGAGTCCTTATCTAAAACAGATACGCTTCGTCTTTAAAGGGTTAAATACAGTCGGCTGGGCGACCAGCAACCCGAGATGTTGCAGCTCTGGTGGTGGTGGTTATGATGATGTGCTTTCCATCCAGTGTTTTCTGTAAGCTGTTATAACGTGCCAGAATGGACAAAAAGATTTCTGACGATACGCTTCAGGTTAAGTAAAATAATTTATTGGGAGTTATATTTGGCTGATTTATTCATGCATCAGACAGCCTGTCACACATACGAGGTACAATACAATGGTGGTTAAATATAAGTTACAAACACATGAGGAAATGAGATCTTCGCTATGGTTATGCTCATGGTACTTTGTTCATTTGCATGGATTCTCCCAGGGATTACCTTAGATCACTTTTATTTTAAGTGAGCGTGAATCTTCCGCTCGGTTAGTGGCGCCAACAGCGGCGTCACGGTGAACGATCCGCAGTCACCTGCTAGGTCTTCGATGGATCACACAGTACGTTAGAGTGCTGCATATGAAAAACATGAGCTTCGTTTTATCCCACTGCCTTCCTGACGCAGTTCGCTCTGTTTTAGATCTGCCGGACATTGGCGTCATGAGTTCAGTTTTTTGTCAGAGCCTTTCATGATGGAAGCATAAATCCTGTTTATTGCCCAGGATAGGGTTAATATCCGCGTCAGTACCACAGCGTTCAGTAGACGAAACTCTAATGTTGGGATAACGTTGAAATTAATATATTAAAATTTACGCCGATCCCAGTGGCCGCGCGGTCTAAGGCGTAGGTCTGTGGCCGATCGCTTGCTGGGATCGTGGGTTCGAATACCACCGGGGGCATGGATGTTTGTCTCTTGTGAGTGTTTGTATTGTCAGGTAGAGGTCTCTGCGACGGGCCGATCCCTCGTCCAGAGGAGTCCTACCGATTGTGGTGTCTGTTTGAGTGTGATCAAGTGAAAATAAACAACCTCGACACCTACTGTGAGTAGGTATCAGAGGGAAGGACTACGGAACGAAAGCTTACTAACATAATAAAAATAATCCTGGAGACAGTTTGAATCCTGTCACAAAACTCTACAGCAATGCTTGTACATCACTTAAATAGCAGTGGCTACCGTACATATTGGCAGGAATACGGAGTGAACTTAATACAAATTTTTGAGTATTTTATGTTAGCTGTATGGTGGGAAACACGAAATAGAGCTGTTACTTATACGTACATAAGTTATATTCATGTACATTACATACAACTTGCGACCCTCAGCCCAATATAATGCACCTTTTCAACCCTTGCTACATGAGGCATGCAGTCGCACATAAAACTGGGTCATTTAAATAGCCTACGTCATGTAACCTTTCAAAAACTAAGATTAATCTGAAATATGTTTAAATATCCAGTCCGTACCGCGCAGTAAACTCTCTTCCTCTCTGTTATAAAAACCAGTCAGTTAATGCTGTATAGGGAAATAATCGCTGTCTGTTCTGAGATCCACACAAAACATATAAATACACTGTGTGGGCAGAACGTAGAATTTGTGAATGTTAAACCTGGTGGTACGTATAGTAACCACTGAGGTTTACACGGTTAACACACTAACCCCGAAGCCACTTAGTCCGTACCGCGCAGTAAACACACTCCATCTCGGTTATAAAAACCAGTCAGTTAATGCTGTATAGGGAAATAATCGCTGTTTGTTCTGAGATCCACACAAAACATATAAATACACTGTGTGGGCAGAACGTGGAATTTATGGATGTGAAAGGCGTTGGTAGTTTCAGTAACCACTGGGCTTTAAAGGGTTAAACAGCCTGAAATTAATTAGTCGCCTTCCATCTGAAGTGTGCCTGCTCTAAAAGTCAGCTAATTCAATTACTTCTATCACTTGCCTGATGTATCACTTATTTAGTGATAGACGACCGGACAGTGCGCACGTATTCCGAACCGCCTGCAATTAAATTACTTCTGAAAGAAAAATGCTGCATACATCCGTCGGAAATTATTCACTTGAAAAACCGTATGCACTCATATAACACGCGTCCGAAGCGGGGAATATGTTAATTAGGCGCTGAAGCATTTGCATGCTGTAACATTCATGTTTATAAGCACAAAGTGGGCCATGGAGTGATGCAGATATTGTTGCAACATAAATAAAACTAAGGGTGGTGCGCAGGGGGTGCAAGTGGGGAAACAGCATCGCGATTTACATACGAAAGGTGCAGTTTTTAATTTTCCTCCCCCTTCCCCACAAAACCACCGTTTTCACTCTGCTTGCGGGATGTTAGTTACTCTACTAAGGGGATCAGAGTTTTAACAGGAGACGAGAGGATGGGCGAGAGGGTAGTTTCAACCCTTTGAGCACAACTCACCAAATTATATAACGCACCATTTCACACGTGTGCACAGTGTACAGTTTTTCTTTTCGTAAAAGTTTGAAAACGTTTGTAATTTACGAGCTCTGACTAACCGCCTTGTAAATACGGAATTAATTCAATGGAACCATTTTCCATCCGTTCCTCCCCCTCAGTCTAGCCACCCTCGTGTTCAGAACTTATCGTGGGGTAAGTCTGGCGAATCTTTGTAGTGTTACTAAGATACTTACAGTTCTTTTGTAAACCTCTGTGGTGTTGGGTTTTAGCAAGAGGGAAATATGTCTCATTAGAAGAATGACATCGAAAGCATTTCAGATACCTCTTGAGGTAAATGCGTTGTTACATGGAGCGGTGACAAAGGGATCCTTCACATTCATTGCTTAATGACTGTCGTTGAAGAATGAATACATGTCACCCTGTTGTGGGCATTCCATATAAGACTACATCCAGAAACATGTGTACTGTACTTTGTGTGCGAGATTACTTCCACGAAACTGCCGCTGATACTACTACTACTACTACTACTAATAATAATAATAATAATAATAATAAGTGATAAAGAAAGAAACCTAGAAGATTCTAAAATATAAAGACCTTATAACAGAAATAGAGCCCATGTGGAATGTAAAAACGAAGGTGACGCCAGTAATAATAGGAGCAACTGGAACCATTTCAAAATCCTTCAGAAAATACTTGAGCAGCGTACCGGGAAAGCACGATATCAAGGAACTACAGAAAACAGCTATATTGGGCACAGCACACACACTGCGGAAAGTGCTAATGTAGAAGCACGAAAGGGTTTAATATTGCAGACAGCGTTATATGCACCATTAACAGTACGCGCAGAATAGCTGCGACACTGTATACCCTAGAAACATGGTTCGTTTCAGGTATATAAGCGTGAATACCCTGCATAAAGGGGATGATGACGATGATGATGATGATGATGATGATGATGATATTCTTATTTAAGTGCCGATTCAACAGCCTAATGATCAGTTACAAAAGCAGCACCAATAAACAAATAAAACTTACATACACACAAAGAGAAACATGTCAAAAGAAACAAAACAACACCAGACGGAATTATGTTACATACTTGGCGTAATTAATAAGCAGAGTTGAAGGCGGAAAACTGCGACTTATTGCGCACAATATGATTTCACCCCTGATAAGGCAGTTTAGTGGATAAAATGTTACAAATATACAAGAGCTAATGCAAAACATATTTAAGCGAAACAGTTTGTTCTTTTCTGAGCATATCAGCGCCTCTGCAAACCAAATTTGCAGTTTATGCACTTTAGGAAGAGAGGAAACTTTGCATGGAGGCCCGAAACTGAACAGCAACAAGTACTACTACTACTACTACTACTACTACTACTACTACTACTACTACTACTACNNNNACTACTACTACTACTACTACTACTACTACTACTACTACTACTACTACTACTAGCCTATGCAAAGTATTAGGCATCGAAACGACAGACAAATGGTAAACCCACACACCCAAACCAGTACGTGAACATGAAGATGTGACAGTGTTGTGGAATAAAGCGGTACACACAGACAGAGAAGTTACAGCAAATAGGCCAGATATAATAATTAAAAACAAGAAAGAGAAAACATGCATACTGGTATATGTGGCAATACCTGCGGACAGAAGTGTCACACAAAAGGAAGCAGAAAGGAAACTAAAATACAAGAGTTTATGTATAGAGATACAAGGAATGTGAAACATGAAATGTGTGTATATACCCGTGGTAATCGCAGCCACCGAAATAGTAACAAGAGGTTTAAGGAAAAATTTAGAAGCCATACCAGGAAAACATTCAGTAGATTCGCTACAGAAGACGGCTGTACTTGGAACGTCACACGTAATACGGTAAGTACTGCAGTCGGAAACTTGAAGCCTGAGCTGTGGGGATCACCGCTGGTTCAGGAGCAGTACCGGGGGGAAATGGCCTGTGACAAGGGACAATACAATAATAATACAATTCAATTCCAGTTTATTAATGAGCCGAGTCAAAAGCCAGATGGCCAGTTACAGAAACAGCAGAGCACAAATAACAACGGACAGTGAACAGGACACTAATGAGACAGACACAACAAAAACAAACAAACATATAAAAGAATACATAATTAATTATAATAATATAATTATAATCATAGTTATAATTATATTATTATATATATTTTTATTTATATATTATTATTATATTATATAGTTATAATCATAGTTATAATTATATTATTACAATATATTGTATATTATATTATATGTAATAATATAATAATAATGGGCATGTGTCAGTTTATAAAGCAGGCCTATGGGGTGTAGCCGTACAAGTCCCGGGTTCATATCCCAGGTTGCAGCCTAGGGTGATTGTCAAATTTACATTTTTGTTTGGCCTTCCTAAAGACATGGTCCGGCTATATTAGCAGCTAGAGCGGCTAAGCCGGAGCCGCCTTACCTGTTGGGTTTCTGCTGTTCAGGTAGCTGCGGGTAAGTAGATGTTTAGGGCACTGGGAGGCGGTAAGGTGCTTTGTCATAAATCAGTTACAGCTTGACTACTTGCAGCCTTACAGGTAGCCCACTCAGAACGCTATTTTGAGAGGTATGTTACAGGAAAGGGGGAAGCACCGTGGTATCTTTGTGCATGATGCGGCAGTGTCTTACGCCGAGAGTTCAAGAAGGCACGCAATAACCAAACCTCGCTTTATCCGAGAATTCTTATCTGTCGTGTGTTGTGGAATTCATTCGTTTTGGAGTTTAAGTTACAATTGCACGTTGTGCTGTATCACAGGAAAGTGAAGAAGTCATTATTATTTGTAACAATAAACATATCAAAAAATGTTTCACTGCGTTGTTTTCAACGTGCATTTTTATTGAATTATACACTAAAAAGTACTAACAATAAGGCACAAATTTGGTGTATGTGACCCGAAGTCCTTAGAAGGCCACCTGTATTCCGACATGTTTCGGTGGCGTGTATACCACCACCATCAGGGAGAGAGAGAGTCCACACCGAAAGCTGGAACCAGTGGCGTCCCGGCTTTCTGTGTGAACTCTCTGTGCCTGATGATGGTGGTATATACGCCACTGAGACATGTCGGAGTGAAGGTGACCCTTTAAGGACTTTGGGTCACATAACTTAAATTCGTGCGTTATTGTTGGTACTTTTTAGTGAATAATATCAAAAGCAACTTCATACAAATTTAATGTGTTTATACTTTATACAGTTGATACCGCGCACTGTCGCTAACCAGTCCACAACGCCCAGTCTAACAAAATGCACAGTACTGTTCCTTAGACATTTATATTATAATATCACATTGAATATTCCTACATGTTTCGATCCACAAGGAATCGTCATCAGGGAGCCAACCAAAGCAATACTGCACAAAACCAAATTAACAACATTTCCACACAGTATACGTGATGTAAAAGAGTCAAATAGTTAAAATGTAGACAACTCGTTGTATAAAGTGTGTTGGATCTTGATATACAGCGTCACGTAGGCTGCCAGTATAATAAATCCTCTCTGGGGCCGACCCAGCCTCCTAGCGATTGGATGTACAGCATGAAACATCCGATACCTGAAGCTGACCAGTCTTTTCTGGTACCAATGTTAATAATTCGTGGATTTATACCTACACTTTCCCGTACGTCTCCATGGCACTGTGCTTATTTAAGCACATGGTGAAGGTCACTTATTTTTAATAATAATAATAACAACAATAATAATAATAATAATAATAAGCATTCATTGACGCTGCCGACTGGTCCGTCCCTTGGTTCGACCTGCCCTTGAATATGAGGAGAGAAAATGGTGTAGAAAGAGGAGGAGGAGAAAGAGAAGAAACAGGACCGGAAGAAGAAAGACGAAGTGAAGACTAAAATAAAGGACAACAAGAAGAGGGCAAGTGAATTCCAACAGCTGAATAGCCAGCGGGAAAAGACTGTGGGGGGAAAAGGAACAGTAAGCGTCGCAGAAGCGTTCCTTTTTCTGTGGATTATAGTCCGTAGGGCTTGGAATTTGCGCTAAGGACTAGATGTCGGAATCGGAAGTCATTCTTCTAGCACAGCTCCATAAATACAGCTAGTGTGTAGAAATCCATTTGCGATAAGACTGCTTGCAGGATCACCGTTAAAAGGCCTGCACAGGCGGGATAGCGCAGAAAATACATAAGGACGGGCAGCATTAATGGGCCGAACTGAAGATGCAGCTCTAAACTCAATAACAGCATAACGGCAAGCAAGCTTAACTTTGAAAGCGGTTTTAAAATTGGACCCATAACGTGTGTTACCGAACAAATTTGAACAGTCAGTTATTCATGCAACTGTAAACCTCTTACTGTTGTATTTTACAAATTACCCCAAACACGTTTCTACCCCAGGATGATTTTTAAGGCCTTCTCAGAAGTGTTTCAGAAGGCCTTAATATGCTGTTAGTACCAAAGGTTCAACTCTTTTGGGATATAACCTTGACTTCAGGATTCCACCGCGATGTTGCTGAGATCTGCACTCTTCTGGGATATTACGCGGCGTCGTGTGGGAATTGTTTACCGACGTTTCGGGACAACGTATTGGTTCCATCTTCAAGGGTCAAGAGTCTTCTCGAACTCTTGACCCTTGAAGATGATACTGATAGTTCGTCCCGAAACGTCGGTACAGAACTGTCACTCTACGCTGCGTAATATCCCAGAAGAGTGCAGATCTCATCTACATCGCGGCGGCAGCCTGATATCAAGTATTGCAGCAGTCGTGGTGCGTTGGCGATCAATACATGATTTTATTTATATTAATTTACTACATATTTGCACTAATAGGCATGCTGTGCACGAGGATCCCCGAAGATGACCGCCGAAACACGTAGGAGAAGGGATATCATCATCATCATCATCATCCCCTTTATGCAGGGTATTCACACTTATATACCTGAAACAAACCATGTTTCTAGGGTATACAGAGTCGCAGCTATTCTGCGCGTACTGTTAATGGTGCATATAGCGCTGTCTGCAATATTAAACTCTTTCGTGCTTCTACATTAGCACTTCCCGCAGTGTGTGTGCTGTGCCCAATATAGCTGTTTTCTGCAGTTCCTTGATATCGTGCTTTCCCGGCACGCTGCTCGAGTATTTTCTAAAGGATTTTGAAATGGTTCCAGTTGCTCCTATTATTACTGGCGTCACCTTTGTTTTTACATTCCAAATTATATTATTATTATTATTATTATTATTATAATTATATACTTCGTAGTGCAAATGTTGGTCTTTCAGTAACATACTTACGTGTAATGTCTGACTTGAAATTACAAGACTGCCAAGTCGGACCTGTCAAGTCATCGCGTGACCTTAAAATACGACGTTTCAGGTATGACAGACGAACAGGATTAGGGCGCTCTTCCACGAGCGTGTTTGTGGCGCGGCAAACAGGAGCGAGAATTAGGGAAACATTTGTTCTTATATCGCGTACAGTTGCTGCGCCGTAACATTTCCTGGCACTCGCTGTCTGCGTTGTTTACTAACTGCTGCCGCTTATCTTGACGGATGTAGCCGCGGCTGCCCGTGTTTGTCACGTCACGTCCTTTGTTGTGCGACGTGCGTGAACCGCCTGTACCCGCTACCACACAGACACGTTAAGAACTCGGTTTTAGGACACACTTCTAACGTAGATGTTAATGTACGTATTCAGTGGGGAAGGACGTGGGGTAACAGCACTCGGTCGTGGTCCGCTTGTAGGGTAGAACTCTGCTATTATGCAGAAGGGACTGAGATAAAAACGAAAATAGTCACTCTAGGCGGTTTCATGTCAGTCAGAATAGCAACACGCATATATTTTTCCATTTCCTTTCATTTATAATTTGCATTACTCTGTGGTATTGACCTTTATACATTTCGAATACAGATTGTCGTTTGATTCGGTCACTCAGTCACGTGGCAGAAATTAGCGGTACTGAAATCAATCCTTCTGTTAGTGTTTTAGATTCCGATCAGACGTTTATCCGCTATTCTGTCCTGGCCATTTCTAAATATTGCCTTTGCCACCTGTGCAAGCGAACCCGGTGATTGCATCATTGTTACTTTGCTTGTATGTCGTTAAGTACCCGTGGGCTTTTACACCACAACGAAAAATGTTTTAAATGAAATTTGTACATCTCGACAATGGTGAAGCTGGGGAGGTGGGGGGAGTGATGCGGCCACACTGGACTGCAGAGTTCAAGGGGCCGCAAAATTGGTGGAAAAATGAGTATCTTACATGAAAATGTTGATTTTCTGCGCTGAACGGCTTTTAAATTATTCAGACACATATAAGAAAATTCAATAGATTGGTGACTTTTTAAGTTTATAATTGAGGTTCGAAGTGACCACTGATTACGCCCCCGGGCGCCAAAAGATTTAGCTACGCCACTGCGTTTATAATTTGTGTCATCATCAACTTACTTGACGATGACAGAATTTCCATTTCAGTTCCGTGACGGAGTTTCGTGTCCTCTCGATAATTCTTACTGTAGATCACCAGTACCAAATTTAATCCATATCCATCGAGTGGTTTGGAGATATTTGCGACAGACGCGGCTTTTCCAACACGCATTCATTCCGTGTTTGTGAACTAGAAGTCTTGGAAATTTACTGTCTACCATTCTTCTTGACACTTGAAGATGGCACCGACAGGTTGTCCCAAAACGTCCATAAAGACCTACCACTCAGCGCCGTGTAATATCCCAGAAGAGCGCAGATCTCATGCAGAACACATTCAGGAACAGGGATGCCTCGCTCAGTGTGGTGACTACGCTATCAGCTGGACGGTCCCGTGTTCGATTCTCCTCGGAAACAAGATATTTTCTTTTCTACAAACCGTCCATACCGGGTCTAGGACCCACCCAGCCTCGTACTCAGTTGGTACCGCTGTTCATTCCCGGAGGTAAAGCGGCCGGAGCGTGATGTTGACCACTGAGATCCAGCTAGCGTCGAGGCTAAGAATGAGTGTAGCTGTACCTGTACTCCCCCTCTACGCCGTCATGGCGTCGAAGGGAACAAGTTTAATTTTTACCTTCTTACAGCACTCATCGCATCGCCTGGAAGCTATGTTCCTTAGTCCTGTCTTGCGTGCTGTGCAACTCCTCCTTGCGTGTCGTTAATTCTGCTGGTCGACATTCTGTCTCACTTTTATTATCAGGCACAAAGAAGAAACAATAAAACACAAGTGAAAGGAACGAAGAAAATTACTTCTTAAACGTAAAATGTCAGTCTTCACTGCTATTAGGTACGTGCTTTTGACGTCACAGATTGACACGTAAAGTAGTTTGCATGTGGATCCCTGTTTGTAGAACTGGCATTAACAACTGTTCCTTAATATTTTCCTATTTCCTGAGTCCCTTTTATGGCTACATATCATTCAGTTAAGCTGCCTACAAGCGCCACTTATCTCTATACTATTAACCCATTAAGTCCATAAGAACCGGCTGCATTAACACTCTCAAACTCTGGATGCTTCCCACACAGTGCGTTCGTGCCTTGCTGATGAGTCTAAGAATAAACAGCAATTATTTATTTTCCTGTAGTACACTGGCACCCGGGGCTAGTAACCACAATGGCCGCTCCTAACAGGAGTTCTGCATTTGAAAATAATCACATTTATTTAATTATCTTGTATTTGACTCAGTAATTTAACATTTTGTGAGAGCAGAAAGCATCTTTTTAATTTAAAATCCTAATTTTGCTGAGCCATTCCCCACCCACCTTCTCCACTGTTTGTACAGCGTTAACTGGTTAGTGCTGGTAATGCAGAAGCATTACGGTTCTGTCAGAAACCGAGTGAAGAAATGTTAATTGCTTGGTTCTGTTCTTGTGAGGGTTAAGCCCTTCCATGATTGCACGATTTATATACAAATCATGATAAAGGTAGCCCATGTTAACTACCAGAGGAAAGGTAGCTAAAAGGGATGAGATGAGATTAACCTTTTCAAATCCAGTGGCAGCTACGCTATGTGTATCATCAACTTAACATATAAAATCTCTCCATTTTCCCACAAGTGTATGTATGTGTTCTGCATGAATCTCAGAAAAAATTCCCTAAACAATACTAAGCAGTTGCTGTTTATGGCGGACAGTGTGTTCGCAATCTGTGAGATAGGCACTGAGATTGTGTACCTACTTTAGTTGAATTTCTTTCTTCAAAGGGTTAATTTTTTGTTTTTTAATTCTTACTTTACTTATTTAACACTATCGATAATGGGAAAATTAAATATATATAGCAATATATTTATTGGTACACAACACACGTGTGTGTGTGTGTGTGACGGCAGTTTTATCAATTAATGCATGTACTCTTGTAGCGCCAGATCAGTTGCACTGTCACGAGAATTTTGGATCACGCTGTACTTCGGTTGTAAAACGCACTTTGAGTGCGTGCTTATGAAGAACTACAGGCTGGCCTATGAACTTTTACTTCTGCCCCGGCTGTTAACGCTTTATCTTATGTGTATGTGTCTTACGCTTATAAGTAGGCTAAATAAACTTTAAAGCTTGAGCCGGGGGTTCTAGGGCATTAAACGGGAAGAATTACTGCAGGCACTGTCATCGTCACGCGACTGAGAAGTCTGTGTGGAATACATAATGTGGTTTGGTAGTTTGACAGACGCAAATGGATTTAAATGCTGACAACTGTCACGAACAACCGAAATCACAACCAAGACGAAATTTAACACATAAATAGAACCCGGTTATAACGACATCGGTTTATTACGACACCTCGCTTATAGAGTCAGATATTCTGTGGTACCAATTATCTCGTGTTTGTTAACTATAACATTATACTCCTCGGTTATAACGACACTCATTTATAATTACACAAAATATTTAGTCCCTTTTGTGACGTTATAACAGAGTTCGACTGTACACACACACATACACACACACACACACATACATACATATATGTATATATATATATATATGGACAGAGAAAGAGAAATATAAAGCTCTTTGAAACTTCAACGCAAGATTTTGACAATTTCCATCTATAGCTGCGATCTGCGTACGTAACGCTTCCATTTGTACACTTATAAATATTACAGCCTCTGAAGTGGCACTATGGAATGAGAATACCAGTCATTATAGCTTCTGAAGAAGGACTCAGCTACATGGTGTGTTAGTGTGCTAACTAATTAACCAATAAAGAGTGGAACTTAACCCCCTGACGTCCCTGAATGACTGCACTGCTGATGAAGCAACCGAGTCAAAATTGCAATAATTTTCTTCTTTTGGCAAACAGTATCACACGCAGTACTTTGATGTACACACCGTGGTCTTGCAGATATGACACTGTGAATTACTGATTGTCTGTAGACTAATTTTGGAATGAAGGAGGTGTGTGAGTTTTGTATAGTAGTGTATTCACCCTTCGGCAAGAGGGATTCGAACCCAGAGCTCCATGAAGGGTGACGTGTTGATGAATGGTATAATCAGTAACCCTGCATGCGTGACTCACATACAGTAACTGTAACACAATTACAGAAGCAATAAGCTCATATGAAGTAACACTGTCCGGTTTCGATCCTGGGGTGCAATCATAGCCACCCCTGTCATGGGGGACAGTTTTGATACTCTGTTACCTTTACAATAGCAAATTAACATGCTGATATTACGTCGATTGCAACGGGTTTTTGGGTTCAGCAAGAGCATATGATTTAATCTTGAATGAAGTGTTGAAAATAGTACTAATACTTTGTTCAATAATATTGCACTGTCATTTTAAACCAACGCAAACGGAAATTTGTAAAGTGTTTTTGAAATAACGGGAGGTGCAGTGAGATTGATAATTCACGCCAAATGCAGCGGAATGGGAATGTGTTCTATGATTTGACGTAACGTGATTCCACCCCTTTGTTGCGAGGTACAAGTACAACTTTAATTCACTCATGTGCTTCTATGGCCTTACATGAGATCAGTATTGCTTCATTCACGAGTAATCAACAGAATTGCAATGGCATTCAGTTTGTTATATGGGTGTTATTATAGGGTACCATAATAACACCATTCTATTACCTGAAATTGAGAAAAATGGGTGTTTAAAAACTGTAAATTCTGCACGGAAACGTGTTTGTTGGCGTGCAATACAGACCTACGTCACAGTAGTCAAAATACACAAAGTTATTAAAATTACGATGTTGTAAATTTAAAATTAAAGAATTTAAAACATTGTCATTTTATGATCACTAACTTCGTGTGTTTTAAGATTTTAATATTATATTCATTTTAGTAAAAGTGACACAATATATAGATAAATGCTCTGGCCTTTTACTCGTTTGGTCAAAATAACCCCCTGATGATGGCACTCCCTGCCGAAACATGCAGAAGTCTTATACTTCTGAATGTATGTTGTTGAGTCCATAAGCTGGTTGATGTATTAGTTATAGGAATATGCACAGTATGAATAACATAAAAACTTGCGAGAAATTCATGCAAATAAAAATTAAATTCTTGTTTAGAAGTTCGTTTCATATCTAAATGCCGTTCGTTGTAGTTAGCAGAAGCCTTCAGTGGCAGTCCGCAGCACAGTGTTAATTGTCAGTAGGCGTACATCATTTACGGAGACACTGAGAGCAAGCTGGAAGACGTGAACTATATGCACCGGTAATTACTGGCTTACAGGGGGTCAGCATGTTAAGGGTAATACACACAGTGTGAGCCTGAATGTCGAACACCGTCTCATCATAACGGTGTTGACCAATCTCAGTAAAATATACAGGATTTCAGAACTGACACGCTGGAGTTCGGCGTCGAAAGTTGAGAGTCACGTGTATCGGGGACCTAAAGTAATATCAGTTTCTTTGTTTTTTTGTACTTAAATCAAAACATTTCAGCAACAGTTTATTTTTACTTTACGTAGTACACTGTATAAGGTTTCATTTTTAGTTATTCAGTTTCTTCAAAATTCCGACTTGCTAAATACGTGCTAAATATTCAAATTTGGATATCTAGGACGCCATCATCTCTGTTCGCCCAATACATCTTTCAGGGCAGCCACTGAGGAATGTGCTGTGCTGGCGGTAGCATTGTCCAGCACGAAGCAACCACTGTCTCTTCTAATAGAATATTAATTCTGTGAATAATAGTGCTGGAATTAACGGAACGTAGCCGTAAGGATTTAGTTTCTTTGAAAAGCACAGGCCCTATGATTTTGACCGCGCTCACTGAACGTAACACAGCACTGAACCTGTCATTAACAAATTTTCCACTCTTCTGTGTCATATTCTTTTAAACAGCAGTGTTGAAGCGGGAAAATTTTATGAAACTTTCGGAGAAATTGTTCCCCCATGACCCATACTTTGCAAAACAAAACAAAACAAAACAAAACAAAACAACACAAAAAAACAAAGGATTGACAATGAGAACTCTCTGATCAACAAAAAACGGTTTTCACACCCTTTGACCTGCTCTGTATCCGACATAACACACAACTGAACGATGGTTTCACGTTCCAGCGCAGATAAGATAAATCAACTTTCGGCCTTGCCCTAAGGACGTTCTTATTTCCATGTAGCTGGGGAACTGCTTGAAGATACAATACCTGTAATTGGCAAGGGGCGCACCCAAAATTTTTCGCTGAGGGGCTGGTCGTGGGGCTATATATAATTTATGTTTGATTTTAAAAAGTCATATCGTAAGTACAACATAACACGGTACGCAACTGCATGTATATACATACAAATATAACCACATGTTCCATGACTCAATCACAGTGTCCTATCTTCTCGTTTTTTAAATTTTGTTAATGTGTTTTTTCAAAATTCTAACGTACTAGTCAACAACTGATTTCAGTGACTGATTTCGGCTGAAGGGTAAATTAGGTAAAACGTTTGATATCATAATATCTACAAAATATTTTTTTTAAATTTCGGTTTTGGGTGGTTGTGGGGGGGGGGGCTGCAGCACTGTAGCCACACCTACCTTTGGGTGCGCCCCTGTAATCTGCTTCCGTGATCAAGCTAATATGAAGCAAAAATAACCACTGAAATATGACATTCGATATTCATTCTGCACAAGAAGGCAAAGGGGGAGGGGTTTCCCACTCAGCAACGTGTTTTAACTAACACATACACAAAGAAGGCATAGTCCGTTTTAAGTGTAATAATGGTATAAATAAAACTGAATTCACGCATAGGCTGGATTATGGGACGAATATGCGAGACTTGAGGTTACCACCGTGATGTAGATTTAAATGTGTCTCCTTGGACGAAACGCCTTGCTGGCTGAGGAATAGTTGTTGACGTTTCGAAAGACCACTGACCCCAAAAGTAGTCACTAAGCTCCTCTCTAATGTCAGTAATTTTACCAATTGATACGAAATGTTCTGGGATGTTACGCAGCGGAGATTAATATTTACCGACGTTTCGGGAAACCTGTTGGTCCAATATTCAAGGGTCAAGCCGTCAAGTCTCCTTGGACTGCCTCACCCTTGAAGATGGAAGTGAAAGGGTGTCCCGAAAGGTCGGTAACTACCAATCTACGCTGCGTAACATCCTAGAAGAGCGAAGATCTCCTTTACACAGCGGCGGAAGCCTGAAGTCACGCAAATCGATACTACGTCGGATCCCTGAATACTCGAACATTCAAATTCTTAAACGTTGCTTTATTTTAACCGTGTACATTTCCAGCAGTCAGCTTCTCAGTAGTACCTATCGCCACAATTTGCGCAAGCCCCAGGAACTGCTGGCAACGGACGTGGGACGGAACCCACCACCCCTGACCCTGCACTGTTCAGGTTCTTCGAGTTCCGCTACCTTCGTATAGCTCACTTCCACCTGAAGCTGCAGCGCCTCTTCCACCACATAATGCCTGACCACTTCGTCGTCCAGTCTCAGGCAGTGTCCAGCTCTGAAGGTCGCTTCAAACCCCTCGGTTATGCTGCGGACCACATTCACCTGTGACAGCGTCTGTATGTTGTTCTCAGCACTTAACTTTACTTTGTACTTAAAGCCAGAAGCCTCGGCACTGGTCCCAAAAAGGTGCACAGCGCAGTAACACTTGCTGTCCCTGAAACACTTGTAATATAGAAATATCTGGCTGTGTAAGAGGAGGATGGAGGCTGAGGCGTGTCTCTCGGGTGACAGGAACCTGGCTTCCCTGCAAACGTAATTTTCGTGCTGGCTTTCAAAATGTGTGACGATTTCTTTGAACGATCCCATCCAATCACATTTGATTTCTGGAACTCTGTCTAGAAGACAAGGGTGAATTCCATGATGACACACGGCCTGGTGTTCTTTGATGTATTCCCCTGAGAACGTTTCCTCACAGCCTTCTTCTTGGAATTTGCAAGGGTACTTTACCTTGTAGCACAGGTCTTCCAAGGCGTAGTTTCTTGCCTGCAGAAATGGCTGTCTGCATTTGGGGCATATCTCAAGCTTGGGTCTGCAGGTGTTGCATATGTTGTGTCCGTTATGGCACAGGATAATCGGAGGAGTCATGTACTCCATGCATACAGGACATTCTAGGCTCCTGAGCAGGCTTTTCTCCAAGTCTTCAGGTTTCTGTGTAGCCTGGTCAGGATTTGTAGAATCTGTAATGAAAATAAAGTTTAAATAATCAACAGACTGATTGGCATCTTGAGTCACCATTGCTCTTTAGCGGCCCCAAAAGCACAGATTTTCATGTCGGGGGTTATTTCGCGTCACTTCATAACAATCAGCTGGCTGTTATGTGGTCACCGTAGTTTAAGGACAGATTCATAAAATACATACGCGAAGGCCTGCTCCAGTTTTATCAGAAGAATACAAATCCTTTCAGTGCCGTCGAGACGGGGGAGGGGGGGGGGGTTTGAAGCCGGTGCAAATTACCGGGATCCGACTATGTTGCATATATTTTTGTGCTTCTCGGTACTGTCATTATTTGTCGACTGCGGCGGCCCGCCCGGCCGCCGAAAAATTGTTTTTGGCCGGAGTCTGAATCCTCTCTCGGCGGCTATAAATTCTTTTGTGAGATGCTCTAAATGTATGTTTCCGTTTATACGGTTAAATACCGTCTTTCTCTTTAAAGTCTGTCAAAGAGAGCTTACAGGTTGAGCTGTAGGCGTATTGGGAATTTGTCAAACGTGTATCCGGAAAGCAGGAAGGAAACAGACACGCATGGAAAAGAATTCTCTCGGATATGTACACTTCTGAACGGGCCCGCCCCCCCCCCCCCCCCCCCCCCAGACGATTTCTCTTATTCTTTTTCCACAATGAAGAAGGCTGTGGATTACTGAAAATTGGAAGGTCTAGTGGTTGCTTTATGTACCGCCAAATTTAACATTAAATAATTCCACGTTCTGCCCACACAGTGTACTTGTGCGTTTGGTATGGCTCTCAGAACAAATAGCGATTATTTCCCTATACAGCATTAACTGGTTGGTGTTTATTACCAAGACGAAGTTTGTATACTGCACGGTACAAACTGAATCTTTAAACATAATTCTGAGTAATTGTGGCCTTTCAATATTTGATGTGTCTATCGGATGTTTCACTTAGTTACAAAGGTTACTGTATACCGCTGACCACTTGCATTAGTCAAATTGGGGCGGTTTGTGCCCAAATTCAATGGACGTTTAGAAAGGTTTTTAGGTTTTAATAGCTAATGTAAGGCCAAATAACTGTAAATCAGCAAACCTTGTATACGTGATTAGCTAATTATATTTCCCGTGCAATATAAGGCCATATGATTCTTATTATTACAAACCAACACTTCGCAATATAACGTATATATACGAAATATACAGTCTTCCCTCCTACATGTTTCGATGGTCGACCGCCATCTTCAGGGAGCAACACATAAACATGTATGATTTAAAAACTAATGAAGCCAGATTCATAACTCCACTAACCCATCCCAATAAAAATTTCTGGATTTGCCCCATGCAGAAGAATAGAGAGACGTGGCGCATGTATTAGATGCATCTTGTAACGTACCTTCGCCATCAAGCCAAGAAGGATTCAACTGGCTTTGCATGCAGTCACCGTAACACACACAAGCAACAGGCCTGTTTATGAGGTAGTAAGCTATGATCTCTATTTCTCACGTTTCTCAATTCCATGGCCATAAAACAATTTCTCATTTGATACAGCTTTCTAAAATGAACTGCTAGACGCAACAACAACGTACCTCTCTTTTTAGCAAATCTCAGAATCCACCATGGCCTCCTCCCGGCCTCTGTTGTCAGCCGCTTGCCAGCACTCATCTTCCTCTGTTCACTGCACTCTGTCAACTGGCCAGTGTCTCTCGTAATCGCGTTTCATTTCCTGCTATAGCAGCGACACTTTAACTCGCAAGTTTCTTGTGCCTTATCAGCTTCTACAGCGTGGCAAGACTCTGTGATGCAAGTCCTGTTCAGAATCTCAGAGCGCACCAAATCACATGTTACAGAAAGGTTATGAATGTATGTACGTCTGGCGTATGTTCGTATGATTATTGGCGTCTCCGTATGTTTCCCATTTATACACTTCTGTGCTAGGTATGGTAAAAATTCATATAATACAGAGACGGTCTGGGCGCTGTGGAGAATGTACGTAGACATTCTTGCCTCTGCCAAGAATTCAAATCCGACTCCCCGGTCAGCCAGTCCGTAGCGTAAGAATAACGAGCGAGAATGTTAGGAGCGATCTGGATTTTTTAAAATTAAAAATGCTACAGTGATAGCAATCAGAGAGGAAAGGGGAAGAAACATGTAAAGTAAGAAGGAAAAACGACATAAAAATAGAAAAAGGACAAAAAAATACACAAACAAAAACATAAGCCCAATAAATTATTATCCCTTAAAGCCCAGTCTTTATGTACCACCAGGTTTAACATTGAACAATTCCACGTTCTGCCCACACGGTGTATTTATGTGTTTTGTACGGGTCTCAGAACAAACAGCGATTATTTACCTGCACAGCATTAACTGATTGATTTTTATAACCGAGACGGAGTGTTTACTGCGCGGTGCTGACTTAATCTCTAAATATAGTTCAGAATCGTCTGAGGCTGTGATGGTTTAGTCCTTGTCCGAGACGCAGTGTATTTTTCCTCGTAGCCGTAATTGCTGTGTTGGCGACTCATCAGCTAAATCATAAGGTCACCGTGCAAGCAGCTGGCTGTCGCGTTAAAACTGGTAGTCACAACCGGGGAATTTTATGATGGCCCCTGCGACGGGCCGATCCCTCGTCCAGAGGAGTCTTACCGGGTGTGTATGTGTGATTGAGATCAAGTGCAACAATAACGCTGTACATCTACAAGGAGTAGGTAGAAGAGCTCAGAATAAAAAATAAATAAATACATAAATAAATAATTGTGTAATATGTACACGACACCTGGTACTTTTATTTTTTATTTATTTAACTTATGACTTTATTTAATGATGCTGTCATGCTCTCGAAAGCCATTTGATCACATCACTTATAGCAGCCATTCCTGTGATGGTTAGTATGTAATGATGTTTTAAGGATGTGACGTAAAGCGGTCGTGACCTTATTTAAAGCACTATTAAGGTACTTGCTTTGAGATGCCGTGGAAAATCACGCAAATCTTCACTCAGGTTAATCCCCGTACCCGGGAACGTGCGCCTTGATGCCATGTGTTCGTTCCACGCTTCCTATACACTGTCAGAAGCAACTGACTACATGAAGCACGAACTGGCACTACAAGCTTCATGACGCTGCTGTCTTCTTGACCAGTCTGTAACTCCTCAGCTGCTGTCATGGGCTGAGGAAGTTTTTTGCCGTCCGTTATTGGACCATATTCTGAGCCACTCCACATGATTACAACTTATATTTGCAGCTTCGTTGTAGAATCCAGTCTTGTCTTATTTTTATATTATTCCTACCATGCGTATTCTTACAATTAACCTTTTAAAGCCTAGCGGTAACTTTACGTACCACCAGGTTTAACATTAAAAAATTCTACGTGGTGCCCACATTGCGTTTATGTGTTTTGTACGGATCTCAGAACAAACAGCAACTTTTGCCTTATAAAACATTAAGAGATTGGTTTTATAACCGAAGTGGAAAGTGTTTACAGCGCGGTAGGCACTGAGTTCTTATATAAAACAGATACGCTTCGTCTTTAAAGGGTTAATACATCAACCAACAAATGCACTATTAAAGTACCACTCTTACCTACTCACATAGCACAGCGTTTCTACCCAAGTCACATTAATCTGGTAGACATGGGATAAAACTGTAGCAAGAGAATACAATTCTGTAAATTACCTGTTGTATTGTATGTATGTGGAATATGGAAATTCGTTACAAGGGAAGAATAATACTGAGGGTGATTGAATAAAATATCACGCTATAGTAGTACAGTTTACGTAATTTTTGTGTATTAGGTTTTACTGTAGGAAAGTGACATGTAACAGAGATTTTAGGATATTGAAAAGTATGATACGTTGCTATCATTTTTAATTAGATTAAATTTTATTACACGGTAAATAACGACTATTGAGGATGCCTGAAAATAAGGTTTTTTTGCTAACAGTCCATCCCATCCTAATCCGCTGGTCCAACAAATCGCAAATTACACTCCAGACGACCTGAACTCTTTATACAGAATTACAAAGATAAACGACCGAAACATATCCTGCCGTAACCAGCTCCCCGTCAGGCACAGCGTTCTTTGGTCCGTTTTCACTAACGTTATTTATATTTCCCTGTCTCTAAGTTTTGTTTCACGCACTCCCAGTTAGCTAAATTGGTTATAGGAACAGTTTGGTGATTTTTCTTTGTATACTCCAAATACTGCCAGTATCTTCTTTGAAATAAATATTTAAAAAAAACAGGATGCAGAGGAGAATATTTATACTTAGAAGGGGGAAAGTGAAAGGAGGATAGAAAAATTGCATTGTGACGTGCTGCATAATTTGTAGTCTTCATCGAATATTGCTACAGAATTAAATCTGTGAGGATGAGATGGGCGAGGTACGTAGCACAAAAGGAGTTCATTATAAATGCGTAGGAAATGTTAATCGGAAAATCTGAAGGGAACAGAACACTTGGGAGACTAAGGCGTAGATGGAAGGGTTATATAAAGATGAATAAAATAAATATGGTGTGAGGATGTGGATTGGATTCTTCTGGCTGAAGATAGTTCCTAGTGGTGCAATCCTGCAAGTACAGTAATGTAAGTTACAGTTCCACAAAACATGAAGACTTGTTTGGCTGGATACGTGAGTGTTTGCTTTCCAAGAAGAAATTTGCTCCTTGGATATGACTAGAGTTATTTTGCTGGTAGTGCAGTCATACAGGAGGAACTCGGGAGTTTACGTGGATGATAGTTATACATGGAATTACTGGCTTATGGAAGGTTTCTTTAGTTAATACCGCACTGTGTGAAGCTACTAGTAGGCTTCGGTTTCCACACACTATGGAGTGGATGCTGGGCGGTCGTCAGATCCAAGTTGTATCTTATCTGTTTATTCAACATCCCGGTAGATGGCTGCTGTTGTGTCATTGCACAAGCCGCACCAAGCCACACAGCAGAAAGAGTAGCTAGTTAACTGGTAAAGGTACTGAGCTAACTGTAGACGGGCTGGAGTGGCATTTGAGAACCCTCTTAAACTGTAGTCGTCTGGAATGGGAGTAAAACTTCATACGCCAGTATATATCAGCTGGGGTAAAAAGGTTAAAGCATAAGTTTGAGGAAGGAAATGGGGTACTTAATATAAACTGCTAAGTAATTATTTTAAACACGTTTAAAATTATATTTATTGATACATATTAAAATATGAAGTAATAAAATTACATGATGTATACTCGTGATTTAGACAGCATTTTTTACTTTTTTGTCGTAAATCTGTATGCATTTGGGCTACCGTTAATACAGTGTTATCTTTGTGATCATTACCGGTAATTAATATTAATATTCATACCATTGAAACTTGCAACCAGTCCTTTTATTTTTAAGCTAGTACTTGTTACCATTACTGTCTTTAAGTGTGCGACATCCTCTTGTTGGCAGACCGGCATTAAGGTTCAGGAGGAAGATGTTGACTCCAGGTTTAGGGTAGGAAATGGGGGCATCAGATTCTTCCCATCTACCCTACGGTCACATAATTTGAAAGTCTAACAGTTCGTAATACGGGATTTTCAAATTATGACACTGCGAAAATGCTTGTAAGGGCGAGCAAGCCTGGGTTAGTAGAGGACTTAACGCAGCTTCATATAGTGAAAACCCTGTAACTCTCTACCTAGCAGGCTTATGTGTTAAGACAGTTTTTCTCAGTTTACTTTGGTCACGGAAATCGCTTGAACCTTGAAGATGGAGCTAATAGGTTATCACGAAACGTCGGTAACTAGCTACCAATCTGCGCTGCGTAACATCCCAGAAGGGTAACGATCGCCATTTTTTATCAGGTTGTCGTGTTTTTGCGTGTGAACCAAATGACTGTGTTACCTATGACAGTACCACCAAATGTTAGCAGTAACTTACTTTGAAATACATGTTTCAGTTGCTATTATTTTTCGAAATTGCTGAAAAAATTATCCCCCAATAGCATAGCAAAATTTTCAAGCTGTAGTTTCTGTTTTAAGGGGGACGTGCTCTCATAGAAGTGGAAATTTTGCATAAACTTGAGGTCTTCGGTCTTTTGTGTTATTACGCAGCGTTGTTGGTATTTTTTTACCGACGTTTCGGAACATAATATTGGCGCTATCTTTAAGGATTAGCTGCACTACGGCGGAAGCCTGAAATATTTCATTGTATCCAACAGTGCCGCTTGTCGCCGTGTAGGCTTGACCTCATTGTCTGAACACTCGTCCTCCTGCCGTTCAAGTAGGAACTAATGGCGTCTCATTACACCATCTGATTAATCTTTCTGTTATTTTCCCTGATCCTTCCCAGAACAACACATTCTGTTCAACCTTTTCGTTTTCCTCGAGTGCAAGAACTATTTTTGTCATTCCTCTGCACTTATTCACACGTCATCTTGCGCCAAGACTTGTCCGAATGTAACAACATCTCGCTGACAGTTTTTTTTTGCCGTAGAAATAAAAACGTAGAATTTAAGTATGAAGAACAAAATGTAAAACCATAGTCTTGCACTGTGTAACACTTTACTAGCAGTGAATTTTCGTTGTTAGTATAGTAATCAAAGAGTAGTGATGCGTGCGTGATTATTATATGTTAATGTAACTTTGGTATTAAAATTGCTAAAACTGTTAATAGATACGTAATTTAGAGCAACATAAAGGGTTGGAACAATGTCAGCCTCACCCTAGTGCCCAACTCGTTTATATAAAAGTTTTCAACTACTGCGGTCTAGTAGTTAGCGTTTTCTAAATTTGTTCAGCGATTGCAATCTTGAAGCTTACATTAATTTCGTCGTTTCCGATTAAGTGTTTTACAACTTCAGCGTCCCATCTGACACATTTACCTTGTTTCACCAAAGTTTGAAAGTCGTCGTGAAGATCTCCCACCAGACGCGTTTCTGTTATCTTTTCGTATCTGTTGGCAGCACAAATCTCACACCTGTACTGATACAGCATCAAACATTTCTGCATACTTGACTTGCAGGCGTGTTGTACAATACAGTACAACTTATCGGGATGATGTGCAGTTACAGTATAACAAAGGAAGATTTCGTTGTAAAAACTCATTAATATTGCTCTGTTGGCAGGCAGTAACGCGAAGTTACTGTAAATGAGTTGGCCAGCATGTTCATACCTAATGTGGTTGTGTCTGTTGCCAAATTCTCCTCGCCAGGGACAAGCGTCGTAAGGTAATCTCCCCATTGGACAAATATCAAAATCCTGATATGGTGTAAAGTGTAACGGTTTCTGATTTTGGCCTGGCTGTGAAGTCACCAGAGTCGCAAGCTCATTGCGTAATTTTTGAGGGAATGTGAGTCCATTTTGTGCGTGTACTCTTTGTTGTTGATTTGCGTCTTCGTACTGAGTTTGGTGTCCTTTACAGCTTGCACGCGCTACCGTCGGATACGTATGTTGCCATGCGTTTACGTCATACTGATGCTTAAGCTCCATTTGATCGTGGTTCTGATACCTCAGGTCTTCTGGAACTGCAGTTTGATATTCCATTTGTTCCCGTTGTTGAGTTATACATTGTAAATCCCTGTTAATATTAATCTGGGCCTCCAGTGACATTTCCTTTTGCCATATTTCAAGTCGATGTCTGATGTCGCTTCGAAGCGGAAAGAATTGACAACCTGGTGGTGGATGACCTTGAACTTGGCCTGGAAATGTTGGTAACCCTAGCGGTTTTTCTTTTTCAGGTTGAAGTCGGCTGTCTTGTATCTCCTGCTGCTCGGGCCGTTCATCTGCATGTCGGGGCTGCTCTGTTTCTTTAACACCTTCCATTCCGTGTGTTTAGTTGTCAGTTGGTTTCCTTCCAGGGTTACTGTCAGAAAGTACAGAAGAAAAATTTGGTTAATGTGAGATTATAGGTTCTGAGGGCGATGAATATGCAGACTGTTTTGAGATCCGACGGCGCGTGGAAGAATGTTACAATAAAGATGGAAGCAGCAGCTTCCTGCAAAACGTAGCTAAGTGCATACCAAAGCACAAGGTGTCATATCCCAGAAGAAATAAATCTTTGTTGAAGTAACCAACTACGCTATCCCGGCCCACATTTATGGTCCAATTGTCACCTAAAATGGTTCCAGGGCGTGACCCCCGACCCAAACCCCTCTTGCTGCCCAACAATGTTAGGGGACCTTAGAGGCCGTTCTAAAAATCTGTGGTGTTTGTGGCACTCCGTCGCAAAACGGTTGTCCAGTTTTGGTCTAAGACTCCTGAAAATTATTCTGAAATACACGGTGCCACAAAAGTCACTCGACCCTCGACACTTAACATGTTGCTTCCAGTACCAAGTAACTTTTGCGCCACCCTGTGTGCTAAAGTTTCTGTAGTCACTTAATTACTCTTTCTTGAATACGTTGCAGACGGCAGCTCAGAAGGATATTTGTGAACGGAGAATTCAGAATGTTTTTGGCTTGAGGTTCTATGTGTCATTTTGAGATATAGATGGTGGTACTAAAGCAAACCGTTAGTAAGTATAGCCGATCATGGGACAGAAGACGAAGTAGTAGTAACTACTACTCGCAGATAAATAAATAAATAAATAAATAAATAAATAAACAAAAATAAATAAAATCATAAATACCTAGGTAACCAAAATAGGTAAATAAACACACTTAGATAAATAATAGTAAATAATAATAATAATGCGTTTATCAAAGTGCTTAAGGAAAGCAAATAATTCAGTTAGTAAAGATAAGCTCTGGGAGTGAAAACTGCAAATAATAAAATAAAGTGTTTTGTTAGCAAAATGAACTGCTGTGTATTGAAGCAGGTGGTCATGTACTAACCACTCTGCACCTGAAGGTGAGTGAGCAATGTTTACATACCTGTGTGTTATAGTGAAATAATTACAATGTAAAAGTAAGTAAACACAAGTGGTGTTCTCGCAGGAAATGCAAATTTTGCAGCTCCTAATGTATCCACTTATTGTTGTAATTAGCTTTAGCTGTGACAAGGTGTCAGAACGTCAAGTTGCCTCCCTCCCGCTGCCCCCGCCTTCGTGATTGAATTTGATACGTGTTCGAGCACCTTGTGAACAGCGATCTGAGTATCCGATCTGTGTTCGAAAACATTGTTAGGAATGAAACGGTCGTGTCTTGCAAGTAGACGCCCTGTACTAACAGTCAGTATGAAGAGTTTACACACCTACACATTTAAAAAACACGTGGACAGTACATAATTCTTACCCCAACAATCCAGCTTCTGGTCACTTTCAAACATACGGGCCGTAAGTTAGTATTATTTTACACCCCTCGTTTGGGGACGGAGGCTGTTAGAACGAATTAGGTTTCACATACACTTAACTGGGCCTGCATGGAGTTCTGAGGATTTGATTCTTCTGTAATATGGCTCAGTGGAGACCGGTAAATATTTAACATACCTTTGAGAGGAGCTGGCAACGTGAGTTTTTAGCGTTGTACTGAAGAGGAGTGCATGAAACACCGCCGAAACCTCGGTAACTGTTTATTAATCTGCAGGAAAATTTAATATTCGCTAGCATTGTTGAGAGGGTCTCAAAACTTAAATTGCGTTAATAAATATCAATATCAATCAATCAACCAACCAACCAACCAATCAATCAATCAATCAATAAGTTGCCTGCTGTTCATTGAACAGAATTGTTCATTACCGTGTTTGCAAAAGCAGGTGTTGGTCTCCGTCCCTCGCTTTGTGAGTGCAGTCCATGTCGCCATATCCTCTTTCTTTGAGATCCGATCTAATATTATTTTATGTTCTACTTCTAGCAAGCGGTCTCATCTCTTAAAGGTTTTGGGAATTTCTGTATCTATTTTCCTTTGTCCTATTCGCGCTACATGTCCTGTCCATTTCATGTTTTGTTATTTGATTGTCCTAGTAATAATCATGAAGCTTCTCAATATACAGTATTTTGTACACCCCTGTCACTCCTCATTTCTTTGTCAAAAGGTTTTGCTCAGGTTCCTGTCCTCAAATACTCCCAGTCTGTGTCCCCCCCCCCCCCTAATATGAGAAACAAAACCACACCCACAGATACAATACACAGAAACGAATTGCGTCTTCCTTCTTCAGGACGCACGAAATTATATTTCGTTTTATTGTGCAGCATTATATCTGATATAAATTGTTTTGCCAATACACGCTACAGTTTTATTACAAATTTTCACCCCTTCGAGATTATTTCATAATTGCCGTAACTTGTGCAGTCAGATGTGTACAGTAACTACCAGCTTCAGCAACTGCCGGTAAAGGCCTGTTGACTTCAGTGTAAACAAGCGTCGTGTAGCTACCTGTACGTACGGTGGCGTGCCATTTTCATACCAAGTGCAGACAACATTCTCCTGTCTGCAGAGTAAGAGTTTGTGCCTTTTGTAGCGTCAGCCGCACGTACAGCTTTGTAAAAGTATTTTGTTTTAATTGCTAGCCATTTAATTATCCGTATGTCCAAATTTATTACCTCTCGTTGTGACTACTGTTTAAAGCGACTGTAATTAGTCAAGTAAAATTACTTACCGTGTAGAAACGTTGGGAGATCAGGCAGAGTCAACAGGCGCACTCAGCAACTTTACGCTCACTGATCGTAAGGTTTCCTTTCACAGGCAGGCAGGCAGGCAGGCCTAGTTGAGTGTGTTCACATAATGCCTAAGATGTGTTGATGCTAATTCATGTTTACTGTAGGGTAAAAATATAGTTGCAAATAAATTCCCCACCTTTACCATATTCTGGGCGTTAAAATAGACATTTCGTTTTAAAACAGAAATTTTATTTCTTATTTTTATTCCTATTCTCGAAGTAATACCTAAACCTACGTATCAGGAATTTACCTGTATGATAATGCCCTAAGGAGAAAGTTTCTTATTGATGTTTTGTTTGTATGAACTGTGTACTAACTGAGCTTACGAATTTCGTGCTGTCTGGGCTCTAATGGTACAATCTGTATCCTTTTCATATCTGAAAAGCAACGCTGCTCTTGTGCGTGTGCTTTGCCTGTACGAACTCCCCGGCCCACGGTTGCTGAATTGATCGAAACGCCTCTGCTCGGATAAGACTTATCTCGAGGAATATTTGCAGGGTAATGTCAAGCAGATTGTGCAGCCACAACTTCTGTCATTAATTAGCATAATCGCAGGTTGCCTTTTAATCGATTTAATTCATAAATTAATAAATAATTTAATTAATAAACTGATCAAAATATAGAATATTTTCAAATTGCGTGATTTCAGGTTTCCGCCGCAGTGTAAATAAGATTGCGCTCTTCTGGGATTTTACACCGCGTTGAATGGTTATTTCTCACTGACGTTTCGGGACAGCTTATCTGTCCCATTTTGACCCTTGAGGATGGACCCGATATGTAGTTCCGAAACGTCGGTAAGAATCTACCATTATATGCTACATAAAGTCCTAATAAGGCGCATGCCTTATTTACGAAATAATTACAATTCGGGAATCAAAACTATAGACGAAGAAGAATGCTGCTTTGGTATTAAGACGAAAGGAATGAAAAATCTGGCGCCTAAGAATGAACGACGCGCTGGTGTCTGTATCGGCAGTGATCATCAGCTGGCCAAGAGCCCTTACCTGAGGATGTTTTGGACTGTCTCTTCTCTCTCCCCTTGTCAAGAAACAGCAAACCCGTTGGCAAGCTTTTTCGAAAACAGAATTTGTAAACATCAACGTACATGCCTAAAACTACCTGCTGCTAACATGAGAATGGGAGGTTTGTTACACTTCTGTCGATCTCTGTGACATGCAAGTCTTAAGTGCAGACAGCAGTTAGAGTTTTGAAATGCGAAACATCTCCACCCATTCTAAATTTTGAATATATATATATATATATTTTTTTTTTGTCCATGGCGCGACAGCCCGTAGTGGGCCAGGGCCTCCTCATTATCGACTGTCCCTGAAGATGAACCGATTAATGGTTCGAAACATGTAGGAGTGTAATTCGAACATTACAGTGTATAATAAAGTGTGCGTGTGGTTGGTTTGTGAAACTATATATGAATTAAAATATTAGCAGTACTGTCTTCTTGGATAACTCCTTATACCGGTTGACTAAGTGGCAGTGGGGCATGCTGTAGCACTAATTTTCCTGTTTTCATAAGCGGTCTGTGTATTTTCTTTATTGTTAGAAGCTGAAAGTGTCAGCTATATGAAAAACATAGACTTGTTTAATGTATTGTCGCCTGGCAGAGGAGGGGGCAGTATTCTCCAATAGCAAGGCACGTGCAGGACAGTAGAGTTGAAGAAACTGATTGAAAGAAGGTATTGTTACCGGGAAGGGGCGGGAGGGTTGTTTGTTTGTTTGTTTTGTCCCATACAGTGGGTTAAAATACTTTTTGAAAAGTACGCTTCCTTATTAATAAGGACGAGTGAAGCCATGCTGTGAGATATGTATTAAAATGCCATTACATTTTGTACAGAAATTTACAGTAACTTTAAAATACTTCATGGTACTTTAAAGTCATTTTTTACAGGTTAATAAATAAATAATTACTAATGCTTTCTCTTTTTAACATTTTGCATGCTACTGCGTGCCATACTTACGAGCTAATCAAGTAACTTAAATATCCTGCATGCTTCGAATATATCAATATATGTATATGGTCACAGTATACTTTTACTTTACGAAATGTTAGTGTTTGCTTCCCACATTATGTCAGTGATCTGTGTCACAGATATTTACTTCCTAGTGAAACTTGTTTGCGACCTTTGAGGCTTACGTGTCACGTCTTCTTTGATATTACGCCGTGTCGACTGGTAAATAGTCACCGATGTTTCGAAGGGCACTAGTCTTCTTTACTGCTTGAACATGAAGTTGAAGGTATTAGGCACTTTCGAAACGTCGGTAACTAATTACCAATAAATACGGCGTAACATTCCATAAGACTTGAACCTTCCCCATTGATGTTTGTCTACAGTCATTATTTTCTTGGTTTCGTTATGAATGTATTTTCTTTTTGTTCCGGTTGACCTCACATATACACTTGTATTTTGGATGTGTATAAATGACAAACACTACTCAGTGTTACTAATTTTCCGTGCAGTTAGCTTGCACGTACAAATTTCAGTTCATCTACTGCACAAAGCAATCTTCACGCTTCTACCTGTTTCGACAACATATTTTAGCCGTCATCAGGGAGCCACAATATTACGAAGACATAAGCAGCGTACTGTACGTCAGCAAATGGTAAGTGTACATTAGCTTCTTTCAACAGTTAATCTGTGTAACGTATCGTTAAAATTATTTTACGTCAGCAAATGGTAAGTGTACATTAGCTTCTTACAACAGTTAATCTGTGTAACGTATCGTTAAAATTATTGTACGTCAGCAAATGGTAAGTGTACATTAGCTTCTTACAACAGTTAATCTGTGTAACGTATCGTTAAAATTATTGTACGTCAGCAAATGGTAAGTGTACGTTAGCTTCTTACAACAGTTAATCTGTGTAACGTATCGTTAAAATTATTGTACGTCAGCAAATGGTAAGTGTACGTTAGCTTCTTAACAACAGTTAATCTGCGTAACGTATCGTTAAAATTATTGTACGTCAGCAAATGGTAAGTGTAAGTTAGCTTCTTACAACAGTTAATCTGTGTAACGTATCGTTAAAATTATTCAGAATAAAATGCATGTAAACTATTACAAAATAAAATACTAAAATACGAAAAGCTGTCTCCAAACATCTTACAGTATTAAATATATCCTGTTTTAATGGAATGAAGATCTGTAAATATTGTGCACATTTGAATAAGTTATTATTTTCAAAATTCCTAAAAGGATTTGAAGTTTTAATAACTTATTCGAACTTGCACAATATTTAGAGGTCTCCGTTCCACTAAAACAGGAGATATTTAATAATGCAAGACGTTTGGAGACAGCCTTATATGTTCTAACGTTTTAAGTTTCAATACTTTACGTGTATTTTATACGAATAATTTTAACGATAAGGTACATATATTGACTGCTGTAAAAAGCTCATGCATATTTACCACTTGCTGATGTACAACAAGCTGCTAATGTCTTTGAAACATTGTGGCTCCAGATGTTGGCTAAAATACTCGTACGTAGCCGAAATGTTGAGAGCATAGAAATTGCTTTGTGCTGTAGTTGCAGTAAAACTTGTTTGACAAACACAGCCTTAATTCGCTTTCAACCGAATATTTCAGTTTCCGTCACGGATGTTTATGTAGAAAAGTTTTGGCGCGTCCAGAAATGCGTTGATTACATTGAAGTTGCAAAGAGGATATTCAGTTTTGGGAGTCCATTTTATATTGTGCTTCAATCTTTTTTGTTTAGATACACCAACTGTTGAAGAGAGCCCAAAGATTTGTGATTTTTTTGCGGTTATTGTCTTAAATTTTCAATAATATCATATAAATCATTTAAAAGATTCTGTAACATTGTCTCACTGGAAACAATTTGTGTTTCATACGCGCAGCGTAAGTGGTGATACTCAGCACACAGTGCTTCTAGCAGATCAGACATCGTGCTGAAGAGGAATATCAGATGCCATTTGGTAGTTACTTCGTCTGCGGACGAGGGGTTAGGATTCTCGAAGAAGTCTCTTATCGTTTTCTTTATGCACTTTTGTTGCGAAAGGCAATCTTGGATTTTGGAGAATATTTGGCCGCTTTCGTCTTGAGCCGCAGGAAGAACGAGGGCCAGCTGAAATAACGTGCACTTGGTTATTAAAGCATTTTAGGTGCCTTCGCAAAATTACCAAAATCGACTATTAGCGTCGTCATATCTGTCCGTCTATGCGTCTGTCCGCGTGAAACAATTCGTCTCCCACTGGACTAATTTTCGTGAAATTTAATGTTTGATTAATTTTCAAAAATCTGTCGAGAAATTTCAACTTTCATTAAAATCTGACAGAATAACACCGACTTTAGGTGAAGGCGTATGTAGATTTATGATAATATCTCGCTCAGTTCTTTTTAGGATGAAAAATATTTTAGATAGAATTGCAGAGAAAATCAAAATACATATTTTATATTCAATATATTTTTTCCGAAAATCATGCCGTTTATGAGATAATATGGAAAAATATGGTACAGCCGGACAGGGCATAGATGACAGTTTAATACTGCGCATGCGCTTTGCATGTTGGATAAACAGAGCTGACCAACAGGCTGCTTTCGAGGAAGCTATATGCGGCTTTCTGTCACCTGAATTTTTTCGGTAATACAGTTTAACGAACATAATATGATAGGTCTACAGAACATGATGTGGCGACTTTATTGGCAGGGAAAATGTGTAGAAACTGTAACTAACCACTTGTAAGGTAACACACAGTAAACCAGTCTCCCTTTGCGTTTTAGTGAGTTTAGTACTGTGTTCTACCTTGTCATTCAACTTCACAGCGTAACTTACTGTTCGTGAATAACGGCGTCCTGGTTAATTCAATAACCCACTTTCAATAAATGTACACATACACATGCGGCCCTCAGGCGAGGCTTGAACGAAATATATGGCCCTCTTGTGTGTTGAAGTTGGCCAGCCCTGCAGCCACTAACTACGGCTGCCCACCCTCAGAATATGTAATGGTATAGCAGTCTCTGTACAGGCCTGGACAGGTCCTCCCAGAATTCAAGGCAATCGGCACATGGGGGCGGTAAGATTTTTATCCCTACGCACCAGCCGCTTTTACCCCCCCCCCCTCCCCGCCCAAGGGAATATTGCCGGTACCCATTTCTGTTAGAGGCTGAGTCGATCCCAGGGCCATAGTGCGACCGGCAGGATTATGTCAATGAAAAATTGCAATGACCACATCCGGAATCGAACCCGCGACCTGCTGGTTTGTAGCGCAGTGCCTCAACCAACTGCGCCACGGTTTGCGCCCCAGAATATGTAATGCTTATCGCTTTTCCACGGCAACAATGGTTACATGAACGCGCCTCTGTGTTGCGTTTATTCGTACATTGCGTGCCTTGTCTCTTCTAAACAAGAATAACAGATACGCTATCACACCGGGCACGCCCTTGTCTTGTAAAAGAGGAACTGAAATGTTATGCCTACAGGTGCGAGTGATTTAGATTAAGGTCGTCCTTAAAAGTTACACTTTTCTTTCTTGAGTAGATTTTATGAAACTCTTACGTAAGGCACAGAATTTGTGTCATAAGAACATTTGGTGTAGGTTTGCAACCAACTTCAAAATACCACGCACCAGATAGCGACATGAAGCAAGGTCTATGCTCGGAATCCACAAATATTTGGTGCCACCATACAAAATGTAGTACCTTTTTTTTAGTGGTGAAGGGCCCCGCAGCAGACGCTACGGACGCACCGCAGCCTTGAGGCTTCTTGTGCAACCCTGTGGTGAAGATGACGATGATGATTCTTTTTTGTCCTTTTCCTAGTAATGGAGCACCGGTGGAATGAAACTGACAGGGGAAAACCGAAGAACTCGGGGAAAAACCTGTCCCAGTGCCACTTTGTCCACCACAAATCCCACATGGACTGACCTGGGATCGAACCCAGGACTCCGCGGTGGGAGGCCGGCGGCTAACCGCCTGAGCCATGGCACGGCCTGGCAACGGCCACTTGGCTGCCGGGATTTGTGCGCCGCTGATATAATGTTCGGGAAAATATTTTTTTTCCTAGCTTCACATGTGAGGAGCGGAATCCCACGTGCCTTTGTGTTTCCGTGTGATCAGATCTTGGAATAAAACACGTCCTGTCTATGATTCAATAAGTTTAAACTGTCGAACGTCAAATAGGGCCTACATCTGTACATTTCAATAATACTGCATTTTACAAACCAACCCGCCGGTTTTCGGTACCAGGATAATTTTAAGGGTCTTATCAATGACAAACTGATGTTACAGCTTAAAATATACGTTCCACTGATGTGTTAGTATAACTCCTGGATGGGATTTAAGTGATTTTTATACGAACTGGGAAAAATACTATCAAAGCTTGGTGTCTGTAACGTTCAAAGTTCACGTGTTCAGTTATGGATCATGCTGCACAGGAGAATGGTTTTCAAAACAGTATTGTGCAGGACATATATATATATACACACACATATATACACACAAACACATATACGCGCACACAAACACACACACACACACACACACACACACACACACACACACACAGAAGATTTTAGTTAAAGTACCTGTCAGTAAAACCTTATAAAATACTACACAGAAATTTTGTGAATATCTTAGAACAGTGGTTCCCAACCAATTCAGGGTCACCGGGGATCTGACGTAGGGTCGCGAGAGGGTTTTACGGAGAACTCTATAATTAAAAAAAGGTCAAAATTTGTGTATAAATTCAAAGAGAATGATCGAGAAAATGTGATTATTGAATCAGTGTTTATTGATTTTAAATGTACGGCAGCAATTACAGTTTAAGTAACTAATGGAAACACTTTGTTCTTGCACGGTACAACGTAGTTGTGCTTAAAGCCACAGGTGCTTCTAACGTTCACTCCACGTTGCAGCAATATTGAGGCGCGGAGTGATTTCGACTGTACGGAAAAAAGAGCAGAATTCTAGGCGTGACTGTACATGCAGTAGTGGCAGCGAAGTCTCCACACTGTCTGGTAGTTCACGTCCTTTTTGACATTAAAAATTTAACATTTTTTTAATAAGTGGCAATGTTATGTTGTGTTTAAGAAAAGGCATTATTATTAGTTCGTTTACAGTAAGTGTCACTGACTATTGCCGTTTCCACGGTAGGATTTCCGGTCACAAACCGTTTGCTACTTTATGGTCGCACACATAAAAGGACGGAACCGCTCTTTTAGAAGGATACATCCGAATCGTAACGGCAGTTGCAGAATTAAGAGAAATAATAGAAACATAACACGCAGTAAATAGATATATTTGTGAAATTTTAACAGTATTATCAATAATGCACGAAATATTGTAAATCATATAAATATGACAGGTAAAGCTTGTGTAGAGGTAAATTCCCTGATGATGGTGCTGCAGTGCCAATAGATATCATAATAAAGTAGGAGTGATATTTGCTTGCATTTACGTTATATAAATGGCTGTATTTTAAAATTATTTCAATGAATGATCGCGGCGATCATGAGCCAGTTAAGTTGGTACTTCCGAAATACCGGCAAGTGTCTATCCAGTGACACTCGTCACATCTTAAAAGAACGGGGTCCTTAATCACGCAACCGCGAAGAGCTGAAGGTTAGCATATTTTATATGTTGCATACCCTGCGTATTTTTACACTGTTAGGAGAGACCAATAAACACGCACACTGTTTAAAATTATACATTTGTATCAATGTCAACCCTTTTTTACATGTTTCGGTGGTCAGGCCGCGATCATCAGGGGGTGACAATGATACAAATGTATAATTTTAAACAGTGTACGTGTTTGTTGGTCTGTCTTAACAGAAGGTTAACATGTCTGACTGGTTTGTGAAATGTAGAAATAAAGCAGTTTGTTGTTGTACTTGATGACTGGTTTCTTAAATTTGCCTTCAAACTAATTAGAGTGAAATAAACTCACGACAGTAGCTCGATGCTCACATAATATCAAATTCGAATTATAAAGGGAGCAGAAATATACAAATCGTAGTTAGAAGCTAAGGTCGTGTGGTCGTTGCAGCCAGTAAAACAGGGTAAATTTTCTCGTTCTAGTAAGGTATTCGTTTTTTGCAGCATACCTCTATATAGTCATCCGACATCTTATGAATAAAAATACCGAATTCTTCATTGATGTTTTCCAGTTCTCGAAAGACCTTTCTATATCGATCTTGGCGTGAAATGTTCTGCGAGGTTGATGGTTCATCTTCTTCGCTGGAACTGCTCTGTGGCCGCTCGCCATCATGCTTCATGCTGGAACTTTTACAAACATCATTTAAGTAGTGCAAATAATCAAGCGATCGGAAATCTCTTTATGTTTGTCACTGGGAATGCAAGGATTGCTTAACCCTTTGTAGTGTAATATTAACTTGAAATACATTTAGAAATTCAGTCCGTACCGCGCAGTAAACGCACTCCATCTCAGTTATAAAAACCAGTCAGTTAATACTGTATAGGGAAATAATCGCTGTTTGTTCTGAGATCCACACAAAACACATAAGTACACTGTGTGGGCAGAACGTAGAATTTGTGAATGTTAAACCTGGTGGTACGTATAGTAACCACTGGGCTTTAAAGGGTGGACTTGTCAATTTGAAACTGATGTGCCCTATTCATTCGCAGGGCAGTTCAATTAAATGAAAGAAATGCGTGAAGACTAAATTTAATATTACGAGATATGAATTTCGGAAAACGGCGTGAATATTCAAGTATTTTTTGGTGTGCTGCAATATTGACTGACAAACAGTTACGAACTGCTGCCAACAAATAAGTGGCCCAACGGTCTTATAATTCAGGCTTGGAATTTAGCTAGTTCCTTGCAATGCAGTATCAAAATGGGCACACACACACCGCGCGCGTCCGGCTAAGAATAATGTAATGTCATCTTAACTGTGTGAAATTACTTACCGTCTATAAATAACGGAGCATCAACACTTAACACGCACGTTCATCCACCTTATGTCAGCTGGTTTCTTTACACAGACCGGCCTAATGCCCGCAGCACAGGAGATGATCCCTACCAGAAAGGCGATGGATGCGCATGCGCGAGATTTCATTGCCACTTTTGCCATTGACGGGGGGCATAGAACAGTATTGGGAACGACTGTATAATATCTTACATTTTTCAGATAATGTACAATATAATTCTGCTTACTGAAACTTAAATATGAACTGTGTTTTGAATATCACGAGACATGTTACGTGTCCCTGTTTAGCAATCCTTTATCCGCAATAAATAAGCAAAAAATTATTCTTGGGCAGCAGAACCAGGGCATTTTTATCTAAATACAATCTTTGTTTACTGCAAAATCGAAAGGCCTTTCCATTCACATCCAGTTCTGCAACATATGCCATGCATAAGTTCTTATTCCTTTTCACCACTTTTCTTGGCCTAGTAAATTTGCAATTTCGCCAAAGAGTTTTTGCTGTCACAGTTACTTAGGTTGTGTAAATTCAGTTTTTCACCATTCTTGTCACATTTTCAACCCAGTGTAGCCACGAAGATGTCAATATCCCCAGCCTCCTAAGTGTCTCTGTAGGAGTCACAAAGTTTTCTCTTAGGTGATGTGTAGTATTCACTCTTGTTTCTCTGTGCTACAAATAATTTTGTGTAAGCGCAATTGCTACTGTTGGCCTATTACTCTAATCTGAATGCGATAGGAAGGATATTATATATATATGTATATAGGCTACATTTAGGATAGGGTGACCAGATTTATAAAAAAGGGACCCTTATGGTGGGTTGACATGATTCGACTTCCATACTAGTTAAAATGATTCTCTTGTACTCGTTTCATGCCAACTAGTCATGACTGTTTAGCTTGATTAAAATTAACATAGGTTAGTCACACATTTATCGCTGTCTTAGTCTCACATTAACATGGCCAAATTGCACAAATATTTACCGAGAAGGTGGTCCAGGATATACACTCTTAACATCTTTCTCATATTTTTTAGATGGCTGAATTTCTTCCAAAAAGTTTGCCTGTTCCTTCATGAAAGTGTTAAAGTCCGTACAAGAAATGCCTTTAAATTGTGTTTTTGTTGTTAAAATTAAAAGGAAAAATAAGAAAAATGGGTAGAATTTCTTAAAAAAATGGGACATTTGGCGTCCCGGTTACATTTTCTCGGGACAATGGAATCGGTGGCTGAAAAACGTTACAATCCCTTTAAAAACGGGATGTCTGGTCACCCTAATTTAGGACTTTGTAATTGACACATATTATTATATTAAACACCTGTACCCAGTACGTTACTGTTGTACGCATGTTCAGTTGCTTTCGCATTCGTGACAATACGTATGTCGTACTTTGAGGCTTGCTAGCCCGCTGTGCTTTTATTTTCATGCAATAGAATTCAAAGCCAGTCCAAATACAAATTTTATTATGTACCAAATTGTTAAACAGCGCCATGGTTTCATCCTATATACGGATCATCATCATTATCATAACCATCATCATCACAATCATCATCATCATCATCATCGCCGCCGCCGCCACCACCATCACCACCACCACCACCATCACCATCATCATCATCGTCACCCGTGTATAGGATGGAAACATGCAGCTGTTTAATAATTCGATATACACTAAAAGGTTTATTTAGACTGACCTTGCATTTGATTTCACAGTACAGTGTTGGATCTTTGCAGCCTCTGGAATTAATTTCGTTCTACATTTTCACATTTGTACGTAAAATAGGTATTAAATGATTATGATGGATGTAGATTGGATTAGTCTGTCTTAGGATAAGGACGAGTGGGGGGCTGTCGTGTCCATGGCAGTGAACATCGCGGTTCCTTCAAATGCGGTGAAATGTCTTCATTGGTGGCTGAAATTGCAGCTTCTTAGGCAAAGATTCGGCGATCCCAGTGGCCGCGCCGTCTAAGGCGTGGGTCTGCGGCCTTTCGCTTGCTGGGATTATGGGTTCGAATCCCGCCGGGGCATGGATACCTGTCTCTTGTGAATGTTGTCTGTTGCCAAATAGAGGTATCTGCAACGGGCTGATCACTCGTCCAGAAGAGTCCTACTTATGTTGTGTGTTTTTTGTAATTCAGTGTGATCAAATTCTACAATAAAATTCTACACCTGCAGTGGGTTGACGGAGAGGTCAGAACAAGAAAGAAAGGGAAAAAAGACTATTTTGATTAGAGTTTATTTGTTAAATGCTTATTAGCATCATAAATTTAACACGCCGCCTTTCGTGTGTAAAAATATTTATTTAGTAGGCAGTTAGTGATACCGTGTGTCTCTCCCATCGTTCTTCTTACATACAGGGACATAACGAACTGTGTCTCGTAGTTACATAAGGCGGCTTAGTCTGTACTGTTGAGTTGGCAATGTGCTGGGTTTGACATCGTGTAGATTTGTACGTTAAGACCGACGTTTTGGAGAACATCCAGCCTCGTGGTGCCTGTATAATGACCTATTGTATTCCTCCAAAATATTGGCATGAACTTATACATTTCTGACGGTGCCAAAATTCAGAAAATTTCATCAGAACATGACTCGTCTTGAAATCTTGAGAACTTACACATTAAAATTATTGTTTTGCACGAACAAACACACACAGTGTTCTGCAGTGAGCAGATGTCGTTAACCGGTTCTGAAATGAATGAGAAGACACGCTTTAGAAGTCGCCGTAATGTTATCACTGACACTATTGACGCGAGTCTCTGTTGTTGAAGATATTTTGAAAGGACGTCAAATGTGATATTACTTAACCATCCGCTGGCTTAATAATTATACAAGTCCAGTTCTCGTATCTTGAAACTTGCGGGGTGAGGCAGTGGGGAAAGACGAAAGAAGTATGCAGATAGCAGCTGCTTTATGGCGCGAGGTACCAGTGAGTAATACCAGTCCCAAATACATCCGACGGTGGAACACTTGGAGATTTCTGTACCTTGTAGAAGATCTAAATTTGCGAAATGTATAGTGTTGCGTTTATTTAGTGTTTTTAGGTATTTTTTATGTATAGTGTATATGTGTATTGAGTTTGTGTGGTGATGGTTTATGGACTTTATCCATCGTCCGAAGAGTAAAATATTAAAAATATTAAAAAATTAATTTTTAATACTTCTAATATTAATATTAATAGTATTAAAATAATATTAATAATATTGAATTTAATTTTTTAATATTTTACTCTTCGGACGATGTATAAAATCCATAAACCCATCACCACACAATATTATACACCATAGTCAAAACCTTTTGAATGTATTTAGTTTGTATATATTTAGTGCGTTTGTGTGTAATGGGATTGTGTTTGTGTGGATTGTAAAATACGATGTCGCCCCCCTGGCGTGAGACTGTTCAAAATGAGGGCAGGGAAGTTACAGCAAGTGTTACTCAGACATGTGGCGGCGAAACAAGGCAGAATCGGCTGTGGGTACCCAAAAGTCAAGCAATGGAAAGGACAATGGTGTACACAGGGAAATTTCGATCAAGAGTTTTAAGGATTCGAAGAAACACACGGACAGAAATGCTACAAATCGAGACAAGCTTCTGAAATCCCCGGGCAAGAGGAGGTGGAAGGGCCGTCGTAATGTTGTGTTTCTGGATGATTTTGATAAGTGCATTATCAGAAACGCAAACCAGGATTTCTATAGTTGTGAGAAGAAAGCCCCAGCTATCCGCACGTTGTTACCAGTAATTACAAAGGAAATACATTTTCCTTTGGGGAGGTTGTCATTGCATAGGGTTGTAAAGAGCCTAGGATTTAAGTGGACGACATGCCGGTCGAAGAGAAAAATTCTGGTAGAGAGAGCAGCAATTGTTGCCTGGAGGTCAAGATATCTGAAGGAAGTAAAGTGCCGGGATAACGGACGCGCTATATTTTACACTGACGAGATCTAATTAGACAGTAACTTAACGTTTCGCAAATGTTGGCGAAATGATGAAGTCATGGGCATCCATACTAATGTAAACTCAGGCAACAGGCTTATAGTGCTGCACGTTGGGGAGTTAGTGGATTTCTTCCTAACGCACAACTGATTTACAGTGCTGGACTTGTAACAGGAGACTTCCACGGGCACATGAATGCGACAAATTTTGAGAAGTTGGTAGCCGAGAAACTTATTCCCAAATTTCCACTTCAGTCCGTAATTGTTCTAGATGATGCCCCTGTCACTGTCACCAGGGTGACAAACCGCCGTCATCTTAGGCAGCAAACGCAGATATAATATCACGTCTCTACAAGAAGGGCGTAGAGTGTGATGAGACCACGAGCAAAAGCGACTTGTGTAAGTTAATTCTTCCACTGAAGCCCCTGGAGAAGGTCTACAAAATTGACGCGATGGTGGCTGATCACGGTCACACAGTTATTCGACTGCCACCATACATGTGTGACCTAAATCCTACAGAGCTCGCATGGGCCAAAATTAAGAGACCTGTGCGTGAAAACAAAGTCACAGCGGATATGAACCTACAGAAATTACTACAAGTGGCTGAAGACTCATTGTCACATGTGACAAAGGACGACTGTCAAGGATACTGTAAAGACGTTGAAACTCTCTGGAAGGAATGTTGGGAAAGAGACAGGGTTGTTCCAGATGTCATAGGCAACATTATTCTTCACCTGAATCGTGACAGCGACATTGACTGCGATAGTGATCGTGGAAGCAGTGACACCAAGGATCGAAGTGATTGTTCATCAAGTGAAGGCACGGAACTGGGCGTGACGCAGTGCTGTAGTGTAAGTGATATAAACGTTTTTGCACGGATAGTAGTCGCTACGGTATAGACTCGCCAGGCCAATACCCAACCCACTCCGCCCGCAGTCCTTAAATACCTTCCAAATATCAAGATATGGAAACTGGGCTGTACACTTGGCGGAGTACGTCAGTTGCTTTGCATAAAATAGGATAAACTTATGGGAAAGAAGTTCTGAAGCGCACAAAACAGGTTGCGTAACACTTTACTTAGCAGGCCGTGTTTACTGGCAGCCAGATGTGGAATACCGATTGACCTGTCGAACTACCGTAGAAACAGATCGTGATGTGAAACGAACCCAAAGCATGTTGTCTGTCTGTCCATCTGTGTCGCTCGCACTACCACGCCAGATTACGTAAACTTACAAAGATCAGGTTCAGAATTCCAAAAATTGCATTCAGATGAAGTGAAACTAGTTTCATAGAGCATATGCCAGCCTGGTAAGTGTCATAATGTGTTAGGTAGTCGCACAAATATGTGTACGCGTCCTGGTGTTCATCAGTCAGCATTTGAACCATATGTTTCAATACAGCCATCAGCTGCTGTTGTGAGTTCACAGTGTGTGGCTGAGCGTCCGCGACGTCTTGTTTTGAAGAACAGCCTTCAGGTTGGCCGTAAGCATCCATTCGTCTGTATTTAAGCTCGGGGAGTAGCGATGATACCTGAAATAATATATGCCTACATAGAAATATGATTTGTTTCCGTACTTAGCTAAGGAGAACAGTCACAAGGACATATTATACAAAAATTTGCCTTGCCCTGACTGGAAAGCGATTATTAGCCCGTCAGTCCGACCTGTAGTGCTGCATGCCCTCATAAAGATGTTGAACTGTACGTTTATAGCGCTGCGTACCGTCATGAAGGCGTCCGATGTCTCTCGAATGTTAACTGCAGTAGTGTGATTGATGTCATTCAGTTCGCGGTGAAACTTCTTAATTCGATCGTACTGAGCCATATTTTCGGAGGCTGATCATACACCTGCTGCAAGGGATGTGTAAATTATGCGTGACGTCGGTCGATGTCGAGTGACTTTACATATGAATACGAATGGTTAGATTTATTTGTTAAAATTAAATATATAGCTATTCTTTTTCTCGTCATCTTTTTTCATTTGGTGATTTGTAAATCGAAGCATGTTATAAGCATAACTTGGCTAATAACACTGGGGGGAGGGGGGCGAAACTGACCATGGGTATTAGGAACTTTAATTTTACAGAGGAGTCAATTTTGAAAGAGGGGAAAATTGGTCACAAAAAAAGCAAGTTTTTCATTTTCTTTTTTATGTCTACTTTTTATTTGCCATTATTCAACTCAGTAACCAAATAAACTATTCCTAGCTTGAAAAAATATCGGGGAGCATTTGGCCCCCCTTATCAGCCCCCAAGTTACGCCTATCGTTATAGGTGTAAGGTGTGTCCACCGATGACAACAATTAACCAAATAAAACACGGACTTCAGATAACTCCATGGAGCACAGCACTTATTGAAAAGCTGACATTTGTTCAGCTACTTACGTTTCCAGCATTTTTTAGAGCCGGCAGATCCAGTACCCTGTTTACAACAGCCAGGAACTGATCCTTGTCCTGAACCACACCAACCCTCTCTACTTTCTCCCACCTTATTTCTTTAAGGCCATTTTCGGTATTACGTTCACATTTATTTTTAGGTCTTAACATTGACTTTCTGGGGGGTTTTCGTACTTAAACTTTACGTTTCCCTTCCACGCGTTCCGTATAACCTACCCAGCTCACCTTCCTCGACTTGGTCGCCGTAACATGGCTTCCTGATTATTACAAGTTATCAAAGTCTTCATCATGTAATTTTTTGCAGCCTCTTCTTACTTCTCCCTCTTTGGTCCAAATCTTTCCCTCATCACCCTGTTTACTGTTACCCTCAGTTTGTTTTCTTCCCGTGGTGTAAGAGACTAAACTTTATATCCGTGTACGTAAGACAATAATTATAATCGTATTACGTATTTTAATCTATTTGTATTTATGCATCAGACGGAAAGACAAAATAATGGTTCAAAATTGAACGTAGATATTTACTTTGATGCTTCTGTGAGTTAGGTTGTGGTTACTCAGCCAGGCAGCGAGTGACGTATCAGTCACTTGTAGCGATATGGCGTCCATGAGTAAACGTTCTATAACTAAGCATTCTTAATGTATTTTTATTTATTTTATATTTAACCTATATTATTTATTCCATACCTTTCAGTACTAAATTAGAATCCGGAAATGTTCAGTGGGAAAACAGAAAATAATATGGTACAAGGAAATACATAACAAAGGATTATATACCCCGTGTTAACTTAACCTTCGCCACACGGCATTAAAACAAAATTAGAACACTGAAGAAACATGAAGTAGACGTCAACATAAGAAAATCTGAATATGGTTCTGAGTTAAGATAAATATCAAAATATTAGACATAAACTTCTACACATACTGCTTTTAAAATAGACGGGTTTGTCATAAGTAACAGCTGCTGACACAATAAGGAAGATATTAACTATTTTTTTTGTAATTTATGAGCTGTCAAAAAATAAACAAAATGTATGCTTTGTACGCATATTTACCTTTCTAAGGCGGTATTATTTCACAGCCTGTTGATGGTCCTGCACGTGGACCGAAACATGTAGCTCTGTTGCAGTAAATGAATATTTGTTTTGAACGGAAAATATGTGTATTTATCTGCAGTAATATTAACCCTTTAAAGACGAAGCTTATCTGTTTTATATAAGGACTCAGTGCGTACCGCGCTGTAAACACTCTCCACTTCGGTTATAAAAACCAGTCTCTTAATGTTTTATAAGGCAAAAGTTGCTGTTTGTTCTGAGACCCGTACAAAACACATACACGCAATGTGGGCACCACGTAGAATTTTTTAATGTTAAACCTGGTCGTATGTAAAGTTACCGCTAGGCTTTGAAAGGTTAAGTAACAACGGGATGAAAATCATTAGATTCAATAAGCAATTCCTTCGCGAGCAGTATCAAGAGTGGCGTACACAAACGCATGCGCGTCTTCGTAACAATATTTTAAATTACTCCTAATCATGTAAAATTACTTACCTTACATAAATGTCATAGGCAGCGTCGCGCACAGTCGACATGCACACTCGCCCCGGTATGTCTAGGCGAGTGCTTTCATGAAACGATTTAAGATGTGTTGGTGTTCACCTTTATTGACTGTGAAGTGAAATTAAATTTGGAAATGTGTTTTTGCATATGTTCGGAAGGAAACTTTCTCAACTGCTTTGTTGTGGAGTCCGTTGTTCTGAGATAGGACGCCTTGTCACTAGGCCACCTGTTTCCAACCTGTCGAAAGAACGCAGTGCCTTGACCTTCAGCCGTATGGATGTCAAGAGCAGCTGAGTCCTCAGCCACGCCCCCATGAAAACCTCAAGATAAGTGTTTTGTTTCCTCTTTAAAGACTATAGTCTACATAAATGTGAATGGAAAATAGTTTAAAGAAGGAATTGCAAATTGGCGTGAATATATATCAAATTATTAAATCTCCTAAAACCTTAAAATGAAACCTAAAATATTTCAGCAACACGTTATTCACTGTGCGTGTGACATAAGGCATAGCTTTCTATTCTGGCTGGAGGTAGTTCCGCGTGATACAGTACAAAGACACGTGCATATACACGTGTAATTTGTGGGTGCGTTGTTACATATGTTAGTCAATTGTGTAAAGGTAGCCGAAAACTCCTTGAAGGTTTTGAGTGTGTTTTGTGGAGCCGTAGTTGGTTGAGGCACTGCGCTACAAGCAGGAAGGTCGTGGGTTCGATTCCGGATGGTGTCAGTGGAATTTTTCATTGACCTAATCCTTCCGGCCGCACTATGGCCCTGGTGTCGACTCAGCCTATAACAGAAATGAGTGCCGGCAATATTTCCCGGGGGAGGTAAAGGCGGCCGGTGCGTAGGGCTGACAACCTTACCATCCTCCGGTGCCGATTGTCTAGAAATCTGGGAGCCTCAACATCCTCGAACCCTTAGGGCCTGTCCAGGCCTGTACAGGGATTGCTTTACCTCTTTTTTTACTCTTTGAAATGCGATTATTATGCTTATTAAGTAATAGATTTGCCCTTTTATTTTATATTATCCCCAACGTGTTTCGGCTCAGATGGAATCATCATCAGGGAGACAAATAAAACACGTAATATATATGTCTCGCTGTTTATGGATCGACCTAAGCCAAAGTACGCTGGAGATAATATCATGTAAAGTGATGGTATACCTACAGTGATTAATAAGAGTCTTTAACCGGATTTTCATGAAAAATAAAGCAACAGACGCACAATGCAAAATATGAACACGTCCTTTGTGTTTATAACCCCACAAGAATTTTTAAATACATAGTATGGAATTGACGGCCTTTATATAACTTGAGATCATATATTTTAAATTTTATTTTCACTTAATTTTGTTTCCTGTTTAATAATCTTTCAAACAAGGATATGTAAATCCTGATGACTGCGGCTGGCCGAAATATGTACAATTTCGGACTTCGCATAAATCTACTTGCCGTGCTGCACGCTGTTGCTGTTATGACACAGTAAGTGAAGTGCATTCACTGGGCAGAGTTTGATGGTGGCGAGTTTATGATGTTGTGAACGGTAACAGAGCTGCAGACACAGAGTGGCGCGAAGGTCAGCTGGCACTCGTTGTTAGAACATGTTGCCTGTATTACAAAGTGACGTCCGCACCACTCTGTATTATGGTTCATTAGTTACAGATATCGTCACATTTCTGTAGTCTTTCTGGGGACGGTAACTACATTGGAGTGCAGCAGTCTGCTTCACATTTAATATTATCACAGCTAGTGTAGAAATTTCCTGATGTTTATGGAATCCCAAAAAAATGATCTTGTTTGCAGGCACCCTGAAGCAGCATTAATTGTAAGGGTTCGGTAGACTGTGCATGTAAATTTAAGGTTTATTTCTATATGATTATTTATGTGGGACAAATTACTTTTTTAAAGTACAACTTTTACACAACTGAACACAAATCATAGATATAAATAAAAAGCAACTAATTTCAGGAACTGCAGGATCACATTTTGAGTCTCGATACAAATAATTTCAGATTATACAAATATTAGTGAGACCTTTGTGCGACACTAAAAATATATGAACCCAGAGGTATCACTGTAACTAACCGAGTGCAACTGTTCGGAAAGACAATGAAAATTGTGAGTGTCCTGTGGAAGTATAGACTTGACATATGTCTGAAGCCGCATAAATAGTAAATCCTATTGTGATAACATGAATTAAGTTAGATGTTGCAGTGCATTTATGAGAAATCGCAAAATGCTTTAAATTAAATATATGTTTAGTATTTCTAGAACACAAATTGTTTTAAGTGAGGGTTAATTTAAAATTACTACTCATTAATTACAGTGACAAAAGGCGTGATGCCTGTCATTTAGTAAAACATGTGTCATTATTCAAAAACTTAGAAACGTTATCACATGCGCTGGAGTAAATATATTTATAATACATACAAAATACAGATTCTTATTTAAATGAATTTCTTTTAAACTACCACACATTAATGAAAGAGATAAAATTATTTTTTCTTTTTAATAAACACACACAAATTTAGCAGCTTGGAAATGTAACGGTTTAAAATATGATAACATTCTTAACAACTGTATCACCTTAATGCCTAATCAGGACGAGAGCAGGGCAAACTTGCATTTACGCGACGTACATAATTACTTTGATTTTCAGTACGCTTTTTTTTATCAGATATCTCTGGGCCAAATTTTTCATGAAACTTGCGCAATTGTCTGATTTCATAATGCTGTCGAAACCGCCGACATAATTCCGAACCACGTGATCTGCCGAAACGCTGCCATTGCCACCTGGTCCGCAGATTTGTACAGTGTATCTGAACTTCGAGCTTACGTTTTCAGGTCCGATATGAACGACACAGGAGTAAAATTTATCACCTTTTATTTTAGACACTTGCAGGAATATTTCGCTATGAAATAATACTCCTCTAAGCCACAGACATTTCTTCCCAAAATCACCTAACGAAGTGATATTTTGCCCATTCTGAGCATTTACCTGGATGTTATGTGTCACATGTAGATGGATCTTAATAGCAGATAGCCGACGCTTCCAAGTGCAGCCTGTTATTGGGCACTTATAAGGACGTCGAACGCAAGACATTTCGTGCCGCCTGACGTCCTCTACAAAAGAGGCCACGTTGCAGCCAAAGATGCTGAATTCACACCGAACTTTAATTTTGCGCATTATTTTCTCCAGTGTTCTGTTTGTGGTGTTCAAAATCACCCCTCTGCATACTGGACAGCATCTGACGCGGGTTGTGCACTTGCCACATACACTGTGACCATTTTTACAAATTGCAATGGGTGGCTGGAAATATTCAAGGCATACTGGACATTCAAGTTCTTCGAAGACCTCGCGTGAAAAATCCATAATGCTCGTATAGCGACACGCAGTCCACACTGGCTCGTAATCGTCTGGAATTAGGATGAAGTTTTGGCGTGTCTCGAATCGTGAGAGAAGTGTCTGAAAATGAGAGACATATGTGGAAATGAGAGACATATGTGGAAATGAGAGACATATGTGGAAATGAGAGACATATGTGGAAAAGTGTAACATGGGTACTGTGAGCTTGCCTGGCGAGAGATATATTCACATACGGTAAAAAGGTAATGCAATCCCTTCACAGGCCTGGACAGACCCTGAGGCTTCTGGAAGTTTGAGGCTCCCAGATTTCAAGACAGTCGGCACATGAAGGTGGTAAGGCTGTCAGCCCTAAGAACCAGCCGCCTTTAGCCCCCTCACCCCGCCCTCCCACGAAATATTCCTGGTACTCATTTCTGTTAGAGGGCGAATAGACCCCAGGGCTATAGTGCGGCCTGAAGAATTATGTCAATGAATAATTACAACGATACCATCGAGAACCGAACCCGCGACCTTCCGGGTTGTAGTGCACTGCCTGAACCAGCTATTCGCATATGAACACATACAAAATTAGGTTTTATGTCGATAAAGGTAGAAGTTCTAACTTCCCATGCTTTAATCCCCAGCACAAGCCGTGCTGACAGTACACGCCCTAAATCCTGCAGAGAGGAAAATTAATATAACCTAGGAAAACAAACGATGGCAAGTGGAGCTCCTATGTCAGCGATTTGCCGCTCTGCATTCTGCTCTAAATGCACCGAATTTTCAGTGGTCTTCTCTCCTCTTTGTGAGACTACACACTGGTAAATCCGTTCATTTAGAGTAAGAATGAAAACAGAGGGATCCTCCGAAACGTCAATGTGCTTCTACCATACTACACCGCATCAGAGCCGAGAAGGCAGTCATCATCATCATCATCATCATCATCATCATCATCGTCGTAATCATTGTCATGAGATTTTCAGCAATTAACGTTATTGTTCTTTACGGTGTCTGTACTGCTCTTTATGTGACAGAATGTTGTGTAAATTACTATTGCCCCAGCGTGGAAATCGCTGCGTGACAATTTTCCCTTTAAGCTGCGCGGGTGCGCAGCCGCGCAGTAACTGAAATGCTGCCGCGCACACTGGATTGCTGCCGCGCAGCTGGAATTTTTCGATTTTCATTGTAAATATTCTTATTATGCATATTACAAAAAAAAAATTCTGCTCAGAGCAGCAGCAGGTCCCCGCAGCTGTAAAAAAGATTAGAGGGAGCGTTGCTGCGTGATTCGTATCTTCGAAAGAGAATACTGTTGAAGGGTCCGATGTTCTGGTATGTAACGCCGTATCGATTGGTAAGGCTTTGCATAGCTGTTTACCTCTCGACACCCTATAATATCCCAGAGTACTGGAATCATAATCGCTGATACTAGAATTTCAATTCGTGGCTTCATTCAGACTTAAGTACGCGATGTAGTGCTTCTAATACAAGCATAGAAAACAAAGTTACATAATTGTTATTAAAAAAGGCACCTCGATTCTTAACTGAAACACGGCCCCTACATTTCCAGACGATGCTTTACTCTAATGCGTATTTTTGTACAAACATCTGACATAATTTTCTAATAACCCAGTAAAATCAGTTTTAATTTAATTTGATTTAATTTAGGAATATATGCACGAGAAAAAATGCAGAACAGCTGCTCATATCCATTTAGGATAAGCCAAAGAAACAGGGTTATGTTTAAGCCTTTATACACACCAAAACAAGGCCCCAATAATTTTCTAAGTTATCCATAAACGTGAACCCTCCTACATGTTTCAGCGATAAAACGCCATCCTCAGTGGGACGTGCGTCAATTTTACATGTACAATGTTAAAAATATATAATAGCAGGTGTAAATATAATAATATGCATATTTTGGATCGTGTGATATTGACATGTTGTGTACAGCCCCTTCCTCTGCAGGACACAGCAACACCTTTGATATTACATGTTTGTATACATATACATACAAACACTGTAAACAGTGGCGGACCAGTGAATTGTTACTAAGAACAGATCAGCATCATACTAGCCCTGTTATCCGTTTTACTGTATTTATAGCTCTTATAAATTTTGAACACTGTGCATGTAAAATTGATGTATTAATATTATATATTACTTTGTGCTGACGCCTGTCTGAGGATAGTGATTTATCGCTGACACATATAGAAGGGTTCGTGTTTGTGGATGACTTGCGATTCTATACAATCTGTGTGTGTATGTTGGTGTATAAAAATGCTCGCAAGCACGATACATAGAATTGATGAGATTAAAAAGGGCTACATTTAGCACAGTAGTGGTAGTAAGTCAGGATAAACACACCCATAGAAGCGAGCAAAACAAACATACAATAGAGGTTGAAGAACGGAGCAAATATGACTGTTGAAACAGATTCATATTCAGTCACTGGCTCTCTTGACTAGGGGTACAATATGTCGGAACGTCAGCCACGACTTAGAGAACTTAGAAAATAGAAACAATTATCGGTGTCCTTATCAAGATGGCCAGTTTTGGATACCTGCGATATAACAAGACGTTTAGTGAATTCTTCCGCGTAAATGTGAACCTGATGTTTACGTGCAGGAGTGCGTCACTGTGCAGGTCCTATTGTAGTGTCTGTCACATCTGTTTAAAAAAGTAATAATTTGCCTACATTAAATTTTAATACTAGTGGTGACATTTCACAACGTGTTACATGCAGATTTCTCTGTACAACATAATACGGACAGCTTCTCTATTTATGCAGTAGTTAGAACCACACTATTGAAAACAGGGGACAAGGCCTAGATTTGTATGGAATTAGCTTGGATATTACACCAAGGCACTGACATATTGATAATGACGATAGTAACATAGAATTCAATTATTAAATATGCAGGTATCTGTAACACAATACTTTTGCACTTGATTTAGCTTAACATGTTCTAAGTACGTCGCCACTTGACCTAATATGCTACACGCGTTTTCACTGAAATTTTATCATAACCAGAAATTGTTTACGTAGACGGAAATGTGAAGTAAAACAAATAATGATGCGATTAGTTTTGGTTTAATTTTGTTGCATTTAACTAGGGTAACTTTTGTAACACAACGGTTTGTCGTATTTACCTGTTCGTAAGTTCCCTGTAGCAGCCTTGTAGCAGCAGGCAGGTGGATAGGTACACTGACTGAATTGCTGAAGTGCGTCACCTGGACGGTTTAGAGCTCCTTCGGTATAGAGACGATAACAGGGGGCGCTTTCAGTAAACGAGTGTGCAACTCGTGTTTCAGCCTTTGGACCTTCCGTTACGTCATCATGTTACACGCCCATGCAAGAATCTTCCGCTGCTTCGTCTATGTCAGCACGAATTCTTGGACGCAGTGAGGCTAACTGATGGCTAAACTTCCGATTTGCTACATGCTTACATGCTATTGGGAGATTCAAACATTCAAGGGTGTTACGCCATGTTAACCGGTAAACTGCTACCGCCGTGTCGAAAGTTCATATTGCCTTCGTATTTAGGGTTAAGGAGTCCAAGAATCGTGGTTCCTCACTGAATTGTTGACATGGCTGTTTGGCATCTGTACTGGGCTTATTAATTACACGTATTGAACGTAAGAAGAAGGCCTGAGGAATTGAAGAAGTATTGTCAGCGTCAAATTTCGAGAGCAGACCAAAGCAGTATGGTTGAAGCTGCGACATGGAAAGCTACTGAAGGCGGAGAAAATGAGGGCTGAGGGATGCGGGGTTTATGAAGATTCTATTTCGGTTGGAACTGACGTTTCGGAGTTACCTAGATAAAGACAACGATGTAATAAGCTGCGTAGTGGGTTCGGAATTTTTCGCTAAGTTTCACCGACACGATTCGTTATTCTGATCGCCGGTTCTGTTCGAATCTTATACTATTTGTAAAGCACTGTTTCTCAAACTGTGGCACGCCTACCACTACTGGTAAACCAACAATTTTGATTTCAGGCTTCCGCTGTGATGTCGATGACATATGCGCTCTTCTGAGATCTTACGGAGCGTTAAGTGGTAGTTCTGTACCGACGTTTCGGGACCCCGTATCATGTACCGAAACATCGGTAAACAATTACCACACGACGCCGCATAATATCCCAGACGAGAGCAGATCTCAAACCGACAATTTTTGTACAGATACGCGGCGTTAATAAAAGATCTAAATATAAAAAGGATAAAAATTTTTAAAAATTAATAAAATACATGGCACATATATTTGCTAATGGGCAGCATTCCTCGTAGCATTACATAACTCATTCCTGCTGTCAGCCAGTCTTTACAGTTTCACTTTTTTATTTAAATACAAAAAATATTGGTGTCATATTGAAATCGTTAAATTTCTTTTAATCGTTCACCAGAGGAAAGGTTAGATAAACACTGTGTAAATAAATATACATACAAATGCTTGAGAATTATTCTTTAAGGGTCACCCCGAAATATGCCGTGAAGGTAGCAAGGGCCATTAAGGGCTGTTGACCTATTCATTGTGCTAGAGGGGGATGGTCAATACCAGGCCTCAACAACTTTACCCCCTGGGAAAGAAAGAACGGTTACACATTGTATAGGAGGGTGGATGGGCCGCAGTTTCCGGTGTAGACTGGTGTGGAGAGCAGAAAATTTTTTACCACTGTTGGGGTTGACCTTTTTTGTAACAACGGTTCAAATCTGAAGTGGTTTATTGCGTGAAAAGATGCAGAGGCTTTGAAAGTTGGAACTTTAAAGTTAGAAGTGTAAATTTGGAAAGTGAATAAACAATGTAAAAGTGAAAGAAAACAATTAAAAAGACCTACAAAGGCTACAAGGTTGTAGTTTACTTTTAACATTCAATGTCAGCATGTGGCAAAACGAACTGTGCGAGGAACAACACAGCGTTTACTAATGTGTCTACGTAACTTTTATCTTTGACCACAAAACCGATTATTGCAAAGCTTAGGGTCAAAAATTATTTTTCTTGTATTTTGTTGAATACACAGCTCATTAAAAAGATTATTCTAGATCCCTCTTAGATGTAGAGTGTTTTTCTATGCTGGATAGCTTTTAAGAAATTTTGTGTAGCTAGACTACAGACACACGTGCAGCATAATTTACTCGGTTTGGGACAATCTTTAGAAAATAATTGAACAAATGTAATTTTGTCTATCAGTATCAAATCTTTTAGGTACCTACCTGATATAAGCATCCCTCCGCCACCCAAACCTTAGTCCCTTCATAGCTCCACACACGCAACCCTTCTCCCTATAAGGTACGTATTACGATCCAATGAAAAGTTTTTAAAGTTTTATTGTTTCTTGAAAGTTTGACTTTCTAGATACATGTTCTAATTTTGTTAAACTTTTTTTTTACTACGACGCCAAATTTTGGCTATTTGAAACGTTGATGCATGTATTATACAAGCATAAACTCCATCGCTTCATCAAGAATCGACAGCGTGATATTTGATGGTGGACAACATCAACCCTGTAAACTGCAGTGTACGTGTTGAGTTTTACCTTCATTTTTTGGCCAAATCTGTGTTTTGTGACTTTTATTAAGCTTTTAAGTCTTTAAGCGTTTTTATACAAGTGTTTTAGTTTTCAAGTGAAACTGCTCATACAAGGAATGTGTCGGACCCTCTAGTGTTTAATAACTGGCGTTTTATCTTCAATGCCATCCGCTGTTGATGGTACCTATGTGTGCCGAAACATGTAGGGTTTGTAAGTAAACATTTTTACAAATATTTTATATAAAATTGTGCACATGTTGGTCTCTTGTTTTAGAGCTCTAATAACAACGTGCTCGGTGTGAAAAGTAGCATAAAGTCTGCAGAAAGAGTGTGTGACCTGCTGCAACATTATTTCTCCACTGTAGGGACTCTCAACGACGAAGGCAAAAACGATATAAACACCATTTGATTATTCTATTGAAAAGGTAAAGCCGTCCCATTACAGGCCTGGACAGGCCCACAGGGTTCTAGGAGGTCGAGGCTCCCAGATTTCTAGACAGTCGACACATGAATGTGGTAGGTTGTCAGGCCTAGACACCGGCCACTTTTACCCCCCAGGAAATATTCCTGGTACTCATTTCTGTTAGAGTCTGAGTCGACCCCAGGGCCATAGTGCGGCCAGAAGGATTATGCCAATGACATGAATATCCTATTGCTGTGTAAAAAATCCGGATCACTCATTTAAGATACTAGATCTCTGTTCCAGTACTTTGGCTGTAATTCTTGGATTTCCTACACAAAATACAAAAGAGGAAGGCTAAATGGATTGGCCACGTGTTGCGTAGGATCTGCCTTCTAAAACAAGTTATTGAAGGAAAGATATAAGGAAAGATATAAGTGGCAGGAAGACGAGGAGGAAGACGTAAGCAGTTACTGGATGATCTAAAGCTAATGAGGGGATATTGGAAACTGAAAGAGGAAGCAGCAGACCGCGCTTTGTGGAGAACTTGCTTTAGAAGAGGCTATCGTAAGACATTGTGGAATAAATGATGAATTTTAAACACGGCTTGTAGTCATCGTAGCGTCCATTTACATGGGACGATGAACGTGAATGGGATTGGAAGGAGCTTTGCAAGACGGTAGCGTTTGTTAAGTTATTGTCGCAGCCTTAGCCTAAAGAAGCTGAAGATAACCACAAAGAATCTGTAACACATCTCTGACCCATTGGTTTATAGCAGCCTTGCCGTTCCTTGCAGAAGACAAAGAGTTTAAATCAAAGTCACATTATGTTTAAGATTCAAGTCTTATGGTACGTTATGTCGTGTCGACTGGTATATATTTACAAAGTTTCGTGACAGGGTATTACTTCTATCTTCAGAATTTAGCAATTGGGCTGTTGAACCTTGAATTCGGAGGGCTTTGAACTTCTTGCCACTGAAGATGGAGGCATTAATATCGTACGAAACGTCGTTAATAATTTACCAATCGGCACGGCGTAATATCTCAGAATATTTGAACCGTCACGAACCCTACTGCTGTGAAAATTTTAAATCTTCCATAATTTTCTCCTTCGTTTTTGATGTTTCAATGTAATTACGGTCGAACCCGGTTATGACGGCATCGGTTTATGCGACACTTCCTCTGAAGCGTCAGATCGTATGTTTGAGGAGGGGACGGAGGTCGTCCTGATGAAGCTGCGTCCCCAAGACTTCCGGTACACTGACCTGCGTCAACTTCCCTTTGACGCGGTTCGGCGTCAACACTGGACGGCTCCGTCTCTCTGCACCCGGCTGTATTGTGAAAATGTGATAAGTTTACACTGAAGGAAGTCTGATGTAACGATACGCTGTATTTCGATTTTATTTAAATATTATTATTATTATTATGTTTATATTATTTTGTATAATATACAAAATAATTATATACTATAAATATCATTTTGTATTACTGTTTAAATAACAGGGTGTGGCGCATATCACTTGACACCGGAGGCTACAAGCCGGAAAATCGCGGGCTTCGATTTCCTATGGGGTAATTGGGATTTCTCGTTGACTTAATCCTTCCGGCTGCACTACGGACCTGGAGTCGATTCAGTCTCTAACACAAATGAGTATTAGGGCTATCTTCTGGCGGGTAAAGGCGGCCGGTGTTGAGGCTCAAGGGTCTTGGACGTCTTGACACCGATACGTCGTCCCGAAATGTCGGTAAAGGGTTACCATGCGACACTGCGTAATGCCCCGGAAGAGCGCAGATCTTATGAGTGCCATGCTTGGAAAATGTGCACGTCACAGCTGACGAACTAACTAAATCAATGGAACAGTATCATTTTTGGAAAGCTGACAGTTCCTCAGTTAGTCATGGAATTCCGCTTACTTTATGAAATTCTAAATTTCATTACCGCGTTCACAAGACCCTGCATCTTGTTCCTATCCTGAGCCAGATCAGTCCACTCCCTGCCCTCCTTCCCGAGTTATTTAATGTCCATTTTACTTGTGGTGCCCAATATTATCCCCCCACTTCCGCCGAGGTCATGCAAGTGGTTCCATGCATTAAAGGCGTAAACGAAGTCACGTGTACCAGTTGTAGGTTGCTTTAAGTCCTGGAGAAATTCAGATGTTCACATAAAATTAGGAAATTAATATACAGGGCGTTTTGCATGGAATCTGCCCTGCTTCGGAAGAACGTTCCTTAGGTTAAATTCGTCGATATAAACAAAAAGGATTTTTCCGAACTGAAATCTTACGGATGTAGTGGAGAGAAAAGTTTTAAAGAGTGAGAGCTGTTGTGCCTTCATTGATTACCAAATACACACTAAAATTGGGAGGAATTTGCAGTTCCTGTATTGTTAACATCTGTCCTTAATATCTGATTAAAATCTGAGTGATATCAAGACGTTAAGTAAGCAAACCTCGCACTAGTTTCGTAAAAATCTCCCTTAGGGTGTCAAGTACTTTACATAGCGCATGCGCCGCACTGCTTGGCTTCGACTCGTGGACGGTCCTGCCCAGTGTAGTGATCACGCAACACGCTAAACGGGTACATAACGTATTTACCAGAAGTTCACATTTTTCTCTCGTCAACATCTACGTAAATATTCAACTTTCGAATATAGGTACTTTGGCTATATCTATGTAATTTAACCTCAGGAACGTTCTCCCGAAGTATGACAGATTTCGCCTGGAACACCCTGTATAATAAAGGATACTGGTAAGTTTCGTTATAATGGTTTCGTTTCGTATCGTAGTCCTGACCTCTTCTACCTACTCACAGTAGGTGTCGAGGTTGTTTATTTTTCACTTGATCACACTCAGACACACACCACAGTCGGTAGGACTCCTCTGGAAGAGGGGTCAGCTCGTCGCAGAGACGTCTACCTGACAACACAGACACTGTACAAGACAAACATCCATGCCTTCGGTGGGATTCGAACCCACGATCCCAGCAAGCGCTCGGCGGCAGACCCACGCCTTAAACCGCGCGGCCACTGGGATCGGCTGATTATAATGGCATGACTGACAAACAGGTTGCTGTTTTATTTGAAATTTCTCTGTTACTTTCACTCCCGCCTTCACTTTCACTATTGCTTTTACTACCGCCCGTATCATCGCTTTTCCTGGAATCATACGAATTTTCGCGCCCTTCATTTCCAACACCTGCATTGGCATCGATTTTAGTTCCAGAGGATTTTGAACTGCGAGAGTAAGTGCACAATGAGGAGGAATTTGACGGACTGTCCGTAGCACCGGAAACCTGAGTGGAAACTCCATTGTAGATGTCAGTAGCTGTTGACGGATTTCCTCCATCATTTCCATTTTCCCAGTCATCTTCTCTTCCTTCATCGCCTTCACTTAAAATTTCTCTGTTACTTTCGCTGTGGCCTTCACTTTCACTATTGCTTTTACTTACGTCCACATCATCGCTTTTGCTGGAATCATAGAAATTTTCGCTTCCTTCATTTCCAACGCCTGCACTGGCATCGATTTTAGTACCACAGGATTTTGAACTGCGATAGTAAGTGCGAAGTGAGGAGGAACTGGACGGACTGTCCGTAGCACTGAAAACCTGAGCGGAAGTTCCAGTGTAGATGTCAGTAGCCGTTGATGGCTCTGGTGGAGCCTGGGTGCCAGCATGATGTGTCCAAGTAAGTTTGAGTGCCAGCATTATAACATTCAAGATACGCCTCAGAAACAGTGCAGCAAGTTTTGCTGTAGATCTGCATGGCAGAGCAATACTGTTCGTGGTAAGTGTGGATGGCAGCACTGACGCTGTCGTGGTTAGTCTGACAGGCAGTATTTCGAGTTTCAGGGCTGCTGTCACAGGCTGTAGTGCAATTTTCCAGGTATGCCTGGGTGAGAGCAGTGCAAATGTTAAGGTATGCCTCAGTGGCAGCATTGCAGATTTGAAGGCACTTCTGAGAGACGGCCCTCCAAGTTTCAATGTAAGCCTGGGTAAGGGCAGTGTAAAATCTAATGTAAGTCTGAGTGGCAATGGAAGCTGTTGTAGAGGGAGTGTCAGTGACAGTGGGCATGGCAATGGACCTGTCAGACGAAGTGGCAGAAATAATGCCAGCTCCTGTGACACCCATTCTGATGTCAGTGTTCAAGTTTCTCTGTGAAGCCACACGCCTCCATGGCGTTCTTGATAGCCTTTCAGGGCATCTTGCCGATTTGTTTGTTGAAACCGTCGTAATTTCAAATGACTCTGAAGATTCTGGTGACGTAAGTGGCGATGCTGTCACTCCTACTTGCTCGTGAGACACTGTTTGTTCGTCTGATGACTGTTCCAGTGGAGCAACGTGTGTTTAATCCTCACTGTCCCTCTGTTCGTTTCCAGTTTTGCCGTCAGCATCTTTGTGATGCTCTTCCGCAGTTCCGTGGATCTCACTTGGTGACGATGATCGGGATTCAGACCACATTGCCGAGGTGTCTGTTCCGGATGACTCTTCCACTGAATCAGTTGATATTTCACTTGTACTGTCACTCCGTTCGCCTGGAGTGGTGTCTCCATCCGCCCCATTATACTGTGCCTTCGTCGGGTCCTTGTCTTTCTGGGATTTATCCATGATAAAATTCTGTTCGGCTGTGGCCACGTCCGGAGTGACTTCAGACTGTCCTGCAAGTACATATATGTTTTTGGGTACCGCCTCCACATGTGTGTGTGCAGACAACGGAAGTGTGCTTAGAGTATTTTCAGCTGCGTTCTTTCGGAGACTGTAATTCAGCATTTTCATTTTCGAATGTGTTTCTGTAATGATTGATGACGTTAATCTTGAAGGCTATATCATGCTTCGTTTTAGTGTGTCGTACTATTATGGACATGTTTTATGTAGTCTGTCCAAATATGAAGATACTGATTTTCATAGTTGAGACCACGTGATTTAGATATGTCCCCGAAAACGTATGAAGGCAAAAGATGTTACGAAATATTTAAAGTAGAAATGTCTGAGGAGAAATTTTCTAAATGTGTTATCCTGTTTTAAGTTTGCTTCCGTCTTCCATGTCAAGGAATCCGTTAATTGCTTGACCCTGAAGAAGGCATTGCTTTTTTTCGAAAAGTTGGTAAATATTTACCAGTCGACAAAGAGCAGCGTCTCACAAGAAATGAGTTTTCCCCACATAATGTATTTAAATATTAAGCTTGCTAGATAAACTTTAAGTCATGCCAGCCGTTATACTGCATAATTAATGTGAAACATATCTGCAGGGTGCCACCAAAGAGTCACTGCGGTTGTCACTCCTGTTGTGAGTTAGCATAACAAATGTTTTATTCTGTTTTGAGTTAACGAGGTCGTTAGCTGAGGAATAAACGCAGTTATTGGCATGTATGTGACATGTGTTTGCCCTCTGGAGGTAGTCATATTGATCAGTGTTTAAAATTAGCGTACAATAACATGCAGATCATCTGAAACTCTGACGTTACTTATGCGTCAACCCGTGTGTAGCGCGTTTGCATTCAGTGTGCAGTTAGTCTCTGCCTTTTAACAGTTTCATCAGTAAGAAACGAATATGACATTTTTAAAGTCAGTATTAGTAAACATTTCTATCACTGAGTGTGGTACATTTCTTGAATACAACGTCGATAGACGAACGGTTGTCAGAATATATAACTGTACGTAGTCTCTGAAAATAATTTAAAATGCAATACGTAATGTTGTGAACTGCATTATAGGGGTTGGTTCTAAAATGCTTGCTTTATGCCACATACTCTTTCTTCACTGCATAAGTGTGGGAAACTTCCTGTGTATATTCAGGTTGCTAGAAAATGTCTGCAACGTAAGGAAGAAATTATATCTATTTTAAAGTTTGATATTCATTTATGGGATGGAACACGAGTTTAGTTTCTCTGTGCCCATTTGTTCTAATATATTGTGTGTCTAGGCTTTAAATTTCCAAGATTGCTTTTACGTCAATAATTTAATAATATTTACTAAAATTCGAGTTGTTATACATCAGTAATATTTATTTTATCACACGTCTTTTGTGAAGTGTGGAAGGTTCACTGTTTGCTCGTGTTTCTGTAACACGCTCCATCAGTCGTTTAATGAACTGCTGTAGACAATTTTTACGTAGAAGATTAATTACAATTTAGATATTATTTAAAACTTGCCATTAAGGCAACTTCTGAATGTTATTAACGCTAAATATTTTGTCACATGCTTTTAAGCTGAATTATTTTAAGAAAAACAGGCAACCCACCTCTTCCTGCCTCTGTTGAAGAACACTCGTGCAAGCACAGTGTGTACCGTAGTGACTGGCTACCTTTCCACTCTCTGGCTGTAACCAGCACACTGTCCTGCTGTTTGTTCATTCCTTAATGTGAGGAGGTCCGACTGCTCTAAACTGAAGCCAATTACAGTCTAATTCCACCAAATCTACGTTCAGGAACAAATGAATTTCACATTAAATTCAGAATGGTTTGCCGTCATACGGCCAAAATATATTATATTTTCTTCTGATATCTAAAACCGTAAAATTTAAGGCGAAAAAAACTCCTAAATTCGTGTCTTGTTTCTGGTAGCTTCGAAACTTCATGTCTGACGTTAAGGGAAGGAAAATGCGCAGTGCTTTTGAGAAGACGGCGTTCAGGGGGATGTTTTGATCTTAAAGGGTGACAGTAGCAGAAATTTTGAGAACACTGCATAGTGAGGATATTCGTGTTCTGTACTCTTCGAAAAATATTTTTAGGTGCTCAAATGACGTAAGATGAAATGAGCTTGTCACTGCACACCGCTTTTTGAAAAAATATGACATAATTTTTTGGTGTGTTATTTTCACTCCGTCATATAAGCGCTAGAAGAAGCCATTCTGAATGATCGTGGCGATGCTGTGTTTTAGCATTGCTAAGTCTCTGCGCTTTGTTCGCCGCCTCGCGTTTAAGAACGAAATTAACATATCTGTTTCCGTCGTCACGTGGAAGACTGGGAAGGCACCTACGTAGGTAGGGCTGGCAGAAACACAACTCTCTGCTGCTTGACCTTGGGTTAAATCTCCAGAAACCAAGTATATTTAGGCGCATTTGCAAAATTTCTGAAAGCGACTTCCGCTTCGTTATGTCTGTCCGTCCTTCCGTCTGTCCGCATAAAAACCACTTGGCTCACACTGGACGGATTTTCATGAAATTTTATATTTAAGCGTCTTTCTAAAATCTTTCGAGAAAATTCTGGTTTCATTAAAACCTCACAAGGATAACGATACTTTGCATTAAGACCTGTCTGCCTTTATGGTAATGTCTCTGTTCATTCTACTTAGAATGAGAGGTACTGCAGATGGAACTTGTAGAGAAAATAAAAACCTACATGTTATTTTCAACAACTTTATTCGGAAAAATCGTTCCGTTTATGAGATGATGTGAAAATATATGGTACAGTCAGACAGGTCACACATTACCATATAAATAATACGGCGCATGCGCATTGCATGCTGGATAATTAACGCTACAAACGCACTCAGAATGTGTAATGCTTGTTGCTTTTCCAGGGCGAATGTGGTTTCGAGAACACGCCTCAGTGTTACGCATATGCGTACATTGCGTGTCTTGTTAAGGTTTAACCCTTTAAAGACGAAGCGTATCTGTTTTATACAAGGACTCAGTGCGTACCGCGCTGTAAACACTCTCCACTTCGGTTATGAAAGCCAGTTTCTTAATGTTTTATAAGGCAAAAGTTGCTGTTTGTTCTGAGATCCGTACAAAACACATAAACGCAATGTGGGCACCACGTAGAATTTTTTAATGTTAAACCTGGTGGTACGTGAAGTTACCGCTAGGCTTTAAAAGGTTAAAGGAATCTAGTGAGTTAGTTCGAGGTGGAGGAATGATATTATTTTATTCAAATAACTTTATCATCGTCGTAGCCACTGAGTCTGTGACTAGGGGGAACGCTATAAATATACTGACAGAAGCAGCTGAGAAACTATTAGCTTTTAAACAAGCAATTGGCGCCATGAAGGGTATTTGTTATATAATTACAAAATATTACGAGGAGTAAGAAATTGAGGTTAGACTTTCCTGTAGCACTCATAAGAAATTTTAATTCGAAAAGCTGCGCTTATGACATGCGAGAAAAAGTGGATAACTTAGGCGTTAAGGAAGGATAATATTAAAAGAAGCTCAAGTATGTGACTGTGTTGACTGGACTCATAGGATTCAGTGGCAGGCACAGAACTTTGTGACTGGCTGAGCGACTGTTAGGTTCTTATGAAGGAATGCACTGTATTCGTGGAGTAAGGTCATTCCTGTGAATGCCATGCAGGCATAGGAGAGAGTGGAGATATAGCTCCAAACATGCGTAACCTCGGCAGGAGATGAACGTGAGTGGCCAGCTTCATCCCCAGGGGAACGCCCTGCAGTACTCATCAGCCAGAAGGCCTGGTTGGTCGCAGGGGCAGTCTGAAGGAAAGAAGAATCTCTTACCCCCTGCAGGGATTGGAATCACGATTGCTTTCTTACCCTGGTTGCTATACCGACTGAGCTATGATGGAGGGATCAGTTTCTTGAATTAGATTTCACATATCTCAGTATCCTCCTTCTCCCAATACACAGTGATTCATCGCAAGTTCTAGCAGTGTAGTTGCTATATCTTAATGGAAGAAATCGTTAAGAAAGGAAGCTTTTTTACCACAACCTATGCGTTTCTTCTGTGAAAGGACATTGAAAAACGTGGGCTATGTGGGTTGTATTTCCGTACGTTTGCATTACGTGCAACTGGGTACTTCTAAATACCGTAAAAAACTCATTAAAAATCTGTTACAAGTTTTATTTTATAAAATTTGACTGCATAAAATTCTAATAGACATAACCATATAGGAAACCGTGTTAATAGGATAAACACATCTTAGGATTAAAACACACATTACAATCTTTTATAGTGATTAAAATATTTCTGTTATAATATAAGCAAGTGGTCACTGCTCGATGTAGAATACAAACCATTTTCATTACAGTGTTTATCATTAGTTTTACATTACGCAAGGTGTTAAGTCTGTATTGAGGTTGCCAAAATATCACGCTGCTTGAGATGCCAATCTTGACGTTTACGAGTGGACACATGTTTCTGCAATGTACGGTATGGCAGTTTGACGGTGTTGATATGCTTAAAAACATAGGCTGCATGTGCTAAGCCCTTATATTCTGTACCTGAATTCACACTGTTAAGCATTCTAGTCACTTGTATTCTACAGAATCGATGTATTCGGAAGTACACAATTCGTAGGTTTTCTTATGGCAAAGTATTTAAGAAGAATGTGTGTCCGCGTTAATTTATTTCTTCTGTCAGCTCGGCCGTTTAATCGTTATTTTCCACTTCCGTTTTCTCCTCTATTTGATGTCTGAACTATACATGTATCTCCAACCACATTCTTCTCTCTGTCATCTTCTCCAATTCCATGAATATTTTCATCTCCCTCACTATCCCCAGTGGAAGTGACAAAACCCATGATTCTGGAAGTGCCGGCGGCAGCGTCAGGGGCATTTAACCAAAGTTAATTGTTGTTAGTGGAAGTGTCAGTAGCTGTAGTATTCCCAGGGGCAGTGCGAGGGAAATGTAACCACATGTACGTGGAGTTGTTAGCGGAAGGATCAGCTGTTCTTGAAGCGCCAGGAGCAGGGTCAGGGACATTTAACCAAGTGCGACTGATGTAACGGGAAATATCAGTAGTTCTGGAAGTGCCAGGGGCAGTATCAGGGACATTTAACCGAAAGCGACTGATGTCAGTGGAAGTGTCAGTAGTTCTGGAAGTGCTAGGCGCAGTGCCAGGGTCATTTAACCAAAAGCGACTGATGTCAGTGGAAGTGTCAGTAGTTCTGGAAGTGGGAGGAGCAGTGTCAGGAACATTTAACCAAACGCGACTGATATTGTCAGCGGAAGTGTCAGCAGTTGTGACATTCCCAAGGGCAGTAGGAGGGAGATGTAAGCACATGTGCGTGGAGTTGTCAGTGGAAGGATCAGTAGTTGTGCCACTTACCGGGGCAGTGGAGGGGAACTGTAGCGACATATGAGGACTATTTTGAGCGCAAGGGTCAGGGACGATGTGAGGGGCAGCTAACGAGATTCGAACTCTACCGTCATTGGTTCTGTTTATCCCAGGGAATGTGTGAGGGGCAATGAATAAGCCTGGAGTCGTCTGGACAGTGGAAGGTTTCGTAGTTCTGATAATTTCAGGAACAGTGTGTGGGGCACTGTACAAAACTCGAGTGGTTTTGACAGTGAAAGGGTGAGTAGTTCTGGCAATTCCTGCGGAAGTGTAAGGATCATTGAAAGAGAAGGGAGGGACATTGGCAGTTGTAGTTTCAGTAACCGTGGCAATTCGGGGGAGAGCATATGGGGCAGGTTTGGCCTTCCCAGGGAAGGCGTGTGGGTCACTGAAAAAGATGGATGGGCTAAACCCTCTGGAGCTGCGGGGAAGGACAAGAGAAGCGGTTGATATGACGGGAGTTGCCTTGTCGGTGGAGGGGTTAGAGAGTGGGGAAGTACCAGGGACAGAGTCAGGAGCAGTGGAAGTGCGAGGAATGTTCATAGCTGTGGAAGTACCAGCTGATTTGGTTGTAGCGGTGGAAGAATTAGAGCTGAAAGCGCTTTGCAGCCTTTTAACAATAAATTTAACCGTTTCTAGAAGTGGTTTTTTGCGTGGTTGTGATATTCCCTTTGCTGAAGTCATCACTACGTCAGTTGATGCTGGCCGATGTGACATCGGCTGTGCTCTTGACGTTGACTGGCATTCAGATGAATTTGCCGGTGGCTCAGTAGATATCATATCGTCGTTGTCACCACCTCCAAGAAGAGGCGTGTCTTCAGCCGCATCATCATGCTCTCGGGATCCACTCATGATAGCTTTCAACTCCTTTGCAGCAGCGACAAAATTGATTCCAGGTGATCCTAAAACATGCAGTATATCAAGTCAAGAATCTGGCATGTCTTTTTATCAACTTTCTTATGTGCAAAGAACTTTGGATGACATTACTGAAGTTACTTCCAAATTTTCTGCTCTATGACCTTAAAATCTGTCTTAGTAACACGAGAAAGTTTTTCTTTAGTGGTTGCTTAATTTGTTACTGAGAACTTTCATGAAAAATAGTTAAATCATACCTAACTCTCATTAACTAACTCATTTGGATGTGAGATGTTGTAAAGGTAAAGGTAAAGCAGTGACATTACGGGCCTGGACAGGCCCTTAGGGTTCCAGGAGGTTCAGGCTCTCTGATTTCAAGACAGTCGGCACATGAACGTGGTAAGGTTGTCAGCCCTACGCACCGGCCGCCTTTAGCCCCCAGGAAATATTCCTGGTACTCATTTCTGTTAGAGGCTGAGTCGACCCCCGGCCATAGTGTAACGTTGTAAATTTACCTTTCTCTTTTCTTTGTACATTTATAATAATATCTAGGTGAATTCTTTTTACAATGAGAAGTGTTTCAGAAAAACGGTGTAGCAAAAATTATAAGGCACATTTTATATTAAACATATGTTATTTCCGATAATCCTGCCGTTTGTGAGATAATATGGACAAATATGGTACAGCCAGGCAGGCCACACATGGCAGGATAATGCTGCGTAGAAAAGATACACTTTGCATGACGGAGAACTAAGGCAAGAACACGGACACGCACTCGTAATATCTAATGCACATCACTTCGTAACTGATTAATAAGCTCTGATCCCGTAAAATGTTTCACGGCAACACAAAAAAGTGAGAAACTGCGCAACGACTTATCTGTCATTACGATCTCTTTAGCCAAAGTGTACGTCTAAACAAGGCCACAAACAAACGAACATTCTCTTGTTTCAGTGCGTCGTTTTTACGTAACGTGTGAAAAGAGTGCGAATGAGTTACGGTAAAATTCTTTGTGAAACTGGTACGTATACTTGCATTGTTGCCGGTGACATAAATTCACCACAAAAGCATTGTTGTGCAGCACTCAATATTTGTATATAGTTGACAATGACATGTAATTTAAGAACAGCAACACACACAGAATGCATTTTTGTGTTCCTACTGCAAAACGGTTACGCGAACGCCCTACATTTGGACGTTATACCTCCACTACTTATCTTGTTTTCTCAGATTTTAGAACCACAATTATAAATTTCTTTGGTAACGCAGACGTAAAATACATTTAGATGCGCGGATATTTTGTATACAAGACATTAAGAAGAACTCTAAAGAAGGTTACAGTAATCCAGATGGTGACGTCTTTAGTCTAGTGTCCAAAATATCTGTAAGTTTCTTACGCAGTTCACTGTGTTGTGTCGACAATAAGGCAGTTTTTATACTTGTGAAAATCTCAACGTCGCATAAGATATTTCATGGCTCTTTACTAGCTCTTAAAATCTTGTGGGCTAATTATATTAACACAGTTGCACTTCGTTTCGACCCTCCAACGCTGATCAGCTTCTGTAAAATGAATGCAGCTGAAGAAGAGAATGCATTGTGTATAATGCAGTAGTGAACCTACAGCCTGTCAGCTAACCTTCGTTTACGTAACCAACTAAATGAAGAACTAAATAATTCTAAAGGATCCTGACGATACATTTCGCGCGCTACTCCAAGGTTTCGAGTTTTGTCGATCGTCTCGTATTTACGAAACAACACGTCGTTTCGAAAACTAAATCTATTTGCTCCTTCAGATGAAACGTAGGAAGGCACATACTGTGTTGATTCTGAGGAAAAAACTGGCCCAGTGGCCACCTGAAGACAGCAAAGGTTTTAGTTTGCAAGACGAGTTTTTCTGTAGACTCGAGAGTAATTCAGAAACCAGATAAAAATAAGATATTACGTGTTTCTTTAACAAACCTGGACATGCCTTTGTGTGACGCCACATTAACATCTCCTTTCGATTTTCTTGTAGCTAATATCTATGCTAAGATATATATGTATATACATATATATATATTTTTTTTCAAATTAAAAACTTGCCGATATGAAGATCCGGCATGCCATTTACTTTCCCGCTGTTTACTTCCAGTACCAAGCCTGCTGTGTGCCTGCATGTCTATAACCCGTTACATAAATCGATTCACTAATCTCGTTCAAAAATTACACTCTTCCATTAGAAGCAAAATACTGGCAACACATTTCATACAAGATACGTATTTAATGATGAATTTTGTGTCAGAGGGAAGTAGAGTGATTAGAGAGACGTACTGTTTTTGGGAACATTTTGGGGACATTATTTATTGTTAATACAACAAAGCCGTGTGTTGTGCAGTAGGTCTAGTTAGCTCCCTGACATAGTGCACGTACCAAAAATCGCGTGTAATAAGGAGACGAACCTTAGACCCTCCAATTCTTCTACCTTAAACAAGTAAAACCAATTGCATGAGTATTCGAATGTGTGGATACGCAGTTGAAAGCGTTAAGGCAACCAGCACTGGCAAACGTAGTAGGTTCACTTGCTTACACATATTCGCAGATCCTAAGCACTTTCCACACGCCGTGCACCCTTCCACCTGAAAGAGTTTCGGATTAATGTTATCAGTCCACACAACTAAGGCCCTTTCGGCCTGCACTAGGGCCTTACCACGCATGAATATTTTCTTGTGTCGTCGACAGCGTATACAAGAAAGTACATAAAAATATTCCGCGTAAACAAGATTCTGGCGTATGCAAATGCATGGCAAATAAATGAAGTCCAAGTAAAATGTCCAAAAACAACACTGCACCATTATATGCTAAACATTTGTCCATATTACCTAATCGGAGACTCCGCATCCAGCAACGTTGCCTGCTCAACAAGTACAGCACACAGTGACTGGCGATGCTGTCGTCTGCCGCTCCACTGTGCTGCTCAGAAACGGATGACCGTCATGCAGTGGGTGTGTTCTGCAGTATCTGCTGTTCTGTGCCGAAAGGAAACGCAATTATTACAACTTAATTAGTTTTTCTGAAATGTTCATAAGCGAGTAAATTATTTGCGAAATTTTCTCGTAATGGTAACTCGTGCAGTGATGTTTTTGTGTACCTTGTAATGTAGGATACAAGGTGATACAGAGTGTTGCACTGGCGTAGTGTCTGTATCTCTATTTATACGTCGAGAATTATTTTCCACCCTTTCGATAATGTTCGAGAATACTGGGGAAGGCTGTATAGCCCATGCTGATGAAACAGAAGCGTTGAAGGACGTGACGATTAACAAACGGGAATTAAAAAAAAAATTATTCGTGTTGGTGAAAAAAGTATGCACGTATTTCTGTAATATATTTTGGGAACATACTGTGTTAGCTGCATGCCTTTCCAGGACACACGGGGGTGCCTCGCTCTTGGCATCACCAATTTCACGGAATTTTTGGTCTATTGTTAAAAGACGAAGTAAAATAATATAAAGAAGTTGAAAATCAATGAATACTGCGTTACGAGAGTCTGATCGTCCTCCTGCTTCAGGCCGTAGGTAAGTTGGAAGAAGTGATCAGTTGGTAATTTTAAAGTAGGCCATCCCGTTGTGCTCATACCAGTGATGTAATAGAAGGCTGAAAAACCGTGCAGCAGAACACCAATTCAATGTGTGTGATATATTTATATGTGTGTTTTGTAACATCTAAATATACACCTTGAATTGGTGTTGTGCTGCACCGTTATTTAAACTTATATTGCTTTAGTAATCAGTTCGACCCAACAGGTAAATCTTCTCTCAATTTTTAGCACACCGTTTGGGATTCCTGCTAACACTCTTACCCCCATATTATGCACATATACTGCGCTACTGAGTGGAGAGTATTCTGCTTAGCGGGCCAAATTGATACTTAACTTTATTTCAATCCAAAAACGGGGTTCCATCTAGGCGCAGAAAAGTAATGTTTCATTAATGTGTTCGTAGTTTTGTTACTTGTTAACACCAGGTGATTCACAAAGCCCATGAAGTAATCATCCTAAGTAAAGTATATTTCCGAACAGCTGAGGTAAATAAACCGTCTGGCAGAAATTCTATCTGGAATAGAATTCGGGATTACATTCTTGGCGCCGATACAACGACAGATAGAGAATGTTTTACGAAGCGTGTAGCCATTAGACCTCATTAGTTCAATATTCTGCAGTGTTTTCAACTAACTTTTTGTATCACCGTGTGATTCAAGTTTTACCTAAAAAATAACACCAACACACTGTACATAATTTTCTTGGCGAACACTTTACTTATTCGGCAACGTATTTAGTTCCATAAATGTCATTATCAGACAGAAACTGTAAGAGTCAACAAGTGGCACTGCCAAGGTGAGGCTAGCTTTGTGCCTTGAGTAACACACAGTCGTGCCGGTGTACATACGTACAGAGCGAAACGTGTCACTTCACACTCAGTGTTGAACTACAGTCTCTAGTGTAAAGTGATCTTTGCGCCATTCTGTATAATTCAAACGAAATTTAGAAATTATTTACGAATCTTACGTTAACTTGAAATGTTATATATATTTTTAGTCTCTACCTAGTTTTGTTATTTATTTATTTTATTTACCTCCCTAATGATGATCTGATTTGGAAAATAATAAAATGGTCTTCAAATCTGATTGCGTGTACAGTGATTCCACTATTGTACAGGCCTATGCACTCTTCTGTCAGCAGTTTAATTCTTCATATCGTGTAATGCTACAGAGTTCATCGCTTTGATTTTGCATATTTATTTACTTATTTACCTATCTATTTATTGCACATACAAACATATTTAGAAGCTAATCGCTCTGAACTCATTACACTGCAGTCACAGTCTTGTGTTTGCATTTCGGTGAACACCGCGTTAAACTTGATCTTTAAAGTTCCAGATAAAATTGTTCTGCGATGTGTTATCTTTGGTACCAATTTTTGCGCTAAGAGTCTTAAAAACAGTACATAATTTCAAATTCATATGTGTGTCTACAGACAATTACTAGTAAAATTTTGTCGAAATTCTAAAAAGTTGCTGAATGTGGATGGACGGATAAAACAGTGACGAATCGCCAATTATATCTTGGTTTCTTCTAGCCACTGCCCTCCGATTGGTGAACGAACCACGAGTCTGACTCACTAACATCTAACACTACAAATGCTGAGGAGGCAAATTTTACACATAAGGACACTCGCCAGGCATCTGAGGGGTTGTTCTTTCTCCAGTGGTCGATAAAATATGACAAAACAGGGAGAAAGGGGAAGAATAATAGGGAAACAGTTAAGGGATTAAAATTTGACCTCTACACCCATACGATTATTAAGCTACTGAGTGCTTAAGAAAAGATAGTGAAATCATCATATTGCAGCTGAATAAACGCAAATACATATATTATTGTTATTATTATTATTATTATTATCATCATGATCATCATTATTATTATTACAGACTGCACTGCATTCACAGAGTCTTATGTGACATCATCTTTTTTCTTGATATCAAGTGTTTTAGCAGTTTCAGTCACTATGCATATTACCACGGTCTCAAATATAAGATAAAATTGTCTAAGAATACATGAGAGATAACTGTGTTCTGCACAAAATGCATATATACGTGGAGTAACTTGTGTGGTAAGGTTACAGTGTTTTCAGTTTCATATTCCTCTGACGTATATTACGATTGCGTTTTTGACTTACATTCCCTTCTGTATTAAATATGCTCATATTCTTAAGGTGTGACCAATTTTGTGAATACGAATGTAAATTTCATATAGTAACTTAAACTTTTGCATGTTAACGTAATGCCGTATCGACTGTCTTCAAGTGTTTACAAAACCGAGAATACTGACAGCAAATAATTTTTTATATATTTTATTTTTGTTTATATGACTTGGAACGTGATCTCATTTTTATCCTCAATTTGATCCGTATTACCGTTATTTAACTTATGTTGATCCAAAGCAACTTGTAATTTTTCTTTCGTGGTTTGAAGATCCCGCACGGCTGTTTCTAGACAGGAAGTTAGGGTGTTTAATTCCTCCGTGACCTCTGCGTACATCGGTTTGTCCTCAGAACCTACTGATGCGTATGATCCAATCAGACGCGCCACATTTCTGGCAAATGCAAATGCTTCTTTGCAAGCCATCTCGTGTCTTAGGGCAGCTTCTTGCAGTTCTGTTGCACACACTGACTCTCTGATATCGCCTGCTGCATTGCGTGTTTTATACTTCGCGACGCTTACTTTGCCCAGCAGCTCAAAACCGGAAGCCGTTTCTTCAACTGCGATTTGAAGCTGCTCCTGGGCAGCATCCAGTTCTTCTGACATGTCAGTTGCCCTCCGAAATTTCGTCTCGCCTTTAGATACATTAAAAACATGTCCAGACTTGCCATTTTCTTCATCTGCGTGCTTCCTTTCGTCACGTGTTTGTGAACTGTTTTTTGAGGGATTGCAAGGCGTTTCGGCAAGTTTGCTGCTTGTACCAGACGTGCTTAAATCTGGGAGTGACAAACCTTTCGGCCGTCGTTCCTGATTACCGCACATCGATTCTGGCGCTAGATTCAAGTAATCCTGTACCCTCCTCTGCAGACTTCGTGGGTTTCTGATCATAGTTTCCAGTTTATTTTCTGCAAACAAAGATACCAGCCCGCAAGGTTTCTGCCACTTGTGATTTTCGACGCCTCCAGGCTCTTGGGATTGAGCTCAATGTGGTGAGATCTGGGGTCTGAAAAACAAGGAAGAGCGGAAGAGGTCAATAACTGCGTTTTATTTTATTTATGTGTTGTATTTATTGCGCCTTCTTTGCAGCCATCCGTTATTTTCCTGTACGTACGGACTAAAAAATGTAACCTGACTTTGATGCAGAGTGAATTCACAGAGGCAGAATTTACAAGGTTTTGAAGGGGCGTCAGGATTAGGCCTAGCATATTTGAAGTTTAATAAAGTTGTTTAAAACTCAGAATAAAAACGTGAAAATTAGTAATTCTCCGAATTTTAAGTAAAGCCTGTGGTACTTTCAGGGCCGACATGTAACAGTCCATTTTTTTTGTGTTTGTGTGTGTATAAAGAAAGCCTATTCGCGTCTTATTAACTCTAAATATTTCTTTCTCTGTAAGTAATGCTGTGTATATGATGCGGTATTAATCACATTGCAGCTCTGCGTTAAGAAGTAAGTCTTTATGAATCCTACCTGATGTACAGTTATTCTCACAGAACGTATGAAAAGTCTTCAGAACTCCAAATTACGTCACGAACGACACCAAATTCAAGACAGACACTCTTCGGCCAACTAATTCCTGCCGGGCGTAGTAGAGTAGATTAAGGTCCAGTGAGTGAGTGGTGTATGGTTGCAGTCCTTCTGTTCTGACGACAGCAGCGCTCCTTTCTTCTCCAGTCGGTACTACTGGTAGAATTACTTTTATTAGTACTGCGGCTGGACGTGTAGCAAGAAATTACAGGCATTAATGGATGGGTCCAAAATGTTCCTGGTGACATGTGGTGGAAAGAATTTGCTTGGATGACTGAAGTGTAAGTCGCAAAGTATATCCAGCATTCTAATGGACCACGCTGAGATACAGAGCAAATAGATGGCTCAGGATGGGGTCTGTGTTCACATCGTGTTTTTCTTAAATTCGTTTTAATATTATAAGCCTACTTACGTGCGTATCTCTCAATTATTTCTTGTCTTGAAGTTTCCTGATCAATACTGATCACCTACCCCCTTTCTCCGTCTTCTAAGAAGCCTTATTAGGTAGTCCCTGTATGGTCCTTAATAACGTTTTCTAAAGGGTACAAAAAATACAGCATTTTGTATCGTACACTGAGTGTTCCCCGGCGTCATGTTCTTCCATTTTTAATTTGTAATTTTGTAAATTAAATTCTAAATAGTAGCCACTAACGTGTTTGCGTTCCAAGGACACGGGATGTCACGTGATATACGAAATTGTGCTCTTCCAATAATTATGCCAGATGGAGTGCATGCCCCGCCTCAACCGAAACACGCCCCTCCCCCCAGCCGTAGCGTACCTGGTCACGCGCGCCTGTCAAACGGCGTGCATTATGTAACCGGTTACGTCACAAAATGGCCGCCATAATGAGCTGCACAGTCAAACCTAAGGCGAGATTTGATAATAATACGTTTTAAAATTTGAATATTAAAGCATTGTGAAATATGATACGTAGTAGACTGGTAAACAGTTACCGCATTTGCATCGTCTTCAGGGATGGTGGCAACAATTCACCGGGTAAACCCACTGGCAGAATTGGGCTGTCATGTAGGCTGTCAAAATTTGCGGGAAGCGGCAATACAGTAAGTGTGCTTTGACAACTGGGCTTCATAAAACTGGGGAAAATATACTAATATGTTACGCTTATTTTATCCTGTAAATACGGAGGTTTAGACAATGGTGTTGATTTTGCGGAGGGGCATGCTTAAACGTTGACTAGGGCGGCAGGACACTTTCAGGCTGCCTTCATTTTATAAATCGACAAGGCGTGGTTCTTCATCAGGATCGTTGTGGGACCCTTAAATCACGTCTTTCCATATTTGCCTGTGGGTGCATACTCTAACACGTGTATGCAGGGCTACAGACTTGCAGTTTTAGAGATCCATGTCGAAAAATTTTGCCCTGAAATCCAACGTGTGAGCTTACGGAATCGCGTGTGAAATACGTCTCCTCCCCTGCTGATTTTATAGCCTATAATTCCCCTCTCCCCAGTATGGACAGCTATTTGAGCACCAGATATGACATGATATGATATATGATAGCGAGTTTTTGTACTCGTACACAGGCCAAGTTGCCACCCCCCACCCCCTTAACCTTTTAAAGCCTAGCGGTAACTTTACGTACCACCAGGTTTAACATTAAAAAATTCTACGTGGTGCCCACATTGCGTTTATGTGTTTTGTACGGATCTCAGAAAAAACAGCAACTTCTGCCTTATAAACATTAAGAGATTGGTTTTTATAACCGAAGTGGAGAGTGTTTACAGCGCGGTACGCACTGAGTTCTTACATAAAACAGACACGCTTCGTCTTTAAAGTGTTAAGGAGACATTAACGATCTAAATACGGCCAACATAATTATGCTACGTGAATCATACGCATGTGTTATATTGAGCTGAAATCCGTCTAGTGAGTATGCTATTGGCTGGGGTTAATTCTCTGGAGCGGCAAGGTGTTCTTCTCTTCCCAAAACGTCCGGACCAGCTGTGGGCCCAAATCAGCCTTCTATTCAATGCAGAGCCGGGGCTTTTTTTTTAGGATGTAAGGCCGCCGAGGCGTGAAGGTGAGCACACACATCTTCATCTAGTGCCGAAGTTAAGAATGAGTGGAACTAGAAATCTACTCCCCTCTACACCTTCATAACACGGACAAAGAAAACATTATATCTTTACATTTTACCTTTTTATATTAAGCTGACGTAATCTAGGATGTTACGCAACGTAAATTGGTGGTTAGTTACGGACGTTTCGGGACAGCCTATCCGTATCATCTTCAAGGGTTAAGCAGTCCAAGGCTTCATGGTCTGCTTGACCCTTGAAAATCGGATGGATAAGTTGTCCCGAAACATCAGTAAGTAGCTATAAATCTGCTCTGCGTAACATCACAGAAGAGTGACGATCTCAGTCACACGGCGGCGGAAGCCTGAAATCAGGTGCGTTGTAATATTCCCCAAAACTAGCGATTTATAAAAGATGTTTAAATCCCTTCTGTGTTGCTAGAAGCTTTTTGAAGATGGTCTGACGGGAAGTTGGTTATGTCAAGGAAAATGCGGGGCGTTGTATGTGGGACACATGTTAGGATGGGGCCCACATTTTGCGTGTTTAATCTACAAATAAACAAGCAAAGTAACTGTTGAAATATTTCATACCATCACGTTAGGTTGCAGCTTGTGTTTATTGAAATAAAACAACTGCATGTCATCACAAGATATATGCATTTCATGTCACACGAGAGTTTAATCAGGTACCTTCTGTCAAGGGCCTATTGTCCTGCTTAACAGTACGTTGCCGTACGTTCATTCCGCTTCATCGCCAGCCCTGTATCTGCAGAGAGACACAACGCACGGAATGACTGTCTCTTGTGGCTGTGAACATTAACATTACAGTCTGCTGGAGTGTGACGCCGTGCATGTTGGTAGATAGACATCAAAGTTCCGGAGAATTTTTTTTATTCCGCAGGCAGATATCGAAATTTAGGCATACAGACCTGTCTACCAAATTTAGGCACATAGGCCTGTCTACCAAATTTAGGCACACAGGCCTATCTACCAAATTTAGGAACATAAGCCTCTCTACCAAATTTAGGCACATAGGCCTATCTACCAAATTTAGGAACATAAGCCTCTCTACCAAATTTAGGCACATATGCCTATCTACCAAATTTAGGAACATAAGCCTCTCTACCAAATTTAGGCACGTAGGCCTATCTACCAAATGACAAGATTTCACGTCTCAGGTGTCTGTAATCTTTGTTTACAACAGTCAGTAAAAGGTCTTATCCTCTAATTTCTGAAATATTTAAAAGCTGTTTACAGTTGTACAGCAATAAAAACAGGCTACACGAATGTCTAAGTTAAAATGACAGGCCTATAACTACAGTTTTTTAAAAACCTGCTTGAAGATGCTTAGTAGGTTATCAGCAGTCACATAAGCGATAACGTGTATGTTAAAGAGTCAGAAGTACACTGTACACTTTATTCTAGGCCGGTCTTTAAAATATCCGGTTAGCATCATGCTAAACTAACAAACAGTCTAAAGAGTGACACTTTCTGTGACGTCATTAATAAAAAGCTCTACTTTCATATGCGTGTTGTCAATGACAAAATTTCGCATCATAGTCAATGGCATTCTGAGGCAATTTCCGGAACTTACTTTATTCACAAATATTCCTTCTGTGTCTCCTATAGGTAATGTCACATGAATATGATTCCAGATATTGGCATCTCTCAATCTGAAAACGCATTTGTACTTCTTGGGTGTCATCCCTACTTGCTCTACCAGGAAGATCCATCTCTCCCTTGTGATAAATTTGTAATACGCGAAAACCTCATTTCCAAAAAACAGGAACTTACAACATGGTGTGAATGGAGAAATCGAGAAAGTGTCCGTGTAATGAGGGTCTTCTAATACGACACTGTGCCAATGTCTTGTCACATGTGAAAGAAAATCCTTCTTAGTGCCCTGCCACATGCAGTATTTGTCCCCTAGACGACTGACAGGGCATCTGATCAAGACAAATTGACAGTGCTTATAGTGATCTATGATGGTGTTAAGTGGCATTTTGACAGTGCAACCTTGAAGGCTGCTAGGGCATCGGAAGGACGTTATGACCAAAATGTTCTGCACATTCTTGTTTTGTATATCGGTCAGCGGCTTGAAACACACGGTGCATAAGGTCAGCCAAGGCGAGCACTTGCCACACAAACTGTGCCCGGAAACGCAAATGATGACGGGAGGTGTAAAGGTTTCCTCACACACAGGGCAGATCATTTTATTGAGGATATGCTGATAGTTGTCACAGAAGATTTTTATATCTGGCGTCTTGAGCAGTAACTCCTCGTACTGGTGCTCAGATGACTCTGCAGCTGATTGTACCGTTACTGGAGAGTTTGTCGGTGTGACGCCTCCTAATTCCATCCTGTAGACAGATATGTGTATTTTAGATAGTATCGCCTGCAAAATTTGATGGATTTGATTGTGCTGGGTATTGCACGTCCAAGTGATCCACAGTATTCGCAGTTACTGTGCAGTCCCTTTTGTCACCAATATAGCCATCCAGGGCAACCATTCTCTTTGCCTATCCTGAGTCAGTTAAATCCAGATTTCGTTCTTACAGTATTCACTTTTAGGCACGTTTTCAAATCATCTCAACACCTCTTAAACTTAAAATCATTCCGGTTATTTTCCTTAGACAGAGCTAGCCTCCATTACTGGACCAGTGATGGAGGCTAGCTCTGTCTAACGGGCCCAACAGAATAGGTGTTCTTCTCTTCTCCCCCTCCATTCACCTGAGGACGGAAGCAGAGCCAGCTTCCGAAACGTTGTGATTTTAATTAATTTTTAATTCTAATATTTTACTCTTCGGTTTATGGATAAAGTCCATGAACCCGTCACCACACAATGTTGTTCTTAAATTTCAGTTTTGGGGTGTTTGGGGGGGGGGGGCTGCAGCCCGGCAGCCCGTCCCTCCTTGGGTGCGCCCCGGACTCGTAGTGATCAACAATTAACCCAGTGAACAAATTATAGCAGACACAAGAAATATCATAAGAATTTGTTCACTAATGTTGAGAAAAGAAACTTGCCGACAGACTGTTCATTATTATGCGTCCATTGCTTAAACGTAGAGTAAGAAACGCACGGTAAAGTTGTAGCACTTACAGTGCACATGCACTAACGCCACTTACCTCAGTCAGTAACACTTGTATTCGGACACAAACTGCTCTCTGGTCAGGCTGCACAGAACTGTGTGCCTTCACTGAAACAACTCGGACTGTGCACAGGCAGTTTATGTCTAGGCACCGGACCCACAGGCTGTATAACAGGTCTGTTAAACACACAGCACCTCAACTTACCGCGTTGCGCAGCGGATACGTTACTACATGCAGGATGTTACCGGACAAGCGTACTATGCAATTTTTCTCCTAACGTAACTATATTATTACATGTTTAGAATCCAGCAGTTACTTTATGTACCAAGTAGGAGTTTACCCACAGAGGGCACTGGTGTGGATCTCAGAACAAAGCGCGGTTATTTAAGTGGCACCGACTGCCGGGACGTGAAACTAGCCACTCATCCTCATCTAGAACCGACTTCAAGAACGAGTGGAGCTATACCTCCAGTCCTCCCTATGCCTTTGTGGCATATAGAAGGACAATTTTACTTTTGCTGTGGGCCTGTATGTTTATAGTGTCAGATTCTGGTACTTCTATATACTTTTTGTATTTGCTATAGACACATTTATCTTGTATAACTTTATTCTAAGAAAGTGATATTTTGTTAGGTCTATAACCTTATAACATTTTAACCAGGATATATGGCAATTTTTAAAACTGTAGGTTATTCTAGTACATGAACTTGTAACACTTTACGTTGCCTAGCAAATATCATGGCTGATGTGAACCTCATAAGTTTTAATCTTGTGCAATATAAAGCGGTGTTTCGAGATTAATAGACTGTAATCTGGGAAAGTAACCAACTGGTGGAGAAGCAGAGGCCTTGTTGGGAAGCAGTAGTTCCTTAGCTAGTCAAAGTTTTTCCTACATATTTCGAATCCGAAAGTCCTTTACCATACTCACCAGAACTCGCCACTTCTTTCTATCCTGAACCAGATAAGTCCAATCCACATGTCATCCTATTTATTAATCTTATCCTCCCGTCTACTCCAGCGTCTTCCAAGTGTCCTCTTATTTTGAAGTTTCCTTTCCAAACTCCTGTGCACACTTCTTTTCTGTCCCTTACGTGCCCTTTTCCCCGACCACGTTTTTGGATGTTAATAACAATTATTTGATTGTTATAAAATAGACGTGGATTGTGATTGTTCGTCTTGTTAATGTTAAACGTAATAAAAATCGAAACGAGACATCTGTGCAAGTTTTTGCTTTCTGTCTGTGGCCGGCTGAATGACGTCACGCGCTACATGGCTTTATGCTTAACTTGTGAGGAGTATGCAACTGCTATCGCAATATTTCATTGGAGGGACTTAGTAAGGCCACGGAAATACTCATAAGGATAGATCTCCGAGACATCTCCCCTTTCGTTTTTCTAAATTTTTTCTGTGATATTTTACAGTACTCTCATATATTTATGTGCTGGGCCCTTCGAGATTCAAACCCATTATCTCTTGAACGAAAGTCTGAACACTTACTACTACATTAAGCAGCTAGGTAATAAAATTTTTTTTCAATGACGCCGCAGCCCCTGGTGTACCAGGGCGTCCTCACAATCGGGGCTTCACGATCGCACTTAGACACACCACATTCTGTAGGACTGCTCTGGACGAATGATCAGCCCGTCGCAGGGACCTGTACTTGACAACACACAACGTTCACAAAAACAGACATCCGTGTTCCAGCCGAGATTCTAACCCGCAATCTCAGGAAGCGAAGGCCGCAGACCCACGCTTTAGACCGCGCCCCCACTGGGATCGGCAGTCTGGACAGTTCCTGCTACATTAACCAGCTAGGTAACACAATACGGGGAACACAAAATGTCACAAGGGAATGTCCTGGAGACGTATTTTTTATATAAGCTTGAAACATTCTGTCACGTTGCAGGAAGAATGTAGGTTAAGAATGTTCACAATAGTGCCGAAGAAGATATTTTGGTTTCAGAGGGAGAACCAGAATGCTTGAAAAATTGCCCAATGTCGAGCTTCACAATTTGTGTTCATCGCCATATATTTTTCAGGCTGTAACATCAAGGACGGTGAGTTGATCGGTGTGTTTGGCATGCATGGGGAGAAGAGAAATGCATACAGGCGTGTGGCGAGAAAACCTGAAGGAACGAACAATTTGGAAGACCTGGACGTAGACGGAAAGACAATATTAAAATGTATCCTAAACTAATAGTATGTTAAAACTTGATATGGATTCATCTGTCTTGGCACAGAGACAATTAGCGGGCTGGTTTGGAGACGGTAATGAACCTGTGATTTCCATCAGATATGGGGAATTACCTGACTGAGGAACCAAAACATGAAAAACACGAAGCAAACTCTATCGATCAAGCTTCAACAAAACACCAGCCAAAATCACTGGACCAGAAACAGGGGCCTGCCCATGGGACCTAGGAAGCCACAAATGAGCCAAAAACATAGGCATCCTAACAAAAAGACCTAAAACCATGTGGGTGTGAAATAACCCACTAATCAAAACACTATCCCCCGAGGCTGTGGCCCATGTAGCCTAGTTAGTTATTTGGAAGATGCAGCAGCTGCACGATTCATCCTTCCAGCAGTACAGTCTGGCACGAGGCGTTGGAATTTACACGAAAAGGCCATTTATTCATTCATTCAGATGACAAAATATTGTTGTGTGGAGCTATTCATTTTGAAGTTCATTTACAGTTCATGACGACATATATTAATATCTACAGCAGCCATTTATTTGTTCACAGCTAACATTGTTTCTCTTGCTTGGATATTTTCAGAACAGAAAACACTACTCTTGTTTTTTTAAGAATTTTATTCAACGCAGATTTTCCGTCCAAATACATCGGTGTAGTCACACTATGAAAAAAAAAAGCGAAATTATTCAGTACTAACTTAATTACTTGTGTTACAAACTTTATGCGAACAAATGTAATGCTAGTACAATGATTAGTCTTGAAGTACAAGTTGACAGCTTATGAACAATAGGTGTGCAGCCTGCAGTAACAATAGTATTGTATTAGTTTGGAGTGCAGGCTAATGTCATTGGTAGGTATCATATGTGAAATTAATTTCGGAGATGTAATTCTTCTCCCGTCCTTTTTTCTTTCTTTCTTTCTTTCTTTCTTTTTTTTGGATTTTTATCGATGCGATATAATATATATTTCTAATATCTAAATCAAAAAACACGAGTCATAAAACCGGTTGTAACGTCCGAACATAAGAATTAATCCGTAATCACATGCGTTTCCAAATTTTTAGTGCAAATGGGTTAGGATAGTGGCGAACTATGTAGAGGAACGTAGACATTTTAAGTGAAACAGAATTACCATCTGAGAAGCGTGAATCCCATTCATGGAGTTCAAGCACTCTACCCGCCCATGAGTGGTGCAAGCGCGAAGATCTTTTGCAGACTGCAAATACATATTTGTATCTGTAAGCAATGTTTTCCGATCCAATGTAGAACACAGATAAGCGTACACGTACGGCTGTTACTTCCCATACATAGAAGAATAACGTATCCGTGACAGAAATGACTTCGCAGTAAGATCTTCTTTGGCCCTCACGTGGAGCTACGATCTTAAACTTATTTCCGACCTCGCGAATAACAATTCTGTGAATTCTGTGAAGGTGATTTCTCGCAAGTGAGCTGTCTCCTTTCCAATCGCAGCCCATACCTCGTATCATTCCATAGGGACAGGCTGTGTATGTTTTGAACTGACAAGTGATCTTATGCTCCGGTACTGACCGCGCTGGTACCCTGGCGGTGCAGCCGTATGCGCGTTTCCAGCATGGGAATAGCACGCTGTTGGCCAAATCTTCAAGGGCAGGATTGCGAGTGTTAAGGACTCTCCCTAAGCAGATGGAGCACCTTTTGATCAAAAGCTTGCAGTTGCTACAGACATTGTGTCGATTGCCACAGGCCAATATGGGAGGCTGCATGTGCTGTTTGCAGAAGGAACACACAAGAAAATTCAGAAGACCGTCGCCGACGTCAAACATGTTGACCTCTTTGGAATGTCTGAGGTTCTCTGGAAGAACAGAAGACAGACAAAATTAATCTCGTCGCACTGTTGGTGAATATTCATGGAACTGTAATCAAGTTGTTCGTAAGAAACGTAGGTGTAAAAAGATACAAATTAAATCAGGGGTGCATAAGTTTTCCAAAATCTGGAAGCCACCTCAAAATTTTAGGCGACAGACGGGTGACATAAAGTAGTGGTTCTCAACATGGGCCTTATCGCCCTTCCCAGGGGACCACGGGAATGACGGAAAATTATGGGACAACAGTAACTTTTGTGTGGGCCACCGAAACTTCACTGCCTAAATAAAATATTTCAAATTTAAAATTGAGTCAAAGGTTCCCTTCTCTCCTGCATCCCCCGCAGTCCAGAAAACAAAGTTGTAGTTTATTGCTTTTCCTACATCTTAACTGGTTGGCCCTGGTTTTCAGTTCGGTGACTTACTTGTTCTCGAAAAGTACATAACTGCCTTGATATCGCAAACAGTGCTGATCTTTGCTTATCACTGACCACACTGCAACCGGTCATTCAAAAACTTGCAAGTGATCATCAGGTCCAAGGAACACACTGGGTATAGTGACAATTATTAGCAGAATATTTTAATTGTGTAAGTAAACAATGTGTTATACCTAAACAGAATATTGAAAAGCCATGTAGTATTGTAAGTAAAATTAACTTAAATATACTCTAATATATAAATCCACAATGTGGAATTAAAGTAACTGTTTTATGTTAAGTAACAAGGTCCACGAAGGGGGGCCGGGGGGGGGTTCGGCACACAGATAAATGAAGCTCAAAGTTGGGCCTCAAGAAAGAGAAGGTTGAGAAACTCATAAAGCAGCTGAGATGCTGAGAACCCACAAACAGGCGGTGTTTCTTTCCCTGCTTGACCGATACGCGCCGGTTCGACGCCCTAGTGAGTTTTTGTTAGACTTTGTAAAGGTTACTGTCCCTGCCATCCTTTGTCCAGCTACCATCATCGACTGCTAGACCTCCCCGACACGCGGCGTACGACGCAACGCGGGCAGATCATCGGGCGGAGTTTTGGCCCGACTCTTGTAAGTCAAACAGAGAAAGAAACACCATATATCAGGCGTCAACCATAAAATGGAGTTGCCGAGGTGGCATGGCCACCTGCATTTATGCAGCCCTGTATTAATAATGGGATTACTTGTTAGTTACTGGCTATTACTTCATAGTATGTCAACTGCAGGATTCATACGAAATGTGATAGTCTGATCCTTAATGACCAGTGGGGATGTACTAATTATGTGGGGAAAAGTGGTTGTTACTTGCCGTAACGCGTACCTTCGACATCTGCTTCAGCTGGTCGCATTTTTATGACTTTGTTATCCTCAAGACTTGAAAGATGGTAAGAACACAAGTGATGGTTATGTAGCAACGTAAAGTAATGTAAACGAAGGTGATAGTGGACAAATTGCAATACAGACGCTCACTTCTGGCTACCATGTTTAATGCTGACGTCATAAGCTGGAGAAACCTTACGCATGTAACCGACTGCTTAGATTACATGCTGCAGCCGAGATTGCTTCACGGCTTTCATGTCGCTTTATCATACCCAGTGGGGTAGCGTTAATTCCTGACTTTGATGTACGCAGTACTCGGGCAGCCCGGAGAGGACATGGGAACTAAGTGGGCATTTGGTTCAGCTAGGGACGCCATTTAATAAAAACGTGGATCTGATTTCGGCTGCCCAAAATATATTCGCCTTATGAGAAATTTACAAAAATAACGAAATTTCTGGCGACATTTCTTGGCCAGCCCGTTCGCCCCCCCCCCCCCCCAAATCTGTCGGCTTGGGCTTTCTTTTTATGGGACGCTTCGAAAAGAACAGTGTTTCAGACATGTTCGACAGACGTACACAATCTCGAGCTAAGAATTTCTGAAAAAGAAACGCCATATCACCTGTCGTGTCCGCGTAGTGGAAAGTGTTATGAAGCGAGTTCGTCAGTGCGTCACTCGCGTTGGACAGTTCTGACGGGTGTGGCTTGTAAAAGTCACTTCATTGTGATGTTCCTCAGTAAAGCTGAAGATTTGTCTTTCAATTCATATTACTTTGAATAAATTTTAACAAACTGTGGTCGAGTAATGCCTGTTTGACAATGCTGAATATACGCTGCCCCACCCTGTAGCTATTATCGTCCGTAAATCTACTGCTGCTCTCTTTTTTTAAATCGCAGAGTCTACTAATTTCTGCTTTCCTCATACTTGCCGTGTTAGGCACTATAAAGCTGGAAATAATTTTTAATATAGTGAACTGTAAACACAGACCAGGTCCACAAACACAGTACTATAAAACATCGCAGTAAAATGACGTAAACAAAAGCAAAACAAAAACAAAGACCAGACGCAATACCTCGTAGTCTTCCGCGTGTCGGACTTACCGCCTGTATGATGGTCGTAGGTAGGAGTGTTCGTTAAGTCGGGGGACTTCTGTATTTCATACCGGAATTTTAGTCGAGATGAAACAGCATTGCCGTTAACATGGCCGGTGTTCGAGCTGGCTATCTCCTGCACACAAGTGCGGGAAGTTTATTCCATTGTCAGATACTGTAACTTGTATGTGTGAAGAATGGCTCAAGAACGTGCCAGTGTTTTATGTGTGTTCTTACAAGAGGGGGCCACTGGCGTAGGTGAATACCACGTCGCGCGGAGGCGTCTCACTTGTAGACTACAGGATGTTACAATTTGTTGTGAGTTTTTTGGACCGAATTCCGTTCTTCTGACACAAGGCAGAATTCTGACAGAACTGTAACTTCGCTAATAGTTATAATACACCCCCCCCCCCGATTATCGATTTAAGGGCGGAGGGGGACAAAAGGTTATCGACGCCACTGGAAAGGGTTTTCGTATAGAAGAACTTGGCCCCAAGCTGCTTGTGCTACAACACAGTTTGTATCCTCGTTATCTTTAATTACTACCCAGTTTGATATTATAAGCTGCTATCTTTTGCGAGTTTCATTAAAATTTTGTCGACATATTTGAATTTCATTTCAAACCGAACAAAAACATAAGACGTAAGGTGTAAGTAGGTGTGAATGCGTTAGAATCCTAATAGCTATGCGCAGGTACGAAATGTGACATACGTTACTGAACTTTGGGAATGACGCACGTGAATTGTGTAGAGAATTGGGATATTTCGCCAAGAAGATTTACAGACAGACTTCAAGAAAACATGACAATTAAGAGTCACCGGAGAGATAAGAAAAAAAAACGATATGAAAACATATGCGAGTAATTTTGATTTATAAGTCTTGAGGGGGGGGGGCATTTTTTATCTCCTGGGAATAGGGGTGGCAGATTGAGTTACGTGATGATTTCAGGCTTCCGCCGCGGTGTAGATGAGATCTGCGCTCTTCGGGGTTGTTATGCAGCGTCGAGTGGTAATCCTTTACCGACGTTTCGGGACAAAGTGTCGGTCCGATCTTCAAGGGTCAAGAATTCTTGGACTTCTTAACCCTTGAAGATGGAACCAATACGTTTTCCCGAAACGTCGGTAAAGTATTATGACTTGACTACGCTGCGTAATATCGAAGAATGTAGTTCTCACTTCTCAGTCAATTACCAAAACGTATGTGATAACGACATTGTATCATAAGCTCATNAAGGATTACCACTCGACGCTGCGTAACACCCCACGAGGGCGCAGACCTCATGAGTTACGTGGTACATAAAAATATTTGTGTAGAACCGTATATAGACGGTGCGAATTGCGAGAAGCCCAGTGGTTAAGCAGACGCTCCTTTCTGTACACTTTGACTGAACTAATAAATATTTGACTTGATTTGTATGACGATTTACGTGCTTTTGTGCCTGAATCTCGACCGAAACTTGCTTAATATTTATTGAAGTGAGAAATATTACGAACAGAAGCTGTATGGGAAAGCGAAGCACACATCTTGTGCCTAGTGAACTTCTGCATTAAGTGTAGCATTTTTTCGAAATCATTAAAAAAGCCTTCCAACATGCCTCAATCGCTTGCCACGCATGTATGTTTTACACCGAAAATTTAACTCCTTTGTAATGTTACAGATTCTACATTGGTACATCAGTCTACACGGCGTCATAAGCTGGAAGACTTGAGTCTTGGTGAACATCACTGTGAGAACCTCGAATCCTTCATGTGCTAAAGTGACAAGTTCGAGTATTTTCCAGTGGCAAGGCACAACTTTATACATCGCAATTTTATTGTACGGTACACCGATGCCCTATACTAAACAGAATACATTTTCCCTAAAAAGTATAGCGCGGTACATAGCTACAAATTTAAAACACCCTGTTATGGTTACACCACCGTTTTGTCCCACCTGCACCATACTGAACGCACCTGTGCAGCGAACTCTGACGTCAGTGTCGCGCGCGGCATGTTGGGTAGCGTCTCGTTCCCCGGTTTCTGTCAGACGTACAGCAAGGTTGTACGGTGGCGTGTGTTGCAAATTATTTTGGCTGAAGTGCTGTGCTTTAGTGTTTGCGACAGTTACAGTCCTATAAGTGCTTTTGTGTAGATGTGTGTGGTGATATTTAGTGCAAATTGTTATCTAGAGTGAAGGTGTTTTGCTGTGAAATATCAAGTGTAAGTTTCAACATGGCGATTTTTAGCAATGTGTTCATGGTTATTACGTGTGTTTGAAGTGTTGCCCTGTTCGGTTAAAACTGTTTCCTTAGATTCTTAAATATTGTTAATGTGTTCCGTAAGACGTATACTTCTGTGAGTGATGTAAGTAACACGAATATTTGTGCTCGGGTTGTCTAACGCATCGAAGTGTATTACGTAAATAATTGATCGTAGCTGTGACAGTTAAGGCGACATCCATCTTGAACACCCCATCAGCTCACAGTCGCTGTTCATATATCGCTGTCCGCCATAATGCTTACAGCAGCAGGCCCTCTCCCGTTACGTGTTGGTCAAGGTACAGTGTGTTTGTGAAGCCGTGAACACTACCGTGTGAAAACTGATTTTAAGGTTACGAAACACATTATGCCTCGTAGATATGATGGGAATAACATAACTAAGCCCATGAAATGGTTTTGAAATAGGACGCTCAGCAAATTACTTGGACCTAACAGGAGGAGGTGACCGGAATTTGAAAAAAAGATTGTGTAGATATATTTTGAGGGATTTTCAAAATACAATTCCGGTGAATAAATAAAAGGGAATGTGAAAGGTGGGGCAGGAAGTATGCTACAGGTTGGGGGGGGGGGGGGGCGACATGAAGCAAATACAAAATTGTACTTACAGAACTGGTTGTTAAGGCACTCTTTTATAGAAAATTTTCTTACAGACAGCGTAATATTATTAGGGTTGAGTTTCATTACAACAACCAACTCATGCAGTGGACAAAATATATTCGTAAGCTATTATTAAAAACCCGCTACGTATTTCAGCACCTAGGTGCAATCTTTAGTCGGGCGTTCGATACAAAGGAATGCAGATTCAACACAACAACCTATTCATTCAAAATATTAAACACTGAAACTCCAAAGCACATAAAATTAACAACTATAACCATAATGATCCGACTTTTAAAGTATTATATGTGTTAAATGCAAGTCATTCCAGGCGTCACAGCTGTTCAAAACCGTACGGACCATGCGCACAAACATCTGCATCGATCACATATAAAGATCTCGTCCTGATAAAGCGTCTATTGTGCGTCCTGTGGAGTGGCGAGGTGTAACAAGATGCATGGTGTGCATCATATAAAAAGGTTCGGTGTATTTGACTCGACGTATGTACCACGAGAGTGAAACTCGGGGTACTGCGGAAGGCGAAAATTATCTTTCGAGTGACATTTGTGGATAAAGATAGTTTCTTATAGGGACAATGAGTAATCGGACATTTGTATCATCGTATCGTCAGATCATCGCGACTTGTGACAGACGCTGGGGGCGTCGGTGAGTACCAAGTATCATTTTCCTTGCGGTGTGTCTGTGTGTGTGTTTCTGTAGGGTACACCTCTGTCGCATACGCCATGCTGCCCTGGACATGAAGAGGATGACACTGCATCAGGTCATGGTAGTGCACTTTCCAAATTTGTCCGCCCTTAATAACTTTCACAGCAAATTGAACATTTGAGTTATTTCTGTAATTTTTTCAGCCGATCTACTTTCGATTAAATGGCGAATTAGACCTAGTTTAACCGAAATCTCCAAAAGAGCTTTTTGTATTTTTTACGTGTTAATCGTGTTTGTTTAAAAGCCTGTACACTGGATATTCGTACCAAGTAGCTGCTACTAAAAAATAAATTAATTGTTAATAATAGCTGCCCTTGAACTTACTGAGATGGTTGAGAGCTCGGTGTTTCTCACCAAACTTCGCGGCACATTTCCCGAAGCGTAAGAAGTTGCGGTGTGTTGTGAGGCGTCTTAACCAGACGACCAATCGAAGCAATGCGAATCAGCTTACATGGCTACAATTAGCACGAGTATTCTTGAAGTGTTATTTTTCCATCTACACTGGAACCCGTTGCTCGAAAACGTATCACTTGGTATTATTTGTAAATTTTTTTGTCATTCTTGGAACCGAGACACGAGGAAATGTTCTTTTGTATTTAAACATTTTCCGTAACAAATGTGTTCAGCCTATGTATCATACGAGGTCTTCTTTCGAGATTGCATATATATATATATATATATATATATATATATATATATATATATCCCGTAGACTAAACGACAAGACTAGCAGCTGACCGGTGAGTGAGCCTGCTTGTATGAAATAAGAGACACGATGGCAGTGACTAGCGAAGTTCGTCAGATAACATAACATCCTTAGGTTTCAGCTTAAGAAGACGTAATTCGATATTTTCAAGAGGCCAGCCATATCGTGAGGAAAGAGAACGATACGTATTGCGGATCCGGCAGTTAGAGAGGGAAGTGTGTGCGCACACTTGAGCCGTGTATTTTCACTAGGTGAAATCTGCTACACGCGTTTTGAATTGCAATTGAAATATATTTTATCTGAGGTTCTGGAAATAGTGCCCCCTAAACACAGGATTGCTTTTACAAGGCTTCAGTACCTACACAGTCTTTCGCATTCTGGTCCGGATACTGGGCACAACGGGCCAATCTGAGTGCAGGTAAGGGTCAAAATATGGTGTGTGTGTGTGTGTGTGTGTGTGTGTGAGTGTGTGCGTGTTGGCTGTAGGTGTTGTGATTAATGCATGACGTTATTAGATTTGTTTTTTTATCTGTGTCAAGGCTAATTTTATTTTATGAGCTGAATTTAATTAGTATGTACGTTCAAGCGTTCAAGCTGTTCAGTTGAATCTGTTTTTGCCTAACTGTTACGGAATGGAGGATATGTGAAGCATGTGAGTCTGCGTTACATTTTGATACACTTTTGTACTTTATATCAGGATTTTCTCCTGCGACGTCTCTCTGTTGTCGCTTCTCATATTTATGCATTTGTAAATTAATTCTGTGCGTATTTTTCTTCGAAAAACTTGAGAATCTTAGGAACATAGTGTCTATTACTGCACTCTATGTCTTAACTAGAGTGTTTACCTGTGAAAAGTAAGGGTGGGCAAGTAAATAAAATACGTGCTGTTAATCACATCAAAGGTTCTCGAGACTGTGGAAACTATTGCGGAATACTCGAATAACGTATTCTATTAATTACGGATGTACAACAAATATCGAAGACTTGAGTCGAACAAGCTCCATCATAACCGTGGAAACTGGAGGATATTACGTCACTGCCTTATGTCGATGCCACCTATTTTAAAACAGCTGTGACATCACTCCAAAAAGAAGTTCCATCTTAACCACAGCAACGGGTGACTGTGTCGTCGCCACCGGTGTTATTTTCTCACGCATCAAGTGTATTACATAATCGAAATTTAAGTCAATGTTGTTCCAACTTCTTTATTTTATTTACTCCTTTTTGTATTAGATCAAATATAAACTTACGACTAATTTTACCCAGTAGTAGCATTAGTGCAGCGCCCTTACTGTGTTCTTTAAACGCGAGAATCGTTTTGGTATAGCCACGTGTTTGTCTATGCTCTAATAGTTTTTCAGTTTGTGACAGATGGTGTTTTTATGGATCCTTTACATTTTCCCCTCACGTAGAAAAGCCTCAAAAGCTGGTCTCTCGTTAACATGTTTATCCCTTCAGTAACGGGAAAACCTGATAAGACATGAATTTAATAAAAAAATACCATTTTGCAGTATACATGTACCGTGCAATAAACGTACATATGAGAATTTATTTCCAAATGTTTGTACTTATTCAATTATAAACTTCACTCCTACAGGTTTCGGCCATTATATATGGCCTTTTTGTAGTACGTACTCCCTGAGGACGGCCATACGTATTGGTCGAAACATGTAGGCGTAAACTTTATATATGAACTGGTGCAGTAAGTTGGAAATAAACTCACCTGTGCAGTACAGCACGTGCACTGGAGCATGTTCTTGATCTAATTCGGAGTAAGTTATTTAAAATCTTAGGACTTTCATAATAGTAACTGATTAGGAGAAGTTCTTAATCATGAAGGAGCACTCTAAATATATGTGGAACGTAGATCTTTGTTATACCTGGAATGGCACAAAACAGCCGATATATTTATACTGCCTCTAGAAACATTGCGACGACCCGTGTAAAATACACGCAACAGTGCTAAGTTCGTCGTCTAAACCGAATAGTGAACAAAATATTGAAGTTTCTGCTACCCGCGAAATTGGAGAAGAATTAGCCACAGATTCTTTGGATGTGTTCCCACTAAGGAAGGATAATTATTTTCGTTGTCAGATTAATTTTTGTCTAACGTTTTGTTGACGCGCTCAACTATATAATGCATCTACAACTTCCAGCATTCTGTGTAATGAAATAGTTGATGCAATCAACGTTCGCTGCCTTTTTTGTTGCAAAATGAAATGGGATATAATCGGAACGTAATTTTACGACAAACGCAATATTGGATTGTGATTTCAAATAGCAGGTAAGTACAGTTTCCGGTTACTGTAAATGCGCGTGTTTCTAAAATCAATAAACGTACAACCATATTAGTTTGTCAGCAGAAGCCAGTGACATTCCGTCTTAACAAGGTAACTATTTAATATGATATTTTTGATGCATGTTCACGTGTTCAACATTTATGAATGTTATTTAAAACTTGCATTCATTTTAAGTACCTTATCCAGGTTCTTAGCGTGGAAGTAATTGTATAAATTATTTATTTGTAGATTAAAGTCCATGTGTGGTGTCTGTGGAGATAACGGCTAATGTGGAGACGAATTAGCAAGGTTAAAGGTCATCCTCAGTGTCAGAGTGACGTGAGAGACATCAGTTCTCTATGGTACGTGCATAATGAAGGCTTTTCTATGGCATTATCCTAAAACTAATTAAAGCCATGCAAAGTGTCGCTTGCTGGCACATTCCAAACATGCTTGAAACTTTCAAATTGATCCAGATTCGATTTTTGGGCTGCATTCTAAATGCCCTGTCCATATATTCTCATTCATTTATAAATAAAAAATTAAAATAGATTTTTCTTAATAAAGTTGAGGTCATTAAACAAAGCAGCATACTGAACGTGTAGCCCATGTAGCGTGTATGAAGCAGACAAGAAATTACGCAAAGACTTATCTGTCATTACGGTCTGAGTAACAAGATTTTCTCTCTAAACAAGGCCACGAGCAAACAAACATTCTTTTGTTGCAGTGCGGCCTTATGTGTAACGTGTGAAAAGGGTGCAAAATTGGTTGGAATATAATTTTTTTGAAAATTGTTATGTATAGTATGTATTATTGCCGGCGACATAAATTTACACTAAAGGCATTGTTGTGTAACACTGAACATTTTAAACACAGTTGACAATGACGTGTATCTCAAACACAACACATGCAGAATGCATAGTTGTGTTTCCACTGCAAAATGGTTAGGCGAAAGTACCGCAGTGTTACGTTACCCGTACAGTGCCTATCGTGCTGTATACAAACATGTGTTATGGCAACAGTTCACATACAGCTTGCGTTACACATAATCAAATAACGTGAATATTAAACTTAGCCAGTCATGCAAGTGTTTTGTGATTACAAACAGAATTTAAAATTTCAGAAATATATGTATTCAAAAAACAGGTATATTGAAATATATCTATTTACTACACCTAAGGCCGACAGTATATGTTGAATGTATGCAGGGGCTAACCCAAAGGGGGACTGCCCTGCAACCCCCCAAAACCACCAAAACCGAAATTTAAAGAATACGGGTTATAAATATTATGATATCAAAATTTTACAGATTTACCCTTCAGCCGAGATCAGCCAATGAAATCGGCTGATGAGTAGTACGTCAGAATTTTGAAATGTAAATTAATGAAATAAAAAAAGGAGAATGTGGGACACCGTGATTGGGTCATGGCACATGTAAGTATAGATGTATGTTTAAAAATGCAGTTGCGAGCAGTGTTAAACTTACGACATGATTTTCATAACATGTTCAAAATGAAACATAAATTTTATATTTGCCTCAGGGTCAGGTGCCCCCTCCCCAGCGAAAAATTCTGGGTACACACCTGACTGAATATGTTACTTTATGTTTCCTGCGACGTTCACTGTGTTTCGATTTCATTTTGTACAGTTACGTGCAATTATACACACATGTTTGTTCCTAACTAATTGCATAGTTGGTTCTTAATGCTCATACCTGTTTCGGCTGCAAACTGCAGCAATCCTCAGGGAGCTACACGTGTTGACAACATGCACAACATGCTGTACAGGTTCTTAAATATAAATTGTAAAATATTTATACATATTAGTGAGTACAGAAGATTCACTCATGGAGTGCTCACCGAATATCAAAATCTGGGATGCGCTGTACTATAAACTTAAAAGAGATCCTCGATCAGCAGATGTTTGGATACTTCATTTTACGTAATTTTAACACTTGTGTATTAAATTCAATACGTTTTTAGTAATACTGTATATCTGTGGATTGACACTAATATGTAGAAACATTTTACAGTTTACATTTGACAGTCTGTATAGCACGCTGTGCATGTCTTCAACATGTGTAGTTCCCCCGAGTGTGGCTGCAGTTTGCAGCCGAAATATGTAGCAGCATTAAACCAAGTGTGACTTATTCGAGAATGAACGAATGTGTGTGGTTGAACGTTGTGTTGAGCTAAGTTCGATAGGCGAGTTGCTTCTGAAGGTCCACCAAGTGTAACGATGCTTTTAACCTTTCTGTAAGTGAACTGGGTGCGACTCCATGCTTTTCAAATTGAGGTAGAGGTAGTTTTGACTTGTAATAAGCTTTGTTATACTACTGCAAGAAAAATAAATAAAAGAAAAACCGCGCAAGGTGTTCATTTTTTGGAAATACTAGTGTTCATTTTAGCGCAGCCGTAAGATTAGCTCGAATCCCTTGAACAGCTAACATGTAATGATAATTTTGATGTGTTTATCTTTTATGGTTCCGACAGGTCTGTCACTGAACTGGGTCTAAAAGGGCAGAAAATGTTATATTTATTCACTTTCTGTTATGAAATTTCAATATTTTATTATTTATAATACTACTTAACATGAAAACTACTCGTAGTAACACAGTGCAGATACTTCCGTATGAGGAATGACTGAATTTACCGGTAACATCTGCTGCTCGAAATGGGTCGAAATAAAAACAAATAAATTCCCTATAAATTTTTCAAGGAATAAATATTTGAATAAACGAATTGGGTGTAAGGATCTCCTTAATTTATAAGAACGCCCGTTACAATTCAGCCGGCTTTACACTAGTACAAAATATTCGCATATTAAACATTTGACTTACCTTGAATATCCAAAACGCCTTCACACGAGCAAAAATCCACAGCAACTGAAGAACAGGTCTTAAATCTCCGGATGACAGGCTTGAACTGAATGCTACCAGCTAATGGCCACAGTTATGTGCGTGACCTATAGTCACCCCAAGCACAGTACAGTCTTCACAAAAATCTGTCACTACTCTCTGCTTCAACGTTGTACTGCCCACAAATATATTCTTTGAATTGAAATTTGTATTTGCTGTTTTAATGTCCATGTGCTGTGTTTGTTACACAGATGTCTTAAAAAGTTTAGAACCAGGATGGCTCAGTCGGTATATTTATTAGGCTACGGGCTGAAAGACCGAGGATTCGTGGATCGATGCCCGGAGAAGGTAGAGTTTTTCTCTTCACCAAAACATCCAGATTGCCTCTGGGCCCACGCACCGTCCCGTTCAAAGGGTCACAAGTGCCGTTTCTCTGGGGGTAAGGCGGGTGGAACATGAAGCCAAACACTTACCTCTGTCAAGTATCGAGGTTAAAATTAAGAGAAGCTACACCTCTGCTATTTTTACACGCCTTCATGACATGCAAAGGAGCAACTTTACTTTAAAACGTGTTACAATAAATAGTTTTGAAGAAACTGACGTTTGACGCCGTGTACTTTCGTATGGATGTTCCAATTTGAAAATTAAACCCACAGGTTCAGCTGAAACGTGGGTATCCATGAACTGGCATGGCGTTAATACCCTACATTCCGTAATGTTGACCAGTAAGAGATAATGGCAACCATGTGTACTCCAGGTGGGAGTATATTAACCTGTTGGTGTTACCTGTTGAGGAACTGACAGTAGCTATGCTATTCAAGAGGATCGCACGTTCCACGGAATCAGAAGGTGAATTTCCTTGCAAAATTTGATATTCTGACAGGGCGTCGATAAACAGTAAAGTACTCTGGTATATGGCGCGTCGTAGTTTGTTAAATACCTATGTTTCGTAAGAGGTTGTTGCAACAATATTCAGTGTTTTTGAACCATTGAAAGCCTGAAGATGGAAGCAGCATTCTGCTCCGAAACGTCGGTTTATTTTTATCACGCGACACAGTCTTTTCCCATGAGACTCGAATTTTCTTTGTTTCTCTGTTCACAAAAACTCGCTTTTTTGTCATATTTTATCGAAATCCGTACAAACATTTGGAGATATGAACGGTGGATTAAGACATGAAGTACGTACTGCGACTTCTTTGCACACACAAACTCCTATTCAGTGGGTACTCCGAGCTCTGTGCACAGAATTAAAGCGGCCGGAGCGTGAAATTAACCACTCAGCCCTACGTAGTGAGGGGATTATGAATGATTGGAGCTATGCCTCCAATTCCTCAGTACTTTCATTATGTCACGGGCAAAATTTTACCTCCTTTCGCGAATGCAGGGAAAACAGCTGTGGCCATGTTCACGATAGCACTTTACAATATAACATATTAAAACCCTTACTGTATGACTTTACACCTAAGGTTATAGTATACTAGTTAAACAGAAGAGATCCCAGAGGTGCAATATTTAATTACTACAATCTTGTAACCACCCTGATGATGGTCAATTAATTGACCGAAACATGTAGCGTGCCCATCGGTATTTTATACTACAAGTTTTAACGGTTGTGAGGTCTGCTTTCAGTCATTGACTTAATTGAACATAAGTAGAGTCCGTGCAGTTTCTGCGACGATAAAGATTTGAACCCAGTACGTGCCGATAACAAGCCACGTACGTTAGCACTGTTATGAGTAGGTATGTGTGTAAAATACTGATTTTAGGCCTACCATCTGGATTTCTGATCTGGGTTTTGTCCGTAGGGTGTACTTATTCTTGAAGAAACTGTACTTTAGGCACATGATTCAAGGAGGTATTTTCCGGTTTCTCCGGTGCAATGGGGCCACAATTAGTTAGGCTGGCTAATGGTTCCATTAGGACAGGGGTCTCCAAATTCTTTCGTCTGCAGGCCGAAACTAGTATCAATTACTACAAGAAAACCATATCGTATAAAATATCCAACTTACTTTGATAATGTGTATGTCTTCAGAGTACATATTTTCTCAAGCACGCCACGTGACTGTGTGATTTGAGGTTTCTGCAATCACGTTGGTGAAGTTCTGAGTCGTGTGGAATATGACGCCGTACAGATTTGTTAAGTTTTGTCGACATTTCGGGGGCGCTTGTTACATTCACCCTCGCGGTAGGCGAAGAGGAAGGATACTTGGTTACTTATTTCTTACTTGAAACAAACACATGCACAAATGATCATTAAATTTCGTGCAGTCGATCCCGGTGGCCGTCCTGTCTAAGGCTTAGGTGTGCGACCGCTCGATTGTTGGGATTGCGGGTTCGAATGAAGTGGAAGTTATGGATGTTCGTCTCTTGTGTCTGTTGTGAGCTGTGTATGAAGTGCCCTCGGCGATGAACTTATCACTCGTCCAGAGGAGTCCTACAGGGTGTGTGTGTCTGAGTATGATCTAGACACCGGAGCAACAAAGGGAAATAGTTCCGAGTAGTTAGACCTCGCACCGGGAAGACCATTCTTTTGGCAAAACCGTGTAAACCTATGGTTATATTTAGACTAAAATATTTTGGAAATGGTTCTGCGTTGCAAGTTACAGACTCACAAGCATGGAAAATACATGATTTTTTCAGACACTAAGTTTCAAAAAAATATTTTTATCTTAAAATATTTAACACGTGCATACACACCACAGGCAAGTCCAGTTCACCTTGCAGCCTAGCGTTTCACTAACTTACATAGCGATTACTCTCTTCTACAAAATTTCCAGACCGTGTCTAGAGCGCACGCAGCCTCCTGTTCAGTAAGTCCCACAGTTCTTTACCGGGAATAATGCGGCCGGGGCGTGATGTTCACCACTTGCGTCCATCTAGCGTTGTAGTTAAGAATGAGTGGAGCGTACCTCTTCTCCCGTAATGTGCCTTGCTGGCTTGGAGAGGGTCAACTTATGTTTTGTTGATTGGTGACATTATATTCTGCAGCAAAGTAATCCAGTATCCACTGTTCTATAAAACATGCGACTGTCAGCATTAAATTTTCTGCTTGTCTTTGCGCTGTGGTACACTTTGCAACTACAGTGTAATGTCTGGGGAGAATTGTCTTTCAGACAGATCTGACAAACCACACAGTCAGCCAGCAGCCTTAAAGAAGGGGCTACTCATTGTTGATGTGGCTGTTCCGTTTGATTGGTACTGGATCTGCGGGTTACATATAATGTATAACTTTCAGGGGAATTTTGCAGAATTTAATTTGAAAATTATAGTAATCTTGCCGATTCATATATCTTTATTACGTGTAATAGGGTTTGATTTAATGATGTCTGAACGCAGGGTTGTAATTTTTCATAAATTTGATAGAAAAGCTCTTTTGACCCAATAACACAGTATGAAATTTGAAAAACTTTGATAAATTTATTACCTAGGATTTATACGTTCTCATATCTAGATCGGACACGCAGGCTGCAGTTTGGACAGCCCTGCATTATCGTGACCCTTTATGGTTACTTGTTTGTCGTTTATTCATCTGCATAATTACGAGGTTCTTTCCTAATGGAGGTACGTAAAATGAGATACACTAAAATTATTCTTAAAAGTCCATGTAGACTCCATGTAGCGGTCAGCGTGTCTTTTGTTAACAATAAAACGTACTATGAAGGGAAATGGAAATATTTAAGTTGCACAGCCATTAGCATTGTACAAGTGGCTTTGAAAATTCCGTACGAAGTACAGCAAACAGAAGTCAGGCACTATCAGGGGACTGAAAATATTCCAAAGAGTGGGCAAGGCAAAGACTAACAATAGGAATGCTGTATATGAGACTTGAAATTGGCGTCCGTCAAGCACATGACCGTACTAATGACTAACTGACGAACTCACTAACTCCATGGAGCAGAGTCCTTCCTGAGAAGCTAACAGGTCCAGATCTAGTCAATAAATACCCCACACTAAGTGGAACCTAAAATTTCATGACCGAATTCACAAAAGCAGGCCACAAGTCCCTATTCTGAACCAGATTAATCCAGTCTATGTGCCCCATTCCACGTCTTGAGGGTCCACTTCAATATTATCCTCCCATCTGCACCTAAGTCGTTCAAGTGGTCTTTTTCCCTCAGATCTCGCCGTGAAAACCCTGTATGCACCTTTCCTGTCTTCCATATACTGTATGCCAAATGCCCCGCCTCTATTTTTTGTCGATTAGAGCCTCTGAATTATGTTTGTCACGCATTCATGAACACGCACCCAGGCATTTTGTCTATATTTTATTTTATAATCACTCTGTCTTTCTCGTTGAACACGTGTGTACGGTACATAATGAAAAAGAAAGTAATTTCCCAGAAGAAAAACATCACGTTATGAATGTACATGTGAGAGTGGAGGTATAGCTCCACAAGGCTTTCGATTTAACGGTGAGTTTCACGCCCCAGACTCTTTATGTCTATGGTAAGTCCTTTATAAGTAAATCCAGTGTTCCGAATGCAAGCCGCCAGAGGACACATCGATTGAATAAGCATTAACAAAGTTTGCTTGATGTGTACAACAGTGCGCACCGTTTGATATCAGTTTACCGCTATGTGCAGTGCTAAGGAGTATCTGTACCACTACGTTATCTAATGATATTCCACTAATTTGTTGTGAAATTGTGGTTTGTACTGTTATGTGTGTCTGTTATTCCGAAGACCGAAGTCTGTTGTACATTTACGTGCTAGTATGCAGTTATTTTGCTTATTTTCCACGCATTTGATTAAAACGCAATGTCCATTATTACAAGAGACCGCCATCTGTCCGCATCCTGAGCCACATGAATCTGGTCCATCCCTGCAACTTAAGATCCGCTTTAATATTATCCTTCCATCTGGTCATAGGTCTTCAAAGTGGCCTCTTTCACTTAGATTTTCAAACAAAACCTCTCTATGCACCTCTCCTCATCCCACTGATGCTACGTGCCCCGCCCATCTCATTCTTCTTGATCACCCGACGAATATTCAGTGAGGAGTACAGAACATAAAGCTGCTTGTGGTCTACCCTCTTCTGCGGTGTTACGCACCGTTGACTGGTACTCCTAGATCGACGTTTCGGCACAACCTGTTTGTCCCATCTTTTTCCCCTTTTTATTGTTTCTTCTTGGACTTCTTGAGTATTGTAGATGAGAGCGGCAGGTTGTCCCGAAACGTCAGTACATAACTGCCACTTAACGTTGCGTAATATCCCAGAAGAGTGCAGATTTCATCCACATCACGGCGGAAGCCTGAAATCACACATATGGCTCCTTGTTATACGTTCTGTTTGTATCCTTATAAAAGACGTCGTGACAGATTTGAGGGGTCGGGATAGCAAATGATTCGACGTAGCGACCATTTCACTGGCTGGACAGTCGAGGAATCGTAGTCCGACTGTTGGCAACAGCAAGAGGTTTTCTGTGCTCCCCAAAATTTGCAGTCAGGCTGTGGGGCCCACCCAAATTGTTATTCAGTTGCTACCACCTGAAGTGTTTCCCTGGGGATAAGGTGGCAGTCGCATGAATTTGACATCTCACTTCCACCTAACGCCGAGGATCGTAGTGAGTGGAGCTGTACCTCCACTTTCCCGTATGTGTTCATGAAATGTCCATGTACCATTTTACCTTTACAACAAATTCAAGTTATAACATTTGCTGCCAGTAACATTTCTCTGTTAGTTCCATACTGCGCTGCTTTAGACCATATCCTTTGCCCCTGTACTGACAGTGTAACGGTACTGCCTACCTGCTTAGGAACAGACAGATGTGAAGAAGGTAGTTTTGGAGGACAGATACCTGTGTTGTAGGTATTTAATAAAGGGTTTCGTACTCCAAGAAGTGTTGGTCCGGTATCTCGAAGTGAAGCACAGTGTTGCTTCTACTTGTTCTAAAAATAACGTAACTTATGAACCCAGTCTCAAAATTGTTACCCATCTTCACACTCTTAAATGTCAAAGCCTGAGATATAAATAGTGAGAATAATATTCAAGCGGAATTAAAAATGTTATTTGGAAATCTGGGGTTGCTTTATGTGGATAGGGATGGGTACCAATAAAATAATATATCATACATAGTAAGTGGGGTGTGGCTGCTCAAAAAGGACACTCCTTTTGGAGAGCATTTTATGTGGGCTTAAAAGTTGGTCTGTCTGAGCCTGTTCAAGGACAAGTTGCTGAGAAAGATATTAGTACCTAAACGGGATAAAATATCACAGTGATGAAAAAAGCAATGGTTTTTACTCCTCTCCAGATATTGTATTATTTATTAAATGAAGGAAGATAAGATGGGCTGGGAATGTGCCATGTGTGTCCTAAATACTCAGAAAGATGTGAGATGGACTGACTCACGTTACTGACGACAGCGACAAGTTGCAGGCTATTGTGAACACGGCAATGAGAATGCAGGTTCATTAAAATGCTGCTGCATTTTGGACTATCTGAGTAACAGATAGGGATGGGAGGCAGCATATATTCCTGGCAGCTCGGACACTCCAGTACGCGAAGCAGGTCCTTTTTGCGATCGTCCGTCTTGCTGACGGTTACAGGACCCTGGAGATTCTGTGGAAAAATTTTACAAATATTGATGTTAATAGTTTAAATTGTTTGTTGAATTTCAATAACGAAATCAGTTTCATCGCCCCTTAATTTTAAAGCACCTTCCTTTCTTTCCGTTATCACTTTTCTATCTTTAGAGCCTTCCCTCCTCTCTGCGTTCAATCAGCTCTGTAAGGTTGCTACCGCTCACCACAGTGACTGGTATTTATTATTGTCGTATTATTGTCCCGGTTATCTAGCGATCACGGTAACTTTTCTCAGGGTTTATACGCGGGAAGTCCCTGCAGCGTCCTCTATCCAACTCATTCACCAATTTACAGTTAACGCTTATGCTTTATTTGAACGGTTACACATTGTATTACATCAAGAAGATTACAATCACGGAAATGATGACGACACCTGGAATAACTGTCTTATTCCAATCTTAATTTCGCACTTTTTCTCGACGAACTGTCCGAAACTGTATCACACCAAACTTGCGAACTGTCCTCCCCAGCATCCAAGAGCAGAGTCCCCTAACGTCCGTCGCAATTTCAAATTCAAATTCCCGTTTTTTTGTACCAAATAATCCTATTGGCCGAAACTCAAATTTAGAAGAACCCCATAGGCCGAGTTTAAGTTTTTGAATAACTCAACTTGGTTGGTTGCGCTAAATTAAGCCAGTAGCCCCAAACATACGATTAACGAACCTTTTGGGGTGTTGCCCACTAGCACTTGCCATTCAATGAATTATTTCTTCAAAAGTGTCAAGCCTCGGGTTTCCCTAAGGAAAGCCGGGCTGCAAAACTCCGCGCAGCGGGACAGCTGACGGATGTCCTGCTGAGCCTTAGCCGGTTTTAATGCGTTAGTTGCACTCACACCCTCTTGCTGTCTTCCCTATCTACCCTATTCACCGAAACAAGTGTAACTAACAAAAAATTATCTTAGTAAGGCCTGTCCAGGGGTTGAACCTGAATCGCCGGTCCTATCCAGGGGTTGAACCTGAATAGCCGATAACATAACTCACCCAGAATAAATATCAAAGTTCCGTATAGTAACTTGTGGGATTTATTCTAAATGCCGTCGATCATCTTAGACAACATACAAGTTCTTATATCTAGCACTACGATTCTACAAACCATTCTAATGATTAGGCATAATAACTGGCACCAGTCATAGGCGGCAATTACTGTAGTAACGGCAAACCTTTAATTCATGCACTTGTCTCTTCCTTCTCTCTTCACAGTCCCCTCATCCCTACATTTCCACAAGGGTTTTCTACCTGCTGCTGACACTGTTATGACAATAATTTAGTATGTCTTGTGTTCTATTTACAAAAACAGATTTCCTTCATTCTGCACTCTTCATTCTGTAAATCTGTAACTTTAACACTTGCCAGGTGTATCTATAATCAATCCACTGAACTCAATATAATAATCATTTAAATCACAACTATGTGACAATACCATACGAACTAAGAATAACACAGATCAGATTACACTAAGCATATACATTGAAACACATACAATACCTTTTTTTACCACTAATGAAGTTGCTATTCTTGAAGACTCTTTCCTACTCGAACATATGTAATAAATGTAGACTAATGTTTACAGTGAGTTCCAGTGTCAGTTCATCTTTCTAATCTGCCATTCATGCAGTCACTTTTATAGCTGTTTGCTCAATTTAAACACTTCTTACATCATCACCTTTATCTCGGTTTTCAGTGGCACCGATTTTTATTTATTATTTCCACTGATCACTACATCCTTTCTTCTCATTAATACGATTACACCGTCACTCAGTGTTGAATCTGACCTATTGAAACTACTGACATCCAAATTTGGTCCTTCTATCAGTTTACCATTTCATTTGTCAATGCTGGCAGTACTTATCAATCCAGTATCCGGCTTGTCTAGCACAAACTAGATACAATCATCTAATGCAAGAAACTATTGTTATTAATTCTCATCTGACTTAATCCTAGTACTTCTTAATCTAAATACAACTTATTTTCCTAATGCATAACACCTTATCTGCTTCCTGAATTACTGGCATTTTGTACAAAAATTTTATAATGTCGACTACCTCTGTCTGTCTCTGTCTCTTTTTCCTCACATTCTCCTCCTCTTCAACCCTCCTGTGTGGCCTACTTATAAGTCATTTCCAATTACGTCATCCAGGTGTTCGATGTGTTTTTTAAAGGTTTTAGAATATACACAGATATCATCCACGTAATTGAGAACATATTCTGTAGAATCCGAACCAAGTACAAATTGCAAAGCCCCGATAAAGCTGGCTAAAGACTTACGGAACCCAAAAGGAACCCTCGTGAATTGGTATGTCTGTCTGTCCGTCAAAATGAAAAGCTGTCCATACGCGCGAAGATTCTTCCAGAGGAATCTGTACAAACGCGCTGTTAAGGTCGATGGAAGAAATGTACTTTGCACCATGGCATCTCTGCAGTTACTCATGAGCTGGTGGTGTTTTCGTTCTGTCTGGTATCATATACTTGTTAACCTGTCTGGCGTCTACACAGATTCTTACGGCTTTATTTTCTCTTCGTACTATCGTCAGAGGGTTAACATGTGGTGAATGAGAAATTTCCAAAATACCGTTCTCAACCATTTCTTTAATTTGTTCCCGGACTTCACGCCTCAGTGAGAATGGTATCGGTCTACTGTTGCACGATTTGGGCAACCCACCTTGCATTTGGAATCGATACACGAAATTCTTGCACTTCCCTGGTCTTTTAACAAAATGTGTGGTATATTTATGTAACATCTTCAGTAATCTGCATTTCTCTCCACAGCTTAAATTCTTCTCTACCTTTATTCTGTCCAGAGATAACTCACAGTTACCTTCCCTAACACCAGGCGTTTCCATGCCATCAATGAGTCTTATTGTAGCGACAGATCTTCCCTGAAGCTCGATTTGCCTCCCTGCCCCTTTCCTACTTTCAGGATTCAAACTTCGGACTTCTACATTCCGAACAACTTTAGCATCAGCGTGCTCAGATTTGCCTGCCGCGCTGGCACTATTCTTACCCTTATACCTATTAGGGCTATATGGGCCTGTAGCTTGACCCTCACAATTTACTTCTTCAGCGTTCTCGCTGGTCATATAAACTTCATTACAAAAGGTCGCCTCTTCGGCGGTAAACTGGTTCAGGCACATGTTCTTGTCGGGGAGTCTCGCATTGTATGGCAGGGTCGGAGGGTCGGAAATGGATGGACCTACCCTATGGTCCAGCTGTGGTAAGAGTGGAAAGTCGGCTGTTCTGAGGTCATTGGCTCTGGCTACCGGAATGTCCATGTTACGTCTTTCGTTTACAAAGGCTATTTCCGTCGCACTTTCTTTCTCATCGGCATTTATAATTATTGCCTTCTTAGGGAAATCAATGACAACATGATTATCCATGCAGAAGTCCATTCCTATTAGCAAGGGTGTGACTAATTGTGACGATATCAAAAATATTTGATCCAATAAAACGTTATTAATTTTTAGTCGAATTAGCGCTTGTCGTTTAACCCTCTTGGTCCTACCTGTAAAAGCACTTTTCAAAACCAGGTTTTGCGTTGGTAGCTCTAAGCTTTCTAATCCTCTGGCCTTGAAGTCATTATATAATTCTTCTGCTATAATGGAACACTGACATTCAGTGTCAGTTAGTGCTCTGCATTGTTGATTTCTTATCACTATCGGAATTTGTGGACATGTTACCACGTTGTTTTCATTTATATAATACAACCAAATACTATCCTGTTCCGAGGGCACATCTTCATTTACGTAACAACTGTTCACGTGTTCTGTTGTCCGTAACCATATATCTGGCCAAAGATCATTATGTAATTTAAGTTCGCCATTAGTTTCATCTATAATATTACTCCGGGCTCTGTCGGATTCCACCGAATTCTTGAACACCTGTCGCACGCACTGGCGTTCAGGCTCTAGTTTTCCAGACTTTGTAACTCGTGACCTGTTGTGTTTGATTGTTCTGGGTCTGCGTTCGATCTAGGGGTCCTAACTGTAGGGTTAAATTCTGGTACTTGTGGGTTGAGCGGTCTCCTATCCGGTGAACTGCCCCCAGTTCTGCCACTGTAGTACCGACGTTGATTACTACGGTTTGTGTTTTGGTTATAGGGTGACCTAGGATGTCTAATTTGCCTTTGGTCATACGTAATATGCCTCACATCTTGGTGATATTCACGTCGATTGTCCTCCCTGTTATTTCCTAGCTGTCTGTTCTCCCTTTTCCGAAAATCCCGTTGCTTGGTTTCCACACTGGTCTCTTTGTTGGTCTTCCGTTCCTCATCCATAGCTTGTAATTTACCTAACAAAGTAAGTGCCTCCTGATTCGACTTTAGGTTCGCCGAAATCATGCATTTTTGCACCTCATATGGGTAATGTGCCGTCAACGCTCCCAGTAAATCGTATTCACTTAATGGCGGTTGGAGATTCGCGGCAAGATTCACGTATCTGAGACAGTGCGCAGCTAGTGTCTCCTCCCCGTTCTTGTCATATTTATCCTGAAATATTTCGCATCGAATACTTGACTGCTTTTGATCATTCCACAATAACTGTGTGATTTGGGCCCTGAAATTCTCATATGTTCCCAACTTGTGATATTCGGCACTTAAGCACGCCTTTGTAAATGGGTCCTGCACTCCTCTGGCTGCTAACGGTAAACTTAGGTTTTCTGGTACTGCCTTTAGAGCAAAATACAGATCTAAGTCTTTCAGAAAATTACCAATAACTTGAATCGAATGGTTGCTATAAATTCGTAGGGTCAGCTCGTTAAGTGGGCTACAGGCTGCCAGTAATTGAGGATTTACATGTCCAGTATTATCAGCTACTCTTACACTATTCATATCATCCTGCACAGTGTTTCCACAATTACACAAACTCTCACATGCATTGTTCACAGTCACACTTCTCTGGTCATCTGCATTATTGTTAACACTACCAACAGATCCTGCCCTTTTCTGGCTACCATTAGACAGTGTGGCTACTTGACAATGACTACCATTGTTATTAGTGATTTTGTCCTCCCTTATCTCCTTCACAGACAACTTTTCTTTCAATTTGTCAATTTCTTGGTTTACCTTCAAAATTTTCGTCTGATATTCTTGTTTCTCCGCCACTATCTGACTATTAAACCCAGCTATCTTGTCAGAAACATCCTTGCTGATCTGTTCTTTGACTTGAACCCACTCCTGCCTAACAGTTTGTATCTCACTCTCTGTATTTTCTACATGCTGACTCAAATCTACTGCTAAGCCTTTTGTTCTAACTTTTAGTTCTTGATTAATTCTATCTATGCGTTTGTCTGTTTCCTCAATATGACCAGTTAATCTCTCTCCCAGTTTTTCACATACACTTTCCATACCATGACTCACGCTTATAATTTCAATTGTAGTGTCGTTGCGTAATTTATCCATGGCTTCCTGAAATTTAGTTACTTCTGCTTCTAATTTGCTTGACAATTCTTTCCTTAAATTTTCATGTTCCTGCTTAAATTGTTTTGTCAAGGTCTCTGATAGCTCTTTATTAGTACTTTCTATTTGTTTAGCCAATCGCAAATTTTCTGTTTCCAGTTGTTCTGCCAATTTTGAATTTTCACTTTGAATTTTTCAGTTGAAAGTATCGAAACCCTTCAAAACACTCTCCATAAAGGTCTGTAACTGTTTGGAAACCATTGCAATATTGGCCTCTGATTTTTCAGGGTTGTTAACCTGATTATCAGATAACTGCCGCTCTCCATTGCCTATCTGTTCATCGATTTGTGCATTACTTCCCTCATTTTCCAGCAGTTGGCTCTCGGTAATCTGGCAAGCTAATTCATTACTATTTATGCAACGCTCTAAGTCTCGCGATGTTGCCTCGACTTCTAGGGCTACGCTTCGGCTCCTTAACTGTCTCTCTGCCATGGTCATATTTACAATATTTCAGAGTACATATATTGTATAGCTTTACCTACACCATGACTTACATTTCGTTGCACAACGGAAATTTTTTTTAAAGATGGCCGTTGCGTATCACTGGACTGTTCCACTGCGGTCGGTGACGGTTTCGTTGTCAGGAGTTGTTGGTGTGGCAGCCGGTCCGTCATAAGTTGGTCTGTCGCACTCCTCACGGTGACAGTCAGCCGCTGCTGTACCTTGATGTTCGGATGGCTCAGGGTTCGCTGTTCGTACCTCAAGCAGGTCTTCGGTCCGGTCGCTGTTTCGACTATGTCCTTTCTTCTTCTCTCCCCCAGCCGTCGGTTTCGTACTTCCTGCTTCGCTGCTCCGTTGATCGATGTAATTTCACTGTTACATATTCCTACTTGTTCGGGAACCCCACACGTTGGTCGCCATTCTCCCTGCTACCGCTCACCACAGTGACTGGTATTTATTATTGTCGTATTATTGTCCCGGTTATCTAGCGATCACGGTAACTTTTCTCAGGGTTTATACGCGGGAGGTCTCTGCAGCGTCCTCTATCCAACTCATTCACCAATTTACAGTTAACGCTTATGCTTTATTTGAATGGTTACACATTGTATTACATCAAGAAGATTACAATCACGGAAATGATGACGGCATCTGGAATAACTGTCCTATTCCAATCTTAATTTCGCACTTTTTCTCGACGAATTGTCCGAAACTGTATCACACCAAACTTGCGAACTGTCCTCCCCAGCATCCAAGAGCAGAGTCCCCTAACGTCCGTCGCAATTTCAAATTCAAATTCCCGTTTTTTTGTACCAAATAATCCTATTGGCCGAAACTCAAATTTAGAAGAACCCCATAGGCCGAGTTTAACTTTTTGAATAACTCAACTTGGTTGGTTGCGCTAAATTAGGCCAGTAGCCCCAAACATACGATTAACGAACCTTTTGGGGTGTTGCCCACTAGCACTTGCCATTCAATGAATTATTTCTTCAAAAGTGTCAAGCCTCGGGTTTCCCTAAGGAACGCCGAGCTGCAAAACTCCGCGCAGCGGGACAGCTGACGGATGTCCTGCTGAGCCTTAGCCGGTTTGAATGCGTTAGTCGCACTCACACCCTCTTGCTGTCTTCCCTACCTACCCTATTCACCGAAACAAGTGTAACTAACAAAAAATTATCTTAGTAAGGCCTGTCCAGGGGTTGAACCTGAATCGCCGGTCCTATCCAGGGGTTGAACCTGAATGGCCGATAACAAGGTCTATCGGTTTCATTCAAATAATATCTTCTCGTTTGGGGCTTCGCTGCCTGTACAAATACACGAAAACAACACGTCTCCATGTAAATCGAGTGAGAACAATATTGCCTACATGGGCCTGGTTTAAATGTATTTTAGTGTCTTGTGTAACTACGCATGGATTTAATTTTCTAAAGTTTATAGTTGATATTAAGATTGTATTTGAAGTTGAGTTAGGATAAAAGTTAGAATGAGTGTGTTACACGTGCAAATAACAGGAAGGCTGTATCATGTTATATCCGGTTAGCAACGGTAAGTGCTTGTTGAGTTTGCGTTACGCTGTTGCTAAGCGACTTTGTAAGTTTTGTGAGCGCCTGTGGAGTTTTTCCACCGACGCGCAGTACCTTTTAGCGTCCAACTTTCATCGAGACAAGATGTAAAACCAGTGTTCAGGGAAAGGTCTTCAAAATGAGCCTCATAAGGCTTATCCATCTGTTCATACCCGGTGAGTGGTGTGTAACGCATCCAGATGTGTTGACTTGTTATAAATGTCTTTTATTAGTGTTTTCTAAATTCGGAAGTATTAGTGAAGTTTAAAATAATTAAGAAATGGGATGATCCAGCCTACATGGTGATAGGGAACTCACCCAAAGAAGGTAGAAATTAGAAGATTCGTTAATGTGTTGTTTTCTTTATGTAATTTATGTAGTAGTTAAATTGAGAATATATTGCCCTTCTTTTGTGTAGAAAATGTAACCAGTGTTCTGTGTGTCGTTCTCTGGGACGTAAGCATGCGTAAAGTGAAGATATAACTCAACCCAAGTACTTCCATGAGTAGAAAGATGAATCTTTGAATTAATAAGTGAACTGTGATTGGGGTTGTGATAATTTTATGTTGATTGAAATTTGGAACTTTGATGACATAACTTTGGGAGACTTGGTTACTACGAGAGTTAAGAGTTTGTGATAACGATTTTAATAATATCACAGGAACATAACGGGAATTGAGATACAGATAGATTGTTAACGGTGAAACCTGGATCCGTAGTGAATTAAACTGTCTAAATTAAGATCCCCACAGGTAGTGGTAGTGATGAGTTACACAAGAAATATAGAGGAAGTATGAGTAGCAAATTGAATTATTTAGATTAACGTTCCCATACATGATGGCAGTGAAGTGTTAGGTAATTTTTGGGATACGAGATATTAAGAAAGATATATTTGGGGAATCTTTAAGGGATAGTAATGGTCAGTTATCTGCTTAAATTACAAAACTGACTGGTGTCAGCCATGCCGAAAATTAGAGTAAAGACAGACCCAGCGGGAGCCTTGTGAAGCTACGTTACCATAGTGACCTCTCCTAAAGTAAAGGGATAGAATTAGCGGGATGACCATACCCCATAGAAGAGAGGCATTGATACAAAATTTGTGGCCACGATGGATGGATAATAAATCATTTTCCCCCACCGCGTTACCATCTGGTTGGCAGCGGTTGCATCGTCGCCGCCGCTACGCCACCATCATAATAAAGTGGTGGTAACGGTGTGATCTAAGGCCCCGTCCCGTTACAAAGTTGGTTTGCAGCGGTGGGATCCGATTTAGTAGCGCACATTACAGTATCATATTAAGAATATTCATGTTCCGTGTTCGAACTCACCCGTGGAGCGCTCGTTTTGGGGAACTAATAGTTTCTCAGGTATTGAAGCAATCCCTATTTCTCCATGGAACCGAAGTATTCGTTAAGGTGTTTACGTGATCTCGCCACTAGTCGTGACCCTGAGCCAGATGAATCCATTCCACACTTGCACATAATATTTCTTCAACCCATTGAAATTCATCTGAGTATGTACAAATTTTTCCTTTTTACAAGAAACACATCACCAAATTATTATGAATTTAATTCGGCTGATGGACGTTTAGGCAAATTACCGGTTTAATTGAACCAACTGAGACTCTGGGCAAAACCCAGTTTTACAACTTTAACCAGGTGGTATAATAATACCACTGACCGTTAAAGGATTAAGCGTCACTTTAATATTATCCATCATGTATGGCTAGATTTTTCAACAAATCTGTCTTTATGTTTACTTACCGATATTTAGTAAACATCTCACAAATTCTTGCTACAAGGCACGCCGCTTTTACTCTTTTATTTAGTCTTGCTAATTGTATTTGCAAACTCTGAATTTTTTCCTTTTAGAATTATGTCTAGCCCCTCCCCCTCACTCGTGCCCTCTTAAGTTCATGTGGTCACTCTATCAACCTGCTGTACATACTTTCCATCTACTAAAATTATGTAATTATAAAGTGTACCCTATAGTAGGCGGCGTCACATGCAGTAAGTCAGTATTCTTCATAACAGTCGCTTTGAGAAGATCAAAAATTTTATCCTTCATCTGTTATTTCCTGAACGTGGGAAGTCAATTTTACGTCAGTAAAATGGAAGCGGTATTAACGTTACGTTTCAGACGGGAGACTGGAGCGCAGGTGTTTGCAATAGACAGTAGCAAGCTTCCCTCTAAGCTGCAGTACAGTAAAGTGAATGTGAAGTTGGCCCTGTGCACGCTATGGAGGGTGCGTATTGTTGCATATATGCTGTACGTCGCCACTAAATCGGGGTCAGATATCAGTTTCACGACCCGGCAGCTTTACCCTCGAAGAAGTCCCCGGTACCCACATTCCTCGAATTTTATGCAACCCGGGTTTTCATTGCCATATTCACAAGAGCTCGCCCTCTGTTCTTATCCTGAGCCAGATCAATCCAGCTCGTGACTCCCCATCCCACTTTTGAAGGCCCATTTTAATATTATTTTCCCGTCTACGCCTAGACCTTCCAATCGGTCTCTTTGCTTCCGTACTTCCAACAGCAAGTGGGTGTATATACGCCAATAGAACACCAGGGAATTCACGATATTTACTCTACCATTTCGTGGGAAGCAACAGATGAGATTTTCAAAGGAAACAGATGAGTGACGACACCAGGAACGTTCCTCCAAGTGAACACAAGTGTTAAGGAAACAAAAATATAACAACACCGAGGCTCGACTTCAGTCCTACATTCTTATCTGGAAGTACTAACATAACGTAGAGGTTAGTCTTAATCACAACTGTTTTAACGCCGTAACATGTCATTTTATGTGCATGTAATTCTAAAATTCTCTCCACCATACATGCCATACGCCCCAGCTGTCTCGTAATACTTTATGACATAATTGCATGTACTTTGCCCTATAACTTTAAATTATTTTTATACAATTTTGACATCTGATTCTTAACTCTACAATTACACAATATGATATCATTTCGTAGTCCTTCCCTCTTCTACCTACTTGTTCACAGTAGGTGTAGAGTATTTTTCATTTGCACTTGATTACATTCACACACCGCAGTCGTTAGGACTCCTCTGGACGAGGGAGCGGCCCGTTGCAGAGACCTCTACCTGACAAAAAAACACTGTACAAGAGACAAACATCCGTGCCCCTGGTGAGTTTCGAGCCCACGATCCCAGCAAACGCTCGGCGGCATACCTGTGCCTTAGACCGCGCGGCCACTGGGATCGGCTGTAAGTGAAAAATACCAGTCCCAAATACATCGGCCGCTAGGAGCCCACACAGTCACTCTGATGTGACAGATGCCTTTGCACAGATACCGTCCCCATGAGAATGCCCAGCCTTGCCTTCCCGCATTCCCTAAATACCTACCAAGTCTGTAGTTATCAGACGTGAACAGCACAATTGTATGACTTTATAGTAGTATTATGACGTTTAAAACTAAGGAAAAATAACTCTACACGAAATGTTATCCTTCTGGATAATGACACCATGTATTCTGGTACGTGTTTACCAACGTTTCGGAGGGACATACTGCTATCCACCCTGAGCATGGAGGCAGTATATTCCATCGAAATTTTGGTAATCTCTTACCGGACTATACACTGTCATACATCAAAACATAAGAACATAGTTGGAGTTGTTTCTTGCTTTAATTGACGCCTTGTAGTGGTTACTGTATCTACCATATCTTACAGCATGCAGAATATTCTTGAAATCTGCCTACACCAATGAAATTCGGTATAAGCCCTGTGCAGGCCAGTAATGCACTGTAAATGACATAGTAAATCTTTGATGCAAGGTAAAGTTATAAGATTTACTATGCACACACCTGAGGATGGCCAACTAAGGCAGAAACATATTGTGTGTATTTTTATAGATTATATGTAAACAAACATATTAAAACTGTGTTGTGCTGTGCGGATATTAGCCTAACATTACATTATTATTTTACGTACAAAGGGATGGCTCACATTAAAACTGTCATCAGGGAGTGGCCAAACTATTTGGTGTGGAATTGCTTCTCCGCTCCAGATGTAATTTTTTTTTAAATGCGTCTTCGTGGAGGTACTGCGAATTAATATTTCTAAGTTTCCTGTCCACTTCATCCGAAGTAGTGTTCAGCGCGTTTGCTATTTCTTTTAATGCATCGGTTTTTTAGAATCTAGTCTTATAGTCCACACACGAAGGGTCCCATAACCGGGAATATTCTGTACGCAATTCTATTAATTTTCATGTCGTTTCTGTACTCCACTTTAGGATCGGTATGCTGGAACCCATGTCCGTAGCACAGAACTGCGCACAGTGTCCAAACACGTGACGGCACAACTGCATACGTATATTGCCAAATTTCAACTGTTGCTGTCTTCTCTGTGCGCCGTGCACACTGTGCTGACACCGGTCTCCAGTCCGTGAAATTTGAAACAGAATAGAAACCTTTTGATCTTTACCCACTGGTGACGGGACGTGGGAGAGTTGCAGAAAACACGAACATCTGCCAAGGGCAAACTGCAAAGTTGCAAAAATATTTCATAAATGTTGCAGAATTGTTGCAGATTTGTCTCAAGACACCGAGTTTCTGTTTTGTTTCAGTTTTATCAGCTTAGCGTTGACGCGGCATAAAATCTCGATATATAAGTTAAGATAATAATAAAATTAAATACGACAGAGTGGAAGGTGCCGTCTTTCTCTGATTCGGGATACAGACAAATAGGCCTAAAGGGTTTTTGTGAAGGCGGTAATGAACATTGTGTTTTTGTAAATTTGCGTGAATTTATTGATGAGCTGAGACACTATTATCTTGTCTAGAAAGACTCTACCAACAGGCTTCGATTTGTGAAGGAAAACCTTGACAAAAATATTGTAGACCTGCAATGTATGTCTGATCTGTTCTGATCTTTTCAAAATATTATTTATGTTTGCTTCTTCTTCTTCTTCCTCTTCTTCTTCTTCTTCTTCTTCTTCTTCCCATTTGCAATTTGGGTACCGTTGCCCGTTCTGCGACTACAGGAACGGTTACTTGAAACACTCTCAGAGATCATTCAGCTATGCGTACGTTATGTCAGTATCGGCTGGTGTGTGAAGTGTAGATGGAACATTAAAAATGCAAGATGTATGCGTAAAAGGTGTTAAGTATGAATGCAAGATTAGTAAAATATTATGTCCTGTAAAATATACGGGGTTGCATAAAATAATTTTAAGGTAAAACTTGACTTATCATCTAAATTTACTTTAGCCTACCTACTTTACGTGGGAGTGGAGTGGGCAGCATAAAGAGGAGCTGTACGGGCTGTGCTTCTCACCAAATATAACTGGAGTGAACAAATGGAGAAGACTGTAATAGAAGAGGCAATTGGCGCGCAGGCGAGAGGGCAAAAGGGCGTTTATGATTTTAGTGGGGAAACCTGAGAGAAAGAGAGAGAGCTTGGAAGACCTAGGCGCAGACAGAAATATACTATTAAGTTGGATCTTTAAGAAATGAGATGAAGCTTGAATTCGGTTGATCCGGCTCAGGATGCGTTCCAGTGGCGGATGGTTGTGAACAGAGGGGTGAAATTTCCGGTTCCGCAGAATGTGGAATATTTCTTTACTAGTTTAGGAACTGTCAGCTTTTGGCGAAGGACTCTATTCTGTTGAGGGCAGTGCACATAAATGTGTCACTGCCTACTTCTGTTGTTGGGGTGACGTGTGTGCTCTGACATGCAGGCCCACAGAGTGGCGTCTAGTCCTTCCACTCGGGCCCGCTGTAAATAACAGATGGTCCAAACACGTTCCCAGAGTGCTGGTTTGGAATATTGCTGTCACATAAAATACTTATGGAGGAAAGGCACATGATCTTAATTTTTGTGAAGATCTATGAAGTAATTTTTTTTTTGTAACTGAGTTTCGAAATATCTGCAGGGTTTGAAGGATGGTCTGTTTATAAACATTTAAAATGTACGTTCGAGAGTCACATTTAGGAGCAAGTCGCAAAGCTCATATGCATAAAAAGTGTTCAGTACTTTATTAGCTACCTGTATTACATAAAATATTTAAACTGACGGGCACGTTTATGTAATGCTTGTGTATGATTACTTTATGTGTGTGTATGAAGATTTAGCGAGTCCTCTTATATAGAGGATTTATCCAAAAGTATTTTCTATGACAGCTTACTACCCAATTTCGACTATATTTCTCTACTCCTAAAATGTAAGGTAACACAATCCATTACCTTAAACATCAGTTTCACATGAATGAATCACCCGTCACAAAGTTGTATCAAAAGTTTTTATTTTCTTAATAAAAACATTTGTTAACACTGCAGAATCTCCTGTAACACGTTGCACTGCGTACTGTGTAAACTATTAGTGGCTATTTGAAATCAGACTTACTCCATGGAACTAAATGTGCCACGTTGAATTTTAAATACCTTTAATGGTGGGTAGGGCATAAGTCTGAGATGTGAAATAAACTCAATAAACGACAGTCCGCAGTGTCAAAAATCGTGATATGTAAACTGCAGCTGAATATTCTAGGGTGTTTTTGAGTGTATGTGTATGCAATTATCAGTGCCATAACGTTAAATGTAGTTACGCAATAACAGTAGCAATCATAATAAAAGCGTTAACAAGTATAATATAATGTGGCCATTGACTATAACAGTGGTATGTGTCTTACGTTAAGAAACCGTAGGAATGTATTGTGGCGAGTTTTTGTTGCCACGGTAATGGAGTTTGGTGTATGTCTTGAGTAACTGACGAAATATTAGCTGTTCAAGAAGGACTGTTCTCCATGCAGTTACTCAGTTACGTTGCTTTACTTACTGCCACGCATTTAATTCTACATATATTTTCCTGGTTTTAAGACCCCTGTGGAATTCTTAGGTTGTGTTATAGAGGCTCGTCGTTGCACTGTGGATAGTGTTACAGTCAAATTGAGAACATTTTGTACGACAAAATGCCTCACTACCAATGCATCAAGACGGAGACATTTCCCAGAATTGAAACTTGTTTCAAAGTCTTCTAAATAGCTTCGAACAGTGAATGTTTTACATATCTCTTCAATCTCATCTACTACATGCAATTTAAATTCACATTTGTATTTAGAAGCCTGACTACTTGGGCCAATCAGCTGAACAACACAGTAAAATCTGCCATCTCTTATCCGTTTGTAGGAGAGGAATACTTCACCGAAACAGAATAGAAGCGCCGCCTCATCCTGTAACATATAGGAAAAGAATGTTGATCTCTCTGAGAAGTATCTTGGATGTGCTGCTTTTGCGTGCTCCTTCAAATCACTTTTAAAGCCCTTCCAAGGACATCCCACATTTACTTTATTAAGCGGACATTCTATTGGTCCGTATGCACAAACAGCCTGGTGTTCAGCGATATGTTCAATGGAGAACAAGTCAAGGCAGCCGGTCTGCCTGTTAGCGCAGGGGTACTTCAGTCTTCTGGCAATGCTTTCCAGTGCCACATTCCTGATGCTTGAAAATTCAGCTCTGCATGTAGGACAACACTGTACTTTCTGTCTGCACTTGCTGCAGATGTTGTGACCGTTCGTACACAGGTTTATGGGTGGCACCATGTACTCCCTGCAGACGGGACACTCCAGGTCACTCAACAGGGCTTCGTCGAGGGCGTGTGACAAACGGTCCATGTCTGGAACACATGTTGTATATATTTCTGAACGTTCTTAATAGGGCCTGAACCTTTACAGCATGGTCGCTACTACATGCAACACCGCTTTGAAATCTGGGCCATGTGATGATTGTGGGTTTCGGGGGGAAAGATATGGCTCCACTCATTCATTACTTCGGAACTAGATGGAAGTGAGTGGTTAAATTAACGCCCCACCCGGTTTACCTCGGGAAACGACCCCGGTACCCATTCTAAAGTTTGATGGTTGGAGAAGAGAAGAATCTCTTGCCCCTACCGACGTTCGAACCCGGACCTTGCAGCCCGTAAACGTAGTCGTTATAGAGAATACGCTACTGCGGTTCCATACATAAATTAATAATAGGATAACAGAAGACAAATATCTGGTTCCGCGGAAGCTACGTACTTTGAATGCTTTAAATATCTTTTACGTAAGTGTATCTCCCATCTGTTAACCATATATGAACGATGTTGGCAGCTGACTGATGTAAACTGCTGTAAGGTGGCACTTATGATAGTTTCGTGAGAAACGAAACGCATCTATCTTGAGTGTAGGAAAAATGTCACGATCAGCTGTAAGGTGGTGTTGCACAGTTTGTGTATTACATGCAGAAGGCACACAGAATGTTGAATTACAAGATCATCCGGTTAATTTTTGTGTCTCAGGTCATATCTTCTATGAGACCAGAACTGTTTTAAAAAATATTTGGACGAATTTTTTGTTAGAAAAATATAATTCGCCTGATGTAGCGTATGGGTGTGAAACTTGGTCCCCTAGTTTAACGGATGAGCATAGGCTGCCAGAATTCGAGAAGAGCGTGCTGAGGAAGATATTTGTATCTGAAACGGAGGGAGGGATAGCGGGATTGAACAATTTGCTTCATAAGGATCTTCATACCTGTTACGCCCCATCAAATATTCTGGTTATTAAATCAAGGAAGAAGAGTTGACCACTTGGAAGTCCTAGGCGTAGAAGGAAGAAAGTATTAATATCCATCTGAAAGAAACAGTAGCGGAGAGCTTGACCCTGATCAGTTGCCTCAGGATCGGCACAAGTGGCTGGCTGTTGTGAACACGGGAATGAAACTTCGGGTTCCATGAAGTGCAGTGAAGTTCACATTCAACTCAACGACTGCTTTTCCCATGGCCTAGATTTTTCGTTCTCCAGATCTGTTATTATTTTCATCACCATTATTATTATTATTACTATTACTTTGCCGAACCCAGTGGCCGCGCGGTCAACGGCCGCTCGCTTGCTGGGGTTGCTTATTCGAATCCCGCCGGGGCATGGATGACTGTCTCTTGTGAGTGTTGTGTGTTGTCAGGTAAAAGTCTCTGTGTCGGGCTGATCATTCGTCCAGAGGAGTCCTACTGAGTGTGGTGTGTCTGAGTGTGATGGGGAAGCCTCTATAGAGGAGGCCCTGGCCCACTGGGGCTGTCTAGCGATGAAAAAACTACCATTGCTATATTTTCGAACAGTTTATTACTTCAGCACTCACCCCGCCTGTACAAAAAAAAATTCATATAGAACTGCAAAGTTCAGCATCGTCTAATTCTGAAATTCTGAAGTGTATTTAGTCCTCTAGTGCAGTGTGTGCCATCCTTATGTTGTAGGTCTATGTTTCATAACGTAGCCACCGTATCAATTTTGGTGTTCGGCTTTATGACATTAACTGAAGAAAACCTCAGGTGCCTAGGTGAGGTGTGGAGACAAGGTTATCTTAATAACGTTAGGTTTGGAGATAAGGTTATCTTAATCTGCGTACTTTCCGATAACTGTTTCATCACTTGCAAGGAGGCCCTATTGTCACTCCCACTTCAGATTTTTGTGCGTCCGACGTGTTGTTACAGATAGCAGGGAATCAAAATGTACGAGACAGATAGGCTTCCATTTGTAAAACATTCGTACCAAATTTGATGAAAAATTTTGAATTGGTTCCAGCTCAAAAGTCATGTCTTGGACCAGCTTTTCTCCCTTCTGATTTAGGCAAAGAGTATGATTTTTGGTAACCTGGCGTGGTGCAAATTGCAGCAAAAATTTCGTCAAAACCAGTCTAGCCATTCTAGATTTAATGTCCCAGCAAAGACAGGAGTTACGACCCCTGAATGCGCTCTTTAAATGAACATTGCACAAGCAGAGTGAATTAACAATAATGATATACTGCACAATAACAACGCTAACAACAAGAAAAACAACAATCTGCAGTACGTTTTCTGACGTGGCTAGAATTGTGTTCACATACACAGATACCCAGATAAACACTTTAGCCTTTTCAGCTAACGACGTTGTTGATTGCTCAGATTATAGGCTGGTTGGTAGGTCAGTGAATGTCGGTGGGATGATAATTGACAAAGGAAATCCAAAGTATTGGAGGGAAACCTCTTAGATTGCCACTTGTTTGCCACAAACCCTGTATGGATTGCGCTGCGATGCACACAAAACAAACGCCTAACGCTAACATACCGCATATCTCCCCTCTTTAGACGCAAAAAGTTATAAGATGCACCCTTTATTTTGCAAACAAATGTTGCGGATTTAATAACTTACTTACGTAACAGTTCATCATAAGGTTAATTTTGGGGGACATTTTGGCAAAAGAAATACAGTAGATTGTGATCTTCCAAATAAAATTAATAGTAAAGAAAGGTCACTTACCGACACACAGCAGCTTCTCCTGGTTACTGAAGCTATTACTGCAGGCTTGTAGTCCGAAGGCCAAGTGGGTAATCTTAAGCATAGATCATCTGCCTTACGAGTGCGGATAAGATAGGTGCCTAACGTTATCACAGCAAAGACTTAACAACCAATAAGACTCATGGCAGTGGTCTGTGGGCGATGCGAACAGGACGTAAGTTAGCTTGCTCTTTCTTCGTTCTTTCAAAATATTTCTTACTTATTTTTTCGAACGTGTATTTTTGTTTTACGTAACTGTGTAAATTTACACGTGTTTCATAATTTCTGTAGCCCCATCACAGAGTTCGCTATTAACCTGTTACCCAAAGGCACATTTCATAAAATGTAGAGTTGTCCCTGTTTTTAATGAACACGATTCCATAAAGGCGTAGGCTGGAATGGAGGTATTGCCATAGAATAGGAGGCTAAGTGGACCCCAGATCCTGTCTGGATGCTGTGAATAAGGAAATATTCCTTGTCCCTGCCTGCACTCCCCGATTGTACTCTCCTCCATCCAGTAGTTCGGTCACTGGTTACTGAGCTCCTCCGGCTCCATTTTTTATATCTTGAAGAAAAACGTTCTTTTACAATCGTGCACATAACCCGCTATCTACACGGGTGCTTTTGCGTCAGACTTACAAACTGGGTACAGACCTTCCGCCGGCTTCTCATCTGGAAGGGCCACATTAAAAACCATATTACTCCATGCTGGATTTTTAGTGGAGAGAGTGGCGCTGCGACTTTTCTCCCTGAGTAATTCCGTTTGTCTCAGTCAGTACCATCCCACAAGTGTGCGTGTTTATATCTAATCCGCTTACCACCAACGCTATACTGTATAATCTTATCATTACACAGTGTCTTTCCTTATGTCCCTCTGCGTCTCGGTCTTCAGTTTCTGTGACGTCATGGAACACAGGCACAGAAGCCCCTTGTTTACTTAGTATTTCGAGGCACGGATAAAATTTCTAACAAAGGCCATTTGCGTCTGAAAGGAATTTGGCAATAAAGAAAAATAATTGGAATCCTGTCTCCTATAGAGGGAGGACATGCAACAGGGCTTATTGCAAAGGGACCGCAGAAACGTATGTAATTATTGGAAACGTACATTGTCTTGTATTGTCATACCACAGACCGTTGTTACAGACGACACTTGAAATAGCCTAACGGTATGAACGCTTTTAAACCAGCGGTTCTGAACCTGCGGTACACGTACGCTCTAGGGACACGTGAGATATGCCATAAAATGTCAGACGCAGGACGAAAGCGTTTAGAAAAGTGTATAAAGAATTTTATTTTGTAACAAGCTTTCTTTGCTTGTAGTAAATAAAGTTTTTAGTAGACAGATTCGTTGCATCCTACTGTGTGTATGACGGGCAAATTCAAAAGAATCAGGTCACAAAATCTCCCTATGATATCGAAGCGCACGTCTATTGAGAAAGGTTCAGGAACGCTATATCGGGTGAAGGTTATATTGCTGGCATGCTATTTGACATTCACAAGGATTTAACAGACTGCGTTTATGAAATTCGTGAATTAATAAATAATAATAACATCATGGCTTATAAAGTGCGCTAAACACAGTGTTCTTCTTCTGTAAATTTCAAGTTACATTCAAAACCCGGAAGACAGGAGCATTCCTCTGTTTCGTATGTCAAGTCTGTACGTTTATTTACAGAAGAATGTGTGGTAACAGGAAACATACCTTTTTCTTGATTTCGCTCTAATTGTGTTCAGTAAACTCTGAAAACACATATTCTTATAATGTTTTACTGGTTCTGAGCGCTCAGGCTCCCCAGGACAGTAGCACAAAAGGGAGCAGAAAGCCACTACTCCTTACATATGGGCCTGCTTCCTATTATGTTTTACCTCTGTACATTCATAAACGCTTCCTCACCAGTCGGCATTAAGCCTATACACCCATGCTGATTATGTTAAGAGACCCTCTAGTCGTGAATAGTTGTGTGAACTTTGTAACTGAACGGCTGGAGAGATGTAGGAACTGAGGAAAAATACGAACTTTTTTCTATCAAGTTATTGTATCTCCAGTTCGTGGTTTAAGCCCAGGGCCTCTCGAAAAGGAAGCAGGATGTGTAGCGTTTCTACAGTGACTTTTGCTTACAGGGTATTCCGGTCTGTGCGCGCACACAGGGATGTGTTTCGGAAGCACATGTGCTGGGTAAGTCTCTATACAGCCCTTCTCGCTGTGGGGACATGGACTTTAGGGGATGCCTGATATGGTGACCCGCAGTGCGAACGTTTCTGCAAAGACTGTGCCTGTCCGTAATGTGGGTTTGCAAATACTGCATATGTTGTTGCCATAGACACAGAGCAATGCTAGCAGAAGCAGGGGGCATATACAGCGGGGGCATCCTTGGTCCTGCAGAAATGCCCTGATCAAGTGAAAGTCCAGTTTCAGCTGGTCCATCTGGAGTGTTCTAAACAAAATAAATGTGTAGAGAATGAAATATAATTATAATACAAAAAAGAAGTAAACATACAATGAAGTAAATGAATTAAACCAGTGAACAAATAAATAAATAAATGATTAAATTAATAGTAACTAAATGATCGAGTGTAAAACTTTAATTGTAAAGAAGTTACTGTGCCAATAACAAACTCTACACGACAGAGTCCCTCCCTTCGAATGGCGTAGCCTCTGAGTTAGACAATAACTTTACTGTACTTTATGGAACCCGAAAGTTCATTACCATGTATCACAAAAACCTGGCGCTTATTTCTGTCCTGTGACAGATGAATCCAGTCCATGCATTCGCAACCTATATTTAAGTCTGTTTTAATATTATCCTGCCATCTACGCGAAAGTAGTTTAAGTGATGGTTTTGATTGTCATAATAAAGAAGTGTAAATTAATTAAATTAGGTAAATAATGTAAGTGCGTTTTTATTGAAGAAGTATTTGATTCTCGGATTTAGAAGTACGTCGATATGTGTGCAATAATAATAATAATAATAATAATAATAAATATATTTTGCAGAAACCGAAAGTTAATAACGACATTTGCAGAAAATGCACACAGAAAGCAGAAGGCATTCAACACATAACCGGTACATGCCAGGTACTGAGTCAAGGCGGTTCCACGCTTTGTCACAGTCAAGCAGTTAGCAATGTCCATCAACAGTTGGATATAGCACGTGGACTGTCAGAGGGACCAGCAACGCCGTATTGTAAATACGTGCCACAGTCTGTGTTACAGAACTCACGAACTGTACCATTACGAGTCCATAACAACTGATCGAACCGTCCATAAGAACAGACCGGACACAGTTATACTTGGCAAAACCATCAAAGAAGCATACTTAATAGATGTGGCAAGTCCTAACAGGCGTTTGGTATCCCAATGAAGCTAGTGAAGTAAGGTTAATAAATGTGTGTCTACGTGAAACGTATAGCAGAGGTCGGGTAGGCGAACATCTGTCTGACAGGTTTCCTATAAAGAATGGCTTGAAACAAGGAGATGCTCTGTCGCCATTGCTTTTCAACTTTGCTTTAGAATATGCCATTAGGAGGGTTCAGACAAACCAGGAGGGCTTGGGAGGATAATATAGAACTGGATCTTCAAGAAATGCGATGGGCGCATGGACGGGATTGAGCTGGCTCAGAATAGGGACTGGTGGCGGGCTCTTGTGAATGCGGTAATAAAGCACCGGGTTCCATAAAATGCGGGAAATTTCTTGACTAGTTGAGAAATTGTTAACTTCTGAATAAGGACTCTGCTCCATGGTGTTAGTTATATACATGGAGAATATGCCAGAGAGTTTGGTAGAGTCCACTTCCCGTTTCTTGAAACTTGTCTCCAAAGTATGTCTGCCGGTAGGACATCAGGAAATGGCACCACCATTCTAATGCAAATGATAAATGCCGTTGCACAGATACCGTCGGCAGGCTAAAGTCCACCCCTTGCTGCCGGCATTCCTTAAACACGTTCCAAGTCTCCAGTTATCAGAACTCAACACAACTGTATGACTTTATGGTAGAATTACGACTTTCAAAATTAAGGAAAATAGATCTATAGGGTGTACGAAAGTTGTCTGTCTGGATAATGACACCGTGTAGTTTGGTAGGTGTTAGCCGACACTGCGGAGGGACACACCGCCATTCGCCCTGGGGATAGAGGCAGTATATTCCATCGACATTTGGTAACCACATTATACGCGGTCATACCTTATAACATAACAATATGATTGGGGTTGTTTCTTGCTTTAATTGACGCCTTTTAGTGGTTACTGTATCTACTATATCTTACAGCGGTCAGAAAACTCTTTAATTCTGCCTACACCTATGAAACTCGGTATAAATCCTGTACAGGCCAGTAATGCAGTTGGATCCCCGCAGGCAGCATGTGGGGTTTCATTTCATTAATGCAGCAGAAAGTGTCAGTTTGTACCGCAGTACGAACGGAACCACCGATTTATATTCACTGAACAGTTTATTACTCAGCCAAAATTTCCAGATAATAGAAATGAATTAATTACTCTCAACGTTCCCTGTAATGTTTTCTGCAGCTGCGCGGACCTGCTGCTCTTCTGACAAGAAACTTTTTACGGGACCAGACGACTGCGCGGCACTTTAAATATTTTTTGTAATATACATTGTAAGAAAATTCCACCTGCACGGCAACAATTTCTTGTGTGCCGGAGCATTCGTTACTGCGCGGTTGCGCACCCGTGCAGCTGAGAGGAAGCATTGCTTATTTTACCGCGTAGTGCTACGGAAAGGACTTTGACGTAAGAGAAAGTGATAGGAGTTTGGAGAAAATACCGTAAGGGATAACTGAATGATATATAGTTCTCGCCACATAATATTAGGTTCGTAAGTAAGTGGGATGAAACGGGCTGGGCATGTAGCATGAGAGAAAAATGCATGGGCTAGCGTTATGGTGGGAAGTATGGTGAAGAGAACCCGCTTGTAAACCTCGACGTGTATGGTACGGGAATTATAAAATTAAATAAAAAAAGTGCGGAAGGTGCGGACTAGCATTCTGTGACTCTGGATGCAGACAAATGGTCTTTTTGTGAAGGCGGCAGTCGACAGCGGAGTCAGAGACTGTTATCTTATGTAGAAGGACTCTAACAATAGGCTTAAGTATGTGAAGAAGAAACCTTGACACAAGATATTGTACTGTATGTCGGATATCTTCTGAAGTTTTCAAATTCTCATCTATGTGCGCTGTTTACCGCTGTTTTATGCACAATTAGATGTATAGATGTCTCCCTGATGATGACCCAGCAGGGTCGAAATATGTAGCCGAGTGTGTGAGCATAACAGTGAATATTAAAAACATATTGTGCCTTTGGTTGGTGTTTTGTGTAGTGCAACATAATTTACGTTCTTAAAAATCTGGTTTGCCGTTAATTAATCATCCGTTGCAAGGTTGATTTTGGCAAAGAGCTTTATACGAAATGTCTGCCATTTTTCTTGTCACTGAATTTTGAAATAGCTTTAAATTTTGAATTACGTCCGGTTTATAGATATTTGAAATGTGCGTTAGGAAGTCACATTTTTGAACAAGTCACAGAATTCATATGAAAATACATACAGACTTTATTAGCTACAGATGTTGCATACAATTATATAAATTCATGTAAATATTTATGTAACACTTGTGTGAGTACGAAGATTGAAATGGTCCTTTTATATAGAGCATTCATCCAAAAGTATTTCCTCGGATTGCTTATTACCCAATTTCTACTGTATATTTCTGTATTCCTAAAACGTAGTGTAACATAATTTATCATCTTAAACATCTAGTTGCTGTTAGTAAATCATCCATTACAAGGTTGTATCGAAATACATCTTTGTTCATTAATTGAAACATTTGGTAACACTGCAGAATCTCCTGTAACACGTTGCACTGTATACTGTACGCACTGTTAGTTGAAAATTTGAAGTCAGTCTTATTCTATCAATTATATGTGCCACGTTAAATTTTAAATGTCTTGAATGGTGGACAGGGCATAAGGCTGAGATGTTAAATAAACTCAATATATTACATTCCGCAGTAACAAAATCATGGAACGTAAATTGCAGTTGAATATACTTAGGTGTTCGTAATAAAACATGTATACAATTGTTACTGTCATAACATTAAATATAATTATGCACGATGGTGGTTATATTAGAAATAATAATAATAATAATAATAATAATAATAATAAGGCGTAAGGCTACGTAGAGTCAGTGGTTAATTTTTACTAGATCATATTTCCAATGTAATGCGTTTCGTAAGAAATTCTGTGTTTGCAAACTGCCAGTAATATACACTCTACTTGGTGAAGATGAATTCAGCTGGCGCCCCGTAAGCCTTACGCAGTACACGTCCTGCCGTCACCGCCAGGTCTCAGCAGATCATACGGCACGGGCAGAACAAGGGGCCGAGGGAGAAGAATGAAAGGTATCCCAGAAAAGGGCAATTTTCAGGTGACCGCTGTGAGAGCCTTACATTAATTTGCCAAATGTATTATTCTACTTTGGATAATTCTATGGTCAAATCCAGCCTACAGTCTACGACAAAGTTCCTTACTTCCACGTTATCAAGACGGAAACATTTCCAAGAACTGAAAATTGTTTCAAAATCTTCTAAATAGCTTCGAACAGTGAACGTTTTACTGATCTGTTCAATGGAATTTAGTGCAAGTAATTTAAATTCACATTTGTACTTAGAAGCCTGACTACTTGGGCCAATCAGCTGAACAGCACAGTAAAACCTGCCATCTCGCACCTGTTTGTGGTACAGGAATATTTCGTCGAAACAGAATAGAAGCCGCATTTCATTTTCTAAGCAAATGGAAGAGAGTGTTGTTCCGTCTATGCATCTGTGATGTGCTGCTTCTGCGTGCTCCCTCAGCTCACTTTTAAAGCCCTTCCATAGACATTCCACATTTACTTCATGAAGCGGACATTCTATTGGTCCGTATGTGCAAACAGCCTGGTGTTCAGTGATGTGTTCAATGGAGAACAGGTCAAGGCAGCCGCTCTGCCGGTTAGCGCAGGGGTACTTCAGTCTTCTGGCGATGCCTTCCAGTGCCACATTCCTGGTGCTTAAAAACGCAGCTCTACATGTAGGACAACGCTGTACGTTCTCTCTGCACGTGCTGCAGATGTTGTGACCGTTGATACACATCTTTATGGGTGGCACCATGTACTCCGTGCAGACGGGACACTCCAGGTTACTCAATAGAGCTTGGTGGAGGGCATGTGACAAATCGTCCATGTCTGGAACACAAGTTGTACATGTTTCTGAATGATGTTAATAGGGTCTGGACCTTTAAGGCATGGTCGTTAACGTCTTGTTGACGCTGTCAACTATATAATGCATCTACAACTTCCAGCATTCTGTGTAATGAAACAGCTGACGCAATCAAAGTTCGCTGGGTTTTTTGTTGCAAAATAAAACGGAATATAATCGGAATGTAATTTTACGGCAACCAGCAATATTGGATTGATAATTCAAATAGCCCTAAGTAGAGTTTCCGATGACTATAAATGCACGTTTTTCTAAAATCAAATGAAAGTACAGCCATATTATTTCATCAGCAGAAGCCAGTGTTTTAAATCTTGCATTCATTTTAAATACCTTATTTAACTTCTTAGCGTGGAAGCAATTCTATAAATTATGTATTTTTAGATGAAAGTACATGTGAGGTGTCTGTGGGGATAACAGCTAATGTGGAGACGAATTAGCAAGGTTAAAGGTCATCCTCAGTGTCAGAATTACGTGAAAGACATCAGTTTTCTATGGTACGTGCATAATGAAGGCTTTTCTAGTGGCATTATCCTAAATTTAGTTGAGGCCACGCAAAGTGACGCTTGCTGGCACATTCCAAACAGCTTGCAACTTTCAAATTGATCCAGATTCGATTTCTGGGCTGCATTCTGCATGCCCTGTCCATATATTCTCATTCATTTATATTCTTATTTATAAATAAAACGATGAAAAAAGATATTTTCTTAATAATGTTGAGGTCATTAAATAAAGCAGCATACTGAACGTGTAGCCCATGTAGCGTGTATGAAGCAGACAAGAAATTACGCAAAGACTTATCTGTCATTACGGTCTGTGTAACGAGATTTACTCTCCAAACAAGGCCACGAGCAAACAAACATTCTTTTGTTTCAGTGCGGCCTTATACGTAACGTGTGAAAAGGATGCAAATTGGTTGGAGTATAATTTCTTTAAAAATTGTTATGAATAATTTGCTTTATCTCCGACGACATAAATTTGCATTAAAAGTATTGTTGTGTAACACTGAACATTTTAACACAGTTGACAATTACTTGTATCTCAAACACAACACATGCAGAATGCATAGTTGTGTTACCACTGCAAAATGGTTAGGCGAAAGTACCGCAATGTTACGTTATCCAAATAGTGCCTATCGTGTTGTATACAAACTTGTGTTATGGCAACAGTTCACATGCAGCTTGCGTTACACATAATCAAATAACGTGAATATTTAACTTAGCCGTTCATAATAGTGTTTTGTGATTGCAAACAGAATTTAAAATTTCAGAAATATATGTATTCCGGAAACAGGTGCCTTGAAACATATATGTTTACTATACTTAAAGCCGACAGTATATGTTGAACGTATGCAGGGGCTAACGCAAAGAGGGGACTGCCCTGCAGCCCCCGAAAACCCTCAAAACCGAAATTTAAAGGACACGGGTTATAATAATATGATATCAATATTTTACAGATTTCCCCTTCATCGGAAATCAATGAAGTCGGCTGATGAAAAATAAATTAATAAAATAAAAAAGGTGGATATAGAACACCGTGATTGAATCATAGAACATTTAAGATTATTTGTGTGTTTAAAATGCAGTTGCAGGCAGTGTTAAACTTAGGAAATGTTTTTCATACTATAATTTTTAAAAGCAAACATAAATTACATACTTCCTCAGGGTCAGGTCACCCCCCTCCCTTCGCACAGTGAAAAATTCTGGGTTCGCCCCTGATTGTATATCTTATTTTATATTTCTTGGGGCGTTCACTGTGTTTCGATTTCACACTGTACATTTACATGCAATTATACACACATGTTTGTTCCTAAGTAATTGCGTAGTTGGTTTTAATGCTCATACCTATTTCGGCTGCAAACTGCAGCAATCCTCAGGGAGCTACACGTTTTGACAACATGCACAGCATGCTGTACGGGTTCTTACGTATAAATTGTAAAATATTTATACATATTAGTCAGCACAGCACTTTCACTCATGGTGTTCACGCCGAATATCAAAATCTGGGATCTCCGCTCCACTATAAACTGGAAAGAAATCCTCGATCACCAGATGATTGGATACTTCATTTTACGTAATTTTTACACTTGTGTATTAATTTCAATACTTTTTAATAATACTGTATATCTGCGGATTGACACTAATATGTAGAAACATTTTACAGTTTACATTTGACAATGTGTATAGCGCGCTGTTCATATCTTCAACACGTGTAGTTCCCCCAAGTGTGGCTGAAATTTGGAGCCGAAACATGTAGCAGCATTAAACCAAGTGTGAATGATTTGAGAATAAACGAGTGTATTTGGTTCAATGTTGTGTTGAGCTTCTTTAGAATGGCGGGTTGCTTCTGAAGGTCCACAAAGTATAACGATGCTTTTATCCTTTCTGTAAGTGATCTGGGTTCGACTCCAAGCTTTCGAAATTGACGTAGAGTTAGGTTTGACTTGTAATAAGCTGTGTTATGCTACTGCAAGAAAAATAAAGAAAAACCTCGCAATGTGTTAATATTTGGCAAATACCGGTGTTTATTTTAGTGTAGTTGTAAGTTTAACTCGAATCCCTTGAACAGGTAAGTTATAATTTTGATATGTTTATTAATTTCGGGCTCCGACAGCTCGTCCATTAAACTAGGTCTAAAAGAGCAGGAAATGTTATACTCATTCACTTCCTGGTGTGAAATTTCAATCTATTATTCTTCGTAATACTACATGGAAGGTTAACTAATAAGGCAGTGCAGACACTTCCTTACGAGTGAATGAGTGAATTTACTGGTAATATTTGTTGCTCGAATTCAATCGAAATTTGAAAAATTCTGTAAAATGCCCTATAAATTTTGCAAGGAATAAATATTTGAGTAAACGAATTGAGTGTAAAGATCTCCTTAATTGATAATAATGCCCGTTATAAATCAAACGGCTTTTCACTAGTACAAAATCTTCGCACATTAAACATTTGGCCTACCTTGAATATCCAAAACGTCTTCGCACGAGCAAAAATCCACTGCAGCTGAAAAATTCCTAACTCTCCGGATAATAGGTCTGATATAAATGCTACCGGCTGATGTCCACAGTGACATGCAACACCTGTATTAGTCACCCCAAGCACAGTACAGTTCTTCACACGCGCAAATACCCGCTGCAGCTGAAGGACAGGTCTTCACTCTCCGGATGACGGGCTTGAACTGAATACTACCAGCTAATGACCACAGTTAAGTGCGTGACCTCTAGCCACCCCAAGCACAGTACAGTCTTCACAAAAGATTTGTCACTCCTATCTGCTCCAATGTTTTTCCGCCCACAAATATATTTTTTGAATTCAAACTTGTATTTGCTGTTTTAATCTTCATGTGCTGTGTTTGTAACACAGATGTCTTAAAATGTTTAGAGCCAGGATGGCTCAGTCGGTATATTTATTAGGCTACGGGCTGGAAGAGCGAGGATTCGTGGATCCTTTCGCAGAGAATTTTGACTTTCTCTCTTCGCCAAAATATCCAGATCGCCTCAGGGCCTACCCACCCTGCCGTTAAATGGGTGACATATAGTATTTCTCCGGGAACAAGGCGGCTGCAGCATGAAGTCAGCCACTTACCTCTGTCAAGTACGGAGGTTAAATTAAGAGAAGCTATACCTCTGCTATTTTTACACGCCTTCATGACATGCGGAGGAGCAACTTTACTTTAAAACGTGTTAGAATAAATAGTTTTGAAGAAACTGACGTTTGACGCCGTGTACTTTCATATGTATGTTGTGATTTGAAAATTAAAACCACAGGTTCAGCTGAAACGTCGGCATCCATGAAGTGGCATGGCGGTAATTTCCTAAATTCCGTAATGTTGACCAGTAACAGATAACGGCAACCATGTGTACTCCAGCTGGGAATATATTAACCTTTAGGGTACGTCCGTCCTCTATACGGGACGGTATTTAAACCTCCTCTAGGCTCCAGCGTCCTTTATAAGGGACAGCGAGAACGCCAGCCATTTAAACACGTTTCTGTCCACGACATGGAAACATATAGTGGAGCAAAATATAGCTTCACGCATTTTTAACACCGCAGTAGACATTTCTTTGGTCAGCTTGATGCTCCGGCCTATTTACTCCAGGATAGAACCCGGTTATCCCTGTGCATATGATGCTGTTTGTGCCTACGGTCTGTAAGGAAGTTTGTGGAAGGCGCTGAAACTTGCTCTATTTTTCCCGCTGTGTTCATTGGGTGTATTTTTGTATGACGAATGGTTTAGTCTGGAAGGTGTCGATACACAGCTACACAGCTCTAAGGTTGCAAAGATAATGTGGCGACAAGCAGAAATAAGCAGACATTTATCTGCAACCTTTTCGTTTGAACGGTGCCCCATTCAGAGCTCGAGATTCTGCCTCGCATTTCTCAGACTTGTTGTCGAGTTTATACAAGCAGTGTTGCTGGGGGTGTTTATTATTTCTGCTCAGAAAGCATTTCGCAGTGGTGTGAGTGGTGGCTAAATAATGAATGGACCCAACCAAGGTCGCTGACGCCCGGAGAAATATCTGAACTAATTTTTGACACTGAGAGCAAAGAAGCTTGGATGCCAAGTAATGGCATTACAGCTATTGGGCGGGGCTGGGGGTGGGGGGTCACAACAACTGGACGTCAAGACTGTCACGACTCTAGCAGCTCAATTTTGTCCAGTACCTCTGGTGAAGGGGATGATGGTGACAGTGAGCCAGGTCAATAGACACAACAGCCAGCAACCCTGCAATAGACGTGCCCCTCTTGCCCTCAGAGAATTGTAGTACAAGCCTATACATGGGGCCGCAGAGGAAAGGACTGTGAAGCGTCACACATAAATTATGGCTGTGTGGATAAGAGAGAAAGAATGGCAAACAGCTACCCCGTCTGCAGTAGCTCATTCAAAAGGACAAAAAAATTGTTTTTCCGCCTGCAGGACCTGGATATTCTCAGCAGTTCCATTCATCTTTCCTCAAGGAGGGGTAAGCAACTTTCACACTGAGATTTTCAATTGACCCTCGTGAGGAATATGTTGGCACACGCCGCACCAGAAAGGAGAATGCCAAGGCCATTAGGTAGACCTCCAAATGTTGAAGCACATGTCGCTGGTCTCGGAGTCAGCGGCAGCGAACACTGGCCTGTGCCGTCTGGTGTCGCATAAGCACGGCCAGCGGTGTAACACGAAAAGTTTGCGTAAAGTGCCGAGAGTGTGAAGTCGGACTGTAAGAACAAGTTTTAACGAATCCTACATCAAGGCACAACTGTAAGAACCACAAGTGAGGCCACCTAAGGAAAACTGGGGGCTCGTACCAAAATGTGACAGAAACTGAAATTTTTGAGTATTTTGTAAATTTATTTTGTGTATTTACGAAATAAGAATACTTGCCGCTTTCTCGAAGACATGCAGAAATATCTCTGTCTTATTGCCCACAAAATGCCACTTAACTCATTATTTAATCTTGTTTGGTTCACATAATATAAAGGTTTTTTTAAACCGTGTGAAAAATTTAAATGGCTGGCGGAGAAAAATGTGGTACGCGAAGGCGATCTGTGGGTATTTAAATATGGCCGCCAAAAGGTTAACCTGTTGGTGTTACCTGTTGAAGAACTGACAGTAGCTATGCTATTCAAGAGGATCCCACGTTCCACGGAATCAGAACGTGAATTTCCTTTCAAAATTTGATATTCTGACAGGGCGTCGATAAACAGTAAAGTACTGTGGAATATCGCGCGTCGTTGTTTGTTAAATATCGGTGTTTCGGAGGAGGTTGTTTCTCCAGTCTTTAGGGTTATTGACCTCTTACAGCCTGAAGATGGCTACATTAATCTGCTCCGCAATGTCGGTTAATACTTACCATGCCACACAGTTATTTCCCAGAAGACTGTAATTTTCTTGTGTTTCTCCGGTAAAAAAAAACTTGCGTATTTTGCCATATTTTATCGAAATCCATACAAACGTTTGGAGATATGAACGGTGGAGGAAGACGTGAATTACGTACTGCGTTTTCTTTGCACCCTCACCCTCCTATCCAGTGGGAACTCTAAGCTCTGTGCCCAGAATTGAAACAACCAGAGCGTGAAGCTAACCACTCATTTCTACATAGTGCCGGGATTATGAATGAGTGTAGCTATGCCTCCAATTCGTCAGTACATTTATAAAGTCACGGGCAAAATTTTACCTCCTTGGGAGAATAGGGTAAGATGTGCGGGAAAAGCAGCTGTGGCCATGTTCACGAACCATTTTACAATATCACTAGAGTCTGTGTACTTTTTGCGATAATACAAATTCGAACCCGGTACCTGCCAGCACAAGCCACGTACGTTACCACTGTTATCGGTGGCTAGTTGTGTAAGATACTGATGTATGGCTTACCGTCTGCGTTTCTGACCTGTGTTTTGTCGGTAGTGTGTACTTATTCTTGAAGAAACTGTACTTTAGGCACATGATTCAAGGAGCTATTTTACGGTTTTTCCTGTGCAATGTGGCCGCAATGAGTTAGGCTGGCTAATGGTTCCATCAGGGCAGGGGTCTCCAAATTCTTTCGTCTCTTGGTCGAGTCTACATTCACTTACTACAACAGTGCCATACCACAGAAATAATCTAAGTTACTTTGATAATATATGTGTCTTCAGATTACTTATTTTCTCAAGCAGGCCACGTGATTGTGTGATTTGAGGTTTCTGCAATCACGTTGGTGAAGTTCTGAGTCGTGTGGAATATAACGCCGTACAGATTTGTTAAGTTTTGTCGACATTTCGGGGGCGCTTGTTACATTCACCCTCGCGGTAGGCGAAGAGGAAGGATACTTGGTTACTTATTTCTTACTTGAAACAAGCACATACACAAATGGTAATTAAATTTCATACAGTCGATCCCGGTGGCCGTGCTGTCTAAGGCCTAGGTGTGCGGCCGCTCGATTGTTGGGATTGCGGGTTCGAATGAAGCGGAGGTTATGCATGTTCGTCTCTTGTGCCTGTTGTGAGCTGTGTAGGAGTTGGCTCGGCGATGAACTTATCACTCGTCCAGAGGAGTCCTACCGGTTCTGTGTGTCTGAGTGTGATCTAGACACCTGAACAATAAGGGGAGCTAGTTCCAGTAGGTAGGACTCGCACTGGGAAGACGGTCCTTTTGGCAAACCCGTGTAAACCTACGTTTATATTTAGACCAAAGTATTCTGGAAATGTTTCTGCATTTGCAAGTTACAGACTCCCAAGCATGGAAAATACAAGATTTTTTCAGACACTAAGTTTCAAGAAAATATTTTTTAACTTAAAATATTTAACACGTGCCTACGCACCACAGGCAAGTCCAGTCCACATAGCAGTCTAGCGTTTCACTAACTTACATAGTGGTTACTCTCTTCTAGAAAATTTCCAGACCGTGTCTGGAACGCACCCAGCCTCCTGTTCAGTAAGTCCCACAGTTCTTTACCGGGAATAATGCGGCCGGGGCGTGATGTTCACTGCCCACCTCTGTCTAGCGCTGTGGTTAAGAATGTGTGGAGCCGTACCTCTTCTCCCCTTATGTGCCTCCCTAGCGTGAGGATGGTCAACTTATGTTTTGTTGATTGGTGACATTACATTCAGCAACAAAGTTATTCAATATCCACGGTTCTATAAAACATCCGGCTGTCAGCATTAACTTTTCTTGTTGTCTTTGCGCCGTGGGACACTTTGCAAGTACAGTGCAATGTCTGGGGAGAACTGTGTTTCAAACAGACGTGACAAAAACACACAGTGGGCCAGCAGCCTTAAGAAGGGGCTACTCATTGTTGATGTGGCTATACTGTTTGATTTGTAATGGATATGAGGGTTGCATATAATGTATAACTTTTAGGGAAGTTTTGCAGAGTTTACTTTGAATATTACAGTAACGTAATGCCGAGTCATGTATCTTTATTATATATTTATTACGCGTAATACGTTTTGATTTAATGATGTCATAACACAGGGTTGTAATTGTTCATAAACTTGATCAAAAACCTCTTGACCTAACGACACGCTATGAATTTTGAAAAACTTTGATGAATTTATTACCTAGGGTTTACATGTTCTCAACTTTAGATCCGACATGCATGCTGTAATTTGGACAGCCCTGCATTACCGTGACCCTTTACGGCTATTTGCTTGTCGTCTAATGATCTGCATAATAAGGAGGTTCGTTCCTAAGGTAGGTTAGAATCCATGTGCCTCAAAGTATGATTCATAATGAGATACACTAAAATTATTCTTAAAAGTCGAGGTAAACTCCATGTGGCGGTCAGCGTGCCTTTTGTTGACAATAAACCGCGTTAAGAAGCGATATGGACATATTTAAATTTCATAGCCGTTAGCAATCTACAAGTGGCTTTGAAAGTTCCATACAAAGTACAGCAAACAGAAGTCAGTCACTATCAAGGGACTGAAAATATTCGAAACAATGGGCAAGACAAAGACTAACAATAGGAATGCTGTATAAGAGACTTGAAATTGGCGTCCGTCAGTCACATGACCGTACTAATGACTAACTGACGGAGTCACTAACTCCATGGAGCAGAGTTCTTGCTGAGAAGCTAACAGGTCCTGATCTAGTCAAGAAATTCCAAACATTAAATGCAATCGGAGTTTCATTACCGAATTCACAAAAGCTCGCCACTTGACCCTATACTGAACCAGATAACACCGATCTATGTCCCCCATTCCTCGCCTTGAAGGTCCACTTTGATATTATTCTCCCATCTAGGCCTAAGTCTTCCAAGTAGTCTCTTTCCCTAAGATTTCGCCCCCAAAACCCTGTATGCACCTTTTCTGTCTTCCATATACTGTATGCCAAATGTCCCGCCTCTATTTTTTGTCGATTAGTGCCTCTGAATTATGTTTGTTACGCATTTAAGAACACGCACCCTGGCAGCTTGTCTATATTTTATTTTATAACCACTCGCGTCTTTCTTGTTGAGCAGGTATGTACCTTACATAATGGAAATGAAAGTAATGTCCCAGAGGAAAAACATCACATAGTGAATGTATATGTGATAGTGGAGGTATACCTCCACAGGGCGTTAGACTGAACGGCCAGTTTCACGGCCCAGCCGCTTTATGTCTGTGGTTATACCTTAAGAAGTAAATACTGTGTTTCGAATGCAAGCCGCTAGATGACACGTCGATTCTCTAATCATTAACAAAGTTTGCGTGATGTGTACAACAGTTCGCACGGTTTGATATCAGTTTGCCGCTATGTGCAGTACTAAGGAGTATCTGTACCATTACGTTATCAAATGATATTCCACTAATTTGTTGTGAAATTGTAGTTTGTACTGTTATGTGTGTCTGTTATTCCGAAGGCTATTGTATATTAATGTTCTTAATGTACTGTTGTATATTAATGTACTTGTATTCACAGTTATTTTATTTGTTATCCTAGCACTTCGTGGAAACCAAATGTTGATTACCATATTTACAAGAGCCCACCATCTGTCGACATCCCGAGCCACATGAATCTAGTCCATCCTGCAATTCGTTTTAAGATCCGCTTTAATATTATCCTCCCATCGCCTCAAAGGTCTTCGAAATGGTCTCTTTCCCTTAGATTTTCAAACAAAACCCTGTATGCACCTCTCTTCAACACACTGATGCTACGTGCCCCGCCCATCACATTCTTCTTGATCACTCGATGAATATTCGGTGAGGAGTACAGAACATAAAGCTCCTTGAGATCTGCCCTCTTCTGCAATGTTACGCACCGTTGACTGGTAGTTCTGTACCGACGTTTCGGGACAATCTGTTGGTCACATATTTTTCCCTTTTTATTTTTATTTTTGACCATTGACGATGGGAGCGGTAGGTTGTCCCGAAACGTCAGTACATAACTGCCACTCAACGCTGCGTAATATCCCAGAAGAGTGCAGATTTTATCTACATCACAGAGGAAGCCTGTAATCACACATAGGGCTCCTTGTTATACGTTCTGTTTATATCCTCATAAAAGACGTCGTGAGAGATTTGAGGGGTCGGGATAGCCAAGTCGACATACTGAACCCTTCACTGGCTAGACAGTCGAGGAATCGTAGTTCGATTCTTGGCAACAGCAAGAGGTTTTGTGTCCTCCCCAAAATTTCCAGAGAGGCTGTGGGGCCCACCCAAATTGTTATTCTTTTGCTACCAGCTGCAGTGTTTCCCTGCGGATAAAGTGGCAGTGGCATGAATTTGACATCTCACTTCCACCTAACCCCGAGGATCATAATGAGTGGAGCTGTACCTCCACTTCCCCGTATGTTTTCCTGAAATGCCCATGTACCATTTTAACTTTACAACAAATTTAAGTTATAACATTTGCTGCCAGTAACATTTCTCTGTTAGTTCCATACTGCGCTGCTTTAGACCATATCCTTTGCCCCTGTACTTACAGTTTAACGGTTCTGCCTACCTGCTTAGGAATAGACAGTTGTGAAGAAGGTAGTTTTGGAGGACAGATACCTGTGTTGTTGGTATTTGATAACGGATTTCATGCTCCAATAAAAGTTGGTCGGGAATCTTGAAGGGAAGCACAGTGTTGCTTCTACTTGTTCTAAAAATAACGTAACTTCTGAACCCAGTCTCAAAATTGTTACCCATCTTCACCACTCTTGAATATCAAAGGCTGAGGTATAAATAGTGAGAATAATATTAAAACAGAATTAAGAATATGATTTGGAAATCGGTGGTGGCTTTATGTGGATAGGGATGGGTATCAATACAATAATATATCGTAAATAGTAAGTGGAGTGTGGCTGCTCAAAACGGACGCTGCTTTTTGGAAAGCATTTTGTGTGGGTCTAAAACTTGGTCTGTCTGAGCCTGTTCAAGGACAAGGTGCTGAGAAAGATATTAGACCCTAAACGGGATAAAATATCAAAATGATGAAAACAGCAATGGTTATTATTCCTTACCAAATATTGTAATAATGATCAGATGAAGGACGATAAGATGGGCTGGGAATATGGCATATGTGTCGTAAATGCTGAGAAAGGTATGGGGTGGAATGATTCACGTGGCTGGAGACAGCGACAAGAGGCAGGCTGTTGTGAACACTGCAATAAAATTGCAGGCTACATAAAATGCTGCTACATTTTGGACTATCTGAGCAACTGTTAGATTCTCAAGAAGGACTGTGCTCCATGGAGCTCGTTTGCTTTATAAGCACAATAACTAGTGCCATGTTGTTATTTCTGATTTCTTCCCTGTTACTTCTTGTAGAGTGGGTATGAAGGGAACGTCCTTGGGGTTAATGCTGCCAGGACGTGAAACTGACCGTTCTTCTGCATCTAGTGTGAGGGTTAAGAATGCGTGGAGCCGTACCGCCACTTTACAGTATGCCTTCATGTAGGAATGCTTGGTTTATAATTTTATATAAAACTGGACATTCTTTATTCAGGTCTAAGTACCTGACTCTACTCGCGCATTATTCCTGTTTCCCTTAATATGTCTCTCTTTCATATAAGTACTTGTTGCCAAGTGCTATGCTTGTGAGTTCCAACGAGGTATCACACAGTATCGTCAGCTACCCGCCAAAAAAAAAGCATCTCAAAGAGGAGGACACTTATACTGGTCGACCTTCCAAACATTACTTCGAGAATGCAAGTGCAGTGCAGCTGCTTGTATCACAGCCTGTTTGTTGTGTTCCGGTGACGTGTGCACTCTGATATGCAGGCCCACACAACGACGTCTGCTCCTTCCACGCGGGCCCGCTGTAAATAACTTTCTTCAAACTCTTTCCTAGAGCGGTGCCTTTGAGTGTTGCTGTCATAACAAAGCGGTATCAAGGAAAAGTGCATAGGCTTGGTTTTGCTGAGAGTTTTGTGCTAAATGTTTGTCATTTTTCTTGTCATTGAGTTTCGAAATATCTTCATATTTTGAATTATGGCCGGTTTATAAATATTTAAAAGCTTCGTTTGATAGTAACCTCTTCGAATAAGGCAAAAAATTCATATGAGTAGAAAGGATTCAGTACTTCATTAGCTATACGTGTTGCATACAGTTATGTAAACTCATGTACATGTTTATGTAAGACTTGTGTCAGTAGGAAGATGCTCTATATAAGAGGAACTTTAAAGGGCCTTTTATGTACAGCATTGATCCAAAAATATTTCCTGGGAAAGCTTATCATCAAGCTTCGACTGTATTTTTCAGTATTTCTAAAATGTAATCTAACACAGTTTATTATTTTAAACATCCAGTTACTGTTAGTAAATCACCCATTATTAGGTTGTATCAGAAGATTTTTTTACATTAATTCAGATATTTGTTAACAGTGCAGAATCTCCTGTAACACGTTGCACTGTATATTTTGTACACTACTAGAGGCTATTTGAAGTCAGACTTACTCCATGGAACTAAATGTGCCACCTTATATTTTAAATATATTTAATGGTGTATAGGGCATAAGCCTGAGATGTTAAATAAACTGAATACATTAAAATCCGCGGTGTCAAAAATCATGGCATGTAAATTGCAGCTGAATATTCTGGGTGTTTCATAAGTATACGTGTATATATTTGTCAGTTTCATAACATAAAACATAATTATGCAAAATGATGATATTAAAAATAAGAATTATAATATTAGTCATGAAAGTAACTGTTCTCACAGGGATAAAAAAGTATGGTAATTGGATATGACAGTGTTACTGATCTTATGTTAATAAACTGTAGGAATGTACAGAGTTGCGTAAGTTACATTTCAGAACTTGTAACCGTTGGTTTGTGTTCGGATTCAGGCAGGTGTTATTAGATGACAATAAGTACACTGATTGTGTAAATTTATTAGGGAAAGAGCATGTTGTTTTAAATGAGGGGCAAACTTGTAACTTTGGCTACTGGAGGTTAGTTAAGGGAGGCTGTGTATGCAGGGGATAGCTGTACTGGGCAAAGACCAGGAAGTCATTTGTCAGCTGTCAGAACTAACAACAGATCTGGAATGCTTGACCCAAAAATTTTAAACTTGACAGCTGAGTACAGCAATAATTCGTCCAGCAAAGCGGGTGACGCTACCACGCCTTTGCTAGGTCGTAACTAAGAAGTCCAGAGGTCTTCACGACCAAGCCCACGGACTGCAGTAATTAGTAACTTTGTCATCCTATCAAAGAGGAGACTTGTTACGTACAGGGGCCAATGGGAGCCGCAGTGTCGGTGGAGCAGCTAATAAGAAAATTTCGAAATTATTATGAACTTTTGTTTGGAGAGCAGGAGAATCCAGGGCGCGAGGTTACGCGAGTCTTTTCCTTCACCCGAGGGCGGATGGTCGAAAGAACGGTTGATCATGCGTTTCAGGTTGAGACGACAGATTTCCAGAGTGCTGTGCCGTGTGATACGTCATAGTGAATCAGAACCATTGTAGTTGTAATAGAAGGATAATCACACAATAAAGGAGTGTAATTTACGTGAAATATGTGTCAGTTAAATTGACATAAAAATAAAGGGTTGCCGCCCGTGTGCGCCGGATTGCCACACGTAATATTCCTTGGGAGCAGTGTCTCGTGCTGCCGACTGGGACATACCCCGCAGTAGACGGCTACAAACTGTTACCCGAAAATGCACTGTATCCCGTGAGAATCGCATTTAAGATTTCGGTGCACCACTGCGGTCATTTTAAATATTGCTGTCTTGTGGGATCTGACGCCGTGTAATTTGATAGAAGTCTATCGAAATACCGGAGTAAATTTCTGGCTGCGTTGTCGGGATAGATAGGTCAATATTAGTGATCTAGATGGAAAGAGATTAGAGGCTTCAGCTAGCTTGGAAAGTTGGCAATTGTGGGTCTTAAAACCAGAAAATTTCTGAAGGATTAAATGCGTGGCAATACCCCCAGTATCACAGACCTTAAAGCATATTCGTTGTGATCATGGAAGTAACATACGTGCTGTGGACAAACTCTTTGTGATGTGCGTGCCAGATCTACATGAGAAAATGCACCATCATCAATTCATTTTCACTAAGAACATATTACATTTGTGTACGTGGACAATGCAGGATAGCAAGATTTACTTTTCGACGTTATGTTGGGCCAAATAAAAGGGCCCGACACTTTACGTACAGTTTCCAAGTCTGTACATCTCTTGCCGACGACGTGCTGTACAGAAGAGGCTGTAGGGTAAGAAACCTGGACGAGAAGTATGATTATAGCAGAGAATGTGATTACATGGTGATACCGTTTAACGACTTTAAAACGATATTTGATTTCAATGAATTATTATATCTGATATATGGTAGGACTATGTACTGTGATTTAATCATATCCATGGCGAATTCCAGATTTAAATGTGAGTCAGTGCTGAAAACTGTAAAAAAGCTTGCATTTCCATTCATATGCCCGTCAGTATCAAAACAGAGAAAATATGTGTTTTTATATTCCCACATTCCTGCCATTAATATATATGACTTAAGCCTTTGTTTCTCTTTACTGTTTCAACACTGAATTGCGTGGGAATATAAAAAGATATACCATTAATGTTTGGATATTGACTAACATGTGGATGGAAATGCAATTTTTTCATGTCACTCCATGTGTCATATATCTGACACAAAATGCTGCTCTAGTAGAGGTGACACAGTACGAAGGTTTATGTCTTCTGGGTGAGTGACCCATCTAAAAGTGAGATGTGGGATCACGCAAAAAGAGCACATCGAATAGACTTAATACACGCATCAACATTCATTTCCGTTTCCTTAGAAAATGAAATGGCGCTTGTATTCTCTTTCGAAGAAATATTCCTGTAAAACAAACAGGTACGAGATAACAGGTTTTACTGTGTTGTTCAGATCATTGGCCCAAGTAGTCAGGCTTCTAAGTACAAATGTGAATTTAAATTGCATGTGCCAAATAGCATTGAACAGATAAGTAAAACATTCACTGTTCGAAGCTATTTAGAAGACTCTGAAACAAGTTTCAGTTCTGGGAAATGTCTCCGTCCTGATGACGTAGTAGTAAGGAATTTTATTGTAAGTTGTGTGTCAATTTGACCATAACATTACGCAAAGTAGAATAATATATTTGGCAAATTAATATAAGGCCCTCACAGAGGTCACCTGAAAATTGCTCTTTTCTGGGATATCTTTGTTTCCTGTCAGATATACGACACATGAAGTGACACGAAAATCTGACATTTGCATTCACATGTTAGTCACTATCCAGACACTAAAAGTATATCTTTTTGTATTCGCACGCCTACGAGGGTTGAAGGAGTAAAGAGAATAAACGCTGGAGTCATATATATTAATGGCAAGAATGTGCGAATATAAAAATATACAATTTTTTCTGTTTTGTTATTGACTGGCATATGAATGGAAATGCAAGATTTTTTTACAGTTTTCAGCACTGACTCGTATTTAAATCTGGAATTCGCCATGGATATGATTAAATAACAGTACATGTTCTTACCATATATCAGACATAATAATTCACTGAAATCAAATATCGTTTTAAAGTTGTTAAACGGTATCACCATGTGATCGCATTCTCTGCTGTAATCATGCTTCTCATCCAGGTTTCTTATCATACAGCCTGTTCTGTATAGCACGTCGGCTGCAAGAGATGTACAGACTTGCAAACTGTAGGTAAAGTGTCGGACCCTTTTATTTGGCCCCACACGGAACGTCGAAAATAAATCTTGTTATCGTGCATTGCCCACGTACACAAAAGTAATCTGTTCTTAGTGAAAATGAATTGATGATGATGCACTTTCCCATGTAGATCTGGCACACACACACATCCACAGCACGTATGTTACTTCCATAATCATAACGAACAGGCTTTAAGTTCTGCGAAACTGGGGGCATTGCCACGCATTTAATTCTTCAGCAATTTTCCTGGTTTTGAGACCCACAATTGTCAACTTGCCGAGCTAGCTGAATCCTTTCAACATCTTTGCATCCAGTTCACTAATATTCATTTTATTATTATACTCCCATCTATTTCTAGGTCTCACACACGGCTTCTTCTCATCTCCAGTGTATTAATACAAAATGTACATGAGTTGAAAGGCAGTGCACTTTGTATTTTGTAAGGTGTAGGGCCGTGTAGAATCAGTGGTTATTTGCATTAGATTATATTTCTAATGTAATGCATTTCGTAAGAAATTCCGGTTTCGAAACTGCCAGTAATATACACGCTACTTGCTGAAAATGAATTCAGCTGGCGCTCCGTAAGCCTTACGCAGTACACGTCCTCCCGTCACCGCCAGGTCTGAGCGGATCTTACGGCACGGGCACAACAAGGGGCCGAGTGAGAAGAATGAAAGTTATCCCAGAAAAGAGCAATTTTCAGGTGACCGCTGTGAGAGCATTATATTAATTTGCCAAATATATTATTAAACTTTGGATAATGTTAAGGTCAAATAGAGCCTGCTTTCAACGACCAAGTTCCTACCTCAGCGGCATCAAGACGGAGACATTTCCCAGAATTTAAACTTGTTTCAAAGTCTTCTTCATAGCTTCGAACAGTGATCGTTTTACAGATCTGTTCAATACAATTTGCTGCATGCAATTTAAATTCACATTTGTACTTAGAAGCCTGACTACTTGGGCCAATCAGCTGAACAACACAGTAAAACCTGCCATCTCGTACGTGTTTGTTGTACAGGAATACTTCGCCGAAACAGAATAGAATCACCATTTCATTTTCTAAACAAACGGAAGTGAATGTTGATTCGTGTATTAAGTCTATTCGATGTGCTCTTTGTGCGTGATCCCACATCTCACTTTTAAAGCCCGTCCAAGGATATTTCACATTTAATTTATTAAGCCAACATCCTATTGGTCCGTATGTGCAAGCAGCCTGGTGTTCAGCGATGTGTTCAATGGAGAACAAGTCAAGGCAGCCGCTCTGCCTGTAAGCGCAGGGGTATTTTGTCTTGTGGCGATGTTTTCTAGATGCACAGTCCTGGTGTTTGAGGGCTGTGCTCCGCATGTAAGACAATAATATGCATTCCGACTGCACTTGCTGGAGATGTTGTGACCGTTGGTAGACAGCATTATTGTTGGCACCATGTACTCTGTGCAGACAGGACACTGCAGGTCACTCAACAGGGCTTCGTCGAGGGCATGTGACAAACCGTCTATGTCTGGAACACAAGTTGTGCATATTTCTGAACGTTGTTAATCGGGTCTGGACCTTTAAAGCTTTGTCGTTAACGTTTTGTTGACGCGCTCAACTATATAACGCATCTACAACTTCCAGCATTCTGTGTAATGAAACAGCTGATGCAGTCAACGTTCACTGCGTTTTTTGTTGCAAAATAAAACGGAATATAATCGGAACGTAATTTTACGACAACCCGCAGTATTGGATTGATATGTCAAATAGCAGGTTAAGTACAATTTCCGGTTACTGTCAATGGACGTGTTTCTAAAATAAAATGAAAGTACAGCCATATTAGTGTGTCAGCAGAAGCCAATGACATTCGTTTTAACAAGGTAACTGAATTTAATATGACAGTTTTGATACATGTTTACGTGTTCATCTTTTATGAATGTTATTTAAAACTTGCATTCATTTGAAGTAATTCATTTAATTCTTTAGCGTGGAAATAATTGTTTAAATTATTGATTTGTAGATGAAAGTCCATGTGTGGTGTCTGTGGAGATTACAGCTAATATGAAGCCGAATTAGCAAGCTTAAAGTTCACCCTCAGTGTCAGAGTGACGTGAGAGACATCAGTTTTCTATGGTACGTGCATAATGAAGGCTTTCTTCTGGCATTATCCTAAAACTAATTAAAGCCATGCAAAATGTCGCTTGCTGGCACATTCCAAACATGCTTGCAACTTTCAAATTGATCCAGATTCGATTTTTTGGCTGCATTCTAAATTGCTGTTCATATATTCTCGTTAATTTATAAATGAAACAATTACAATAGATATTTTCTTAATAAAGTTGAGATCATTACATAAAGCAGCATACTGAAAGTGTAGGCCATGTAGCGTGTATGAAGCAGACCAGAAATTACGCAAAGACTTATCTGTCATTACGGTCTGTGTAACAAGATTGTCTCTCTAAACAAGGCCACGAGCAAACAAACATTCTTTTGTTGCAGTGCGGCCTTGTATGTAACGTGTGAAAGGAGTGCAAATTGGTTCGAATATAATTTCTTTAACAAATCATTATGTATAATTTGCATTATTGCCGGCGACATAAATTTACGTTAAAGGCACTTTTGTGTAACACTGAACATTTTAACACAGTTGACAATGACATGTATTTCAAACACAACACATGCAGAATGCATAGTTGTGTTAGCACTGCAAAATGGTTAGGCGAAAGCACCGCAATATTACGTCACACGTACAGTGCCTATCGTGTTGTATACAAACTTGTGTTATGGCCACTTTCCACATAAAACTTGCGTTAAGCATGACCAAATAACGTGAAAATTATATTTAGCCAATCGTGATAATATTTCGTGATTAAAAACAGAATTTAAAAGTATTTCAGAAACGTATGTATTCCAAAAACAGGTTCTTTAAATATATTTATTCACTATACCTAAAGCCGACAGTGTATGTTGAACGTATGCAGGGGCGCACCCAAAAGGGGGACTTCCGTGCAGCCCCACCAAAACCCCCAAAATCGAAATTTAAACAACACATGTAATAAATATTGTGATATCAAAACTTTACGTATTTCCCCTTCAGCCGAGATCGGCTAATGAAATCGACTGATGACTGGTACGTCAGAATGTTGAAAAATAAATTAATAAAATTAAAAAAGGTAATATGGGACACCGTGATTGAGTCATGGAACATGTAATTATAGTCGTATGTTTAAAAATGAAATTGAGAACAGTGTCAAACTTACGACATGATTTTCATAGCATTATTTTTAAAATCAAATGTAAATTATGTATTGCCTCAGGGTCAGCCCCCCCCCCCCCGCTAACGAAAAATTGTGGGTACGCCCCCGATTATATATCGTATGTTATGTTTTCTGCGACGTTCTCTGTGTTTCGATTTCATATTGTGCATTTACGTGGAATTATACACGTATGTTTGTTCCTAAGTAATTGCACAGTTGGTTTTAATGCTCATACCTGTTTCGGCTGCAAACTGCAGCAATCTTCAGGCAGCTACACGTGTTGACAACATGCACAGCATGCTGTACGGGTTGTTACATACAAATTGTAAAATATTTGTACATTTTCGTGAGTACAGTACACTCACTCATGGAGTGCACAACGAATATCGAAATCTGGGATGCTCTCCACTATAAACCGGAAAGAAATCCTTGATCACCAGATGATTTAACGTAATTTTAACACTTGTGCATTAATTTCAATACGTTTTTAATAATACTGTATACCTGCGGATTGACACTAATATGTAGAAACATTTTACAGTTTACATTTGACAATCTGTATAGCACGGTGTGCATGTCTTCAACAGTTGTAGTTCCCACGAGTATGGTTGCAATTTGCAGCCGAAACATGTAGCAGCATTAAACCAAGTGTGAATTTTTCGAGAATAAACGTGTGTGTGTGGTTGAACGTTGTGTTGTGCTTATTTGGAAGGTCGGGTTACTTCTGAAGGCCCACAAAGTATAACGATGCTTTTAACCTTTCTGTAAGTGAACTGGGTTCGACTCCAAGCTTTTACAATTCACGTAGATTTAGGTTTGACTTGTAATAAGTTTCCGTAAGCTAATGCAAAATAAATAAATAAATAAATAAAAGAAAATACTCGCAGTATGTTATTTTAGGGGAATACCAGTTTTTATTTTAACGCAGCTGTAAGTTTAACTCGAATCCCTTGGAGAGCTAAGCTGTAATGATAATTATAGGGCTCCGACAGGTCTTTCACTAAACTGGGTCTAAAAGTGCAGGAAATGTTATATCCATTCACTTCCTGGTTTGAAATTTCAGTATTATTCTTCATAATACAACTTGACAGGAGAACTAATAAGACACTGCAGACACTTCCTTACGAGTGAATTAATGAATTTAGCGGTAATATTTGCTGCTCGAATTGATTCGAAATTGGAAAACGCGTTTAAAATTGCCCTATGAATTTTTCAAAGAATAAATATTTGAGTAAATGAATTGTGTGTAAAAATCTCTTTAATTTATAATAATACCCGTCATAATTCAACCGGCTTTACACTAGTTCAAAATCTTCGCACATTAAATATTTGGCTTACCTTAAATATCCAAAACGCCTTCACACGAGCAAAAATCCACAGCAGCTGAACAGCAGGTCGTAACTCTCCGGATGACAGGCTTGAACTGAATGCTATCGACTAATGTCAACAGATACGTGCGTGACTTGTGGTCCCCTCAAGTGCAGTACAGTCTTCACAAAAATTTGTCTCTCCTATCTGCTTCAATGTTGTTGTACAAATATATTTTTTGAATTCAAATTCGTATTTTCTCTTTTAATGTCCATGTGCTGTGTTTGTTACAGAGACGTCTTAAAATGTTTAGAGCCAGGATGGCTCAGTCGGTATATTTATTAGGCTACATGCTGAAAGACCGAGGATTCGTGGATCGATTCCCATAGAGGGTTGAGTTTTTCTCTTCAGCAAAATATCCAGATCGCCTCTGGGCCCACCCACCCTGGCGTTCAGTGGGTGACACATAATGTTTCTACTGGCACAAGGCGGCTGCAGCGTGAAGTCAACTACTTACCTCTGTCAAGTACCGAGGTTAAAATTAAGAGAAGCTATACCTCTGTTATTTTTACACGCTATTATTACACACGTTTCACGGAATCAGGAGGTGAATTTCCTTGCAAAATTTGATATTCTGACAGCGCGTCGGTAAACAGTAAAGTACACTGCAACATGGCACATCGTTGTTTGTTAAATACCGTCGTTTCGGAGGAGGTTATTGCGCCAATCTTCAGGGTTATTGACCACTTACAGCCTGGAGATGGATGCAGCAGGCTGCTCCGAAACGTCGGTTAATATTTACCATGCAATACAGTTATTTCCCATAAGACTCGAATTTTCTTGTGTTTCTCTGTTCGCAAAAACTCGCATTTTGTGTCATATTTTACCAAATCCATACAAAGATTTGGAGATATGAACAGTGCACTCAGACATGAACTACGTACTGCGGCTTCTTTGCACACCGTACCTCCTACTCAGTGGGTACTCTGAGCTCTGTGCCCAGAATTAAAGCAGCCGGAGCGTGAAGCTGACCACTTAGCTCTACGTAGTGCCAGGATTATGATTGAGTGGTGCTATGCCTCCAATTCCTCACTATGTGAGTCGTGTGGAATACGACGCCCTACAGATTTGTTAAGTTTTGTCGACATTTCGGGGGCGCTTGTTACATTCACCTTCGGGGTAGGCGAAGAGGAAGGATTCTTGGTTACTTATTTCTTACTTGAAACAAACACATGCACAAATGGTCATTATATTTCATGCAGTCGATCCCGGTGGCCGTCCTGTCTAAGGCTTAGGTGTGCGGCCGCTCGATTGTTGGGATTGCGGGTTCGAATGAAGCGGAGGTAATGGATGTTCGTCTATTGTGTCTGTTGTGAGCTGTGTACGAGTTGGCCTCGGCGATGAACTTATCACTCGTCCAGAGGAGTGCTACAGGGTGTGTGTGTCTGAGTGTGATCTGGCACCTGAACTACAAGGGGAGGTAGTTGCGAGTAGGTAGGACTCGCACTGGGAAGACGGTCCTTTTGGCAAAACCGTGTAAACCTACGGTTATATTTAGACTAAAATATTTTGGAAATGATTCTGCATTTGCAAGTTACAGTCTCCCAAGCATGGAAAATACAAGATTTTTTCAGACAGTAAGTTTCAATAAAGGATTTTTTATGTTAAAATATTTAACACGTGCATACACACCACAGGCAAGCCCAGTTCACCTTGCAGCCTGGCGTATCACTAACTTACATAGCGATTACTCTCTTCTAGAAAATTTCCAGACTGTGTCTGGAGCGCACCCAGCCTCCTGTTCAGTAAGTCCAACAGTTCTTTACCGGGAATAATGCGGCCGGATCGTGATGTTCACCACTCACCTCCATCTAGCGCTGTAGTTAAGAATGAGTGGAGCGTACCTCTGCTCCCCTTATGTGCCTTCCTGTTGTGGAGAGGGTCAACTTATGTTTTGTTGATTGGTGACATTACATTCAGCAACAAAGTAATTCAGTATCCACTGTTCTATAAATCATCCGACTGTCAGCATTAACTTTTGTGGTTGTCTTTGCGCCGTGGGACACTTTGCAACTACAGTGTAATGTCTGGGGAGAACTGTGTTTCAAACAGACGTGACAAAACACACAGTCAACCAGCAGCCTTAAACAAGGGGCAACTATTACTGCTGTACTGTTTGAATGGTAAGGGATGTGCGGGTTGCATATAATGTATACCTTCTAGGGAAATTTTGCAGAGTTTACTTTGAAAATTACAGTAACGTTGCCGATTCATGTATCTTTATTACGTGTAATATTATTTAGTTTAATGATATCAGAACACAAGGTTGTAATTTTTCATAAATTTGATAGAAAAGCTCTTTTGACCCAATGACACGGTATGAATTTTCAAAAATTTTGATGAATTTATTACCTACGATTTACATGTTCTCAACTCGAGATCCGACATGCATGCTGCAGTTTGTACAGCCCAGCATTATCGTGAACCTGTATGGCTATTTGCTTTTCTTCTACCCATCTGCATAATTACGAGGTTCGTTCGTAACCGAGGTTAGAATCCATGTGCCTCAAAGAATAGTTCAAAATGTGATACACTAAATCATTTTTAAAGTCCAGGTAGACCGCATGTAGCGGTCAGCGTGCCCTTTATTGACAATAAACCGCGCTATGAAGGGATATGGAAATATTTAATTTGCACAGGCATTAGCAATCTAAAAGTGGCTTTGAAAATTCCATACAAAGTGCAGCAAACAGAAGTCAGGCACTATCAGGGGACTGAAAATATTCCAAACAGTGGGCAAGGCAAAGACTAACAATAGGAATGCTGTATAAGAGACTTGAAATTGGCGTCGGTCAGGCACATGACCGTATTAATGACTGACTGACGGAGTCACTAACTCCACGGTGCAGAGTCCTTCCTGGGAAGCTAAGAGGTTCTGATGTGGTCAAGAAATACCCCACACTAAGTGGAACGCGAAGTTTCATTACCTAATTCATAAAAGCCCGCTACCTGTCCCTATTCTGAGCCAGATCACACCGGTATATGTTCCGCATTCTAAACCTTGAAGATCCATTTTAATATTATGATCCCATCTACGCGTAAGTCTTTCAAGTGGTCTCTTTCCTTCAGATCTCGCCACCAAAATCCTGCATGCAACTTTCCTGTCTCCCATACATGCCAAGTGCCCCGCCTGTCTTTTTTCTCGATTAGAGCCTCCAAATAATTTTTGTCACACATTCATGAACACGCACTCTGGCAGTTTGTCTATATTTTATTTTATAATCACTCGTTTCTTTCTTGTTGAACACGTGTGTACGGTACATAATTGAAAAGAATGTAATGTTCCAGAAGGAAAGCATCACTTAATGGATGTATATGTAATGGTGGAGGTATAGCTCCACAGGGCATTAGATTTAACGGTCAGTTTCACGGCCCAGCCGCTTTATGTCTGTGGTTATACCCTTAGAAGTAAATCCAGTGTTTCGAATGCAAACCGCTAGGGTACACATTGATTGTCTAAACGTTAACAAAGTTTGCTTGATGTGTACAACAGTGCGCAATGTTTCATATCAGTTTACCGCTATGTACAGTGCTAAGGAGTATCTGTACCACCACGTTATCTAATGATATTCCAGTAATTTGTTGTGAAACTGTAGTTTGTATTGTTATGTGTGTCTGTTATTCCGAAGACGGGAGTCTGTTGTATATTAACCCTTTAAAGACGAAGCGTATCTGTTTACATAAGAACTCAGTGCGTACCGCGCTGTAAACACTCTCCACTTCGGTTATAAAAACCAATCTCTTAATGTTTTATAAGGCAAACGTTATTAATTCTGAGATCCGTACAAAACACATAAACGCAATGTGGGCACCACGTAGAATTTTTTAATGTTAAACCTGGTGGTATGTAAAGTTGCCGCTAGGCTTTAAAATGTTAATGTACTTAACGTACTGTTGTATATTAACGTACTCGTATTCACAGTTATTCTAATTTGTTTTCCTTGCATTTCGTGGAAACCAACTGTGAATTACCGCATTTAAAAGAGCCCGCCTTTGTCCGCATCCTGAACCACATGAATCTATTCCATCCCACCGCGTTACCATCTGGTTGGCAGCGGTTGGATCGTCGCCGCCGCTACGCCACCATCATAATAAAGTGGTGGTAACGGTGTGATCTTAGACCCCGTCCCGTTACAAAATTGGTTTGCAGCGGTGGGATCCGATTTAGTAGCGCACATTACAGTATCATATTAATAATATTCATGTTCCGTGTTCGAACTCACCCGTGGAGCGCGCGTTTGGGAAACTGATAGTTTCTCAGGTATTGAAGCAATCCCTATTTCTCCATGGAACCGAAGTATTCGTTAAGGTGTTTACGTGATCTCGCCACTGGTCGCGACCCTGAGCCAGATGAATCCATTCCACACTTGCACATCATATTTCTTTAACCCTTTGAAATTCTTCTGAGTGCGTATACATTTTTGCCTTATTGTTCAGCATGGTTATAGATACAGTTATGAAAAAGTTCGACATTGGAGGTAATATATCCACGAGACTAAGACAGATATGCGCTTACGCTGATGATTTTTCATTTTGGCAAGGACACGACAAGCGATGATGGACATGTTTAGCAGACTTAAAAGTGAAGTAATAGAATCAGGATTAGTGGTTAATACGGCGAAACAAAATACATGAAATTCTCAAGGAGCACATCTGCTGAAACTCACATTAATATAGAAGACATGCGATTTGAAAAAAACTGAAGCATTTAAGTATCTTTGATCAATAGTAAATGAAGATAATTCAATTGAACGAGAAATCCAAGAAAGAACAGTGGCAGGGAATCGTGCATACTTTGCAAATAAAATGATGTTCACTGGTAAGCAGATCTCAGGAAAGGTCAAATTAAAGCTATATAGAACGATAGTCAGACCAGGAGATACCTATGCATGTTGAAGCTGGACACTCAAAGATAAAACCGGACAAAAACTGATGGTGTTCGAAAGGAAAATACTAAGGGAAATATTTGGGCCAATTAAAGTGAGTGAAGATACATGAAGAATTAGAAGAAACGATAAACTGAACACTCTTATTAACCACGCTAATATAGTGAGATAGGTCAAAGCCCAAAGAATTGGTTGGCTAGGCCACATTGAAAATGCCTGAGGACAGGAGGGTGAAAAAATACCAGATTGGAAACCCATAGCTCCAAGACACATCGGAAGACCAAAATGAAGTTGGGAGGATGACGTTAGGAACGACCTAAAAATGTTGAAGGTCCAAAACTGGAAGAAACTCGCTCAAGATAGAAGTAAATGGAAAGGAATAATTGAACAGGCAAAAACACACGTGGAGTTGTAGAGCCATTAGAAGAAGAAGTGTATAAATTTTTCCTTTTTACAAGAAACACATCACCAAATTATTATGAATTTAATTCGGATGATGGTCGTTTAGGCAAATTACCTGTTTAATTTAACAACTGAGACTCTGGGCAAAGCATCGAGTTTTACAACTTTAAACCAGGTGGTATAATAATACCACTGACCGTTAAAGGATTAAGCGTCATTTTAATATTATCCATCATGTATGGCTAGATTTTTCAACAAATCTCTCTTTATGTTTACTTACCGATATTTAGTAAACACCTCGCAAATTCGTGCTACAAGGCCCGCCGCTTTTACTCTTTTATTTAGTCTTGCTAACTGTATTTGCAAACTCTAAATTTTTTCCTTTTAGAATTATTTCTAGCCCCTCCCCCTCACTCCTGCCCTATTAAGTTCATGTAGTCACCCCATCAACCTGCTCTATGCTTTCAGTCTACCAAATTTACGTAATTATAAAGTGTACACGCTGTAGTACACGGCGTCACATGCAGTAAGTCAGTATTCTTCATAACAGTCGCCTTGAGAAGATCAACAATTTTACCCTTGATCTGTTATTTCCTGAACATGGGAAGTCAATTTTACGTCCGTAAAATGGAAGCGGTATTAACGTTACGTTTCAGACGGGAGACTGGAGCACAAGTGTTTGAAATTAACAGTAGCAAGCTTCCCTCTAAGCTGCAGTACAGTAAAGTGAAGGTGAAGTTGGCCCTGTGCACGCTATGGAGGGTGCGTATTGTTGCATATATACTGTACGTCGGCACTAAATCGGGGCCAGAGATCAGTTTCACGACCCGGCCGCTTTACCCCCGAAGAAGATGTCCCCGGTACCCACATTCTCCGAATTTTATGCAACCGTGGTTTTCATTACTATATTCACAACAGGTCGCCCTCTGTTCTTATCCTGAGCCAGATCAATCCAGCCCGTGCCTCCCCATCTCACTTTTGAAGATCCATTTTAATATTCTTTTCCCGTCTACGCCTAGATCTTCCAAGCGGTCTCTTTCCTTCCGTATTTCCGAAAGCAAGTTGGTGTATAGAAGCCAATAGAAGAACAGGGAATTGGCGATATTCTACAATTTCCGGGAAAGCAAAAAATAAGATTTTCAAAGAAAACAGCTGAGTGACGACACCAGGAACGTTCCTCCAAGTGAACACAAGTGTTAAGGAAACAAAAGTATAACAACACCGAGGCTCGACTTCAGTCCTACATTCTTATCTGGAAGTACTAACATAACGTAGAAGTTAGTCTTAATCACAACTGTTTTAGCGCCGTAACATGTCATTTTATGTGCATGTAATTCTAAAATACTCTCCACCATACGTGCCATACGCCCCTGCCGTCTCGTAATACTCTATGATATAATTGTATGCACTTTGCACTATAAATTTAAATTATTTGTAAACAATTTTAACATGTGATTCTTAACTCTACAATTACACAATATGACATCGTTTCGTAGTCCTTCCCTCTTCTACCTACTTGTTCACAGTAGGTGTAGAGGGTTTTTGTGATTTCATTTGATCACACTCAGACACACACCACAGTCGGTAGGACTCCTCTGGAAGAGGGATCGGCCCGTCGCAGAGACCTCTACCTGACAAAAAAAAACACTGTACAAGAGACAAACATCCGTGCCCCCGGTGGGATTCGAACCCACGATCCCAGCAAGCGCTTGGCCTCAGACCTGTGCCTTACACCGCGCGGCCACTGGGATCGGCTGTAAGTGAAAAATACCAGTCCCAAGTACATCGGCCGCTAGGAGCCCACACAGTCACTCTGATGTGACAGATGCCTTTGCACAGATACCGTCCCCATGAGAATGCCCAGCCTTGCCTTCCCGCATTCCTTAAATACCTACCAAGTCTGTAGTTATCAGAACTCAACAGCACAATTGTATGACTTTATAGTAGTATTTTGACGTTTAAAGCTAAGAAAAAATAACTCTACACGAAATATTATCCTTCTGAATAATAACACCGTGTATTCTGGTAGGTGTTTACAACGTTTCGGAGGAACATACTGCTATCCACCCTGAGCATGGAGGCAGTATATTCCATCGAAATTTTGGTAATCTCTTACCGGACTATACACTGTCATACATCAAAACATAAGAACATAGTTGGAGTTGTTTCTTGCTTTAATTGACGCCTTGTAGTGGTTACTGTATCTACCATATCTTACAGCATGCAGAATATTCTTGAAATCTGCCTACACCAATGAAATTCGGTATAAGCCCTGTGCAGGCCAGTAATGCACTGTAAATGACATAGTAAATCTTTGATGCAAGGTAAAGTTATAAGATTTACTATGCACACACCTGAGGATGGCCAACTAAGGCAGAAACATATTGTGTGTATTTTTATAGATTATATGTAAACAAACATATTAAAACTGTGTTGTGCTGTGCGGATATTAGCCTAACATTACATTATTATTTTACGTACAAAGGGATGGCTCACATTAAAACTGTCATCAGGGAGTGGCCAAACCATTTGGTGTGGAATTGCTTCTCCGCTCCAGATTTCTTCATTTCTTTTTTGTAAATGCGTCTCCGCGGAGATAGTGCGAATTAATATTTCTAAGTTTCCCGTCCACTTCATCCGAAGTAGTGTTCAGCGCGTTTGCTATTTCTTTTAATGCATCAATTTTTTTGAATCTCTTCTTACAGTCCACACATGAATGGTCCCATAACAGCGAATATTCTGTACGCAATTCTATTAATTTTCATGTCGCTGCTGTACTCCACTTTAGGATCGGTATGCTGGAACCCATGTCCGTAGCACAGAACTGCGCACAGTGCCCAAACACGTGACGGCACAACTGCATACGTATATTGCCAAATTTCAACTGTTGCTGTTTTCTCTGTGCGCCGTGCACACTGTGCTGACACCGGTCTCCAGTCCGTGAAATTTGAAACAGAACAGAAACCTTTTGATTTTACCTACTGGCGACGGGACGCGGGAGAGTTGCAGAAAACACGAACATCTGCCAAGGCCAAACTGCAAAGTTGCAAAAATATTTCATAAATGTTGCAGAATTGTTGCAGATTTGTCTCAAGACACCGAGTTTCTGTTTTGTTTCGGTTCTGTCAGCTTAGCGTTGACGCGGCATAAAATCTCGATATATAAGTTAAGATAATAAGAAATTTAAATACGAAAGAATGGAACGTGCAGTGTTTCTTTCTCTGATTCGGGATACAGACAAATAAGTCTAAGGGTTTTGTGAAGGCGGTAATGAACACTGGGTTTTTGTAAATTTGCGTGAATTTATTGATGAGCTGAGAAACTATTATCTCGTCTAGAAATACTCTACCAACGGGCTTCGATTTGTAAAGGAAAACCTTGACAAAAATATTGTAGACCTGCAATGTATGTCTGATCTATTCTGATGTTTTAAATATGTTATTTATGTTTGCTTTCTCTTCTTCTTCTTCTTCTTCTTGTTCTTCTTCTTCTTCTTGTTCTTCTTGTACTTGTTTTTCTTGTTCTTGGCCTTCTTCTTCTTGTTTTTCTTTTTCTTCTTGTTCTTGGCCTTCTTCTTCTTCTTCTTGTTCTTCTTGTGCTTGTTCTTCTTCTTCTTGGCCTTCTTTTTCTTGTTTTTCTTTTTCTTCTTGTTCTTGGCCTTCGTCTTCTTGTTTTTCTTGTTCTTCTTGTTCTTGTTCTTCTTGTTCTTGGCCTTCTTCTTCTTGTTCTTCTTCTTCTTGGCCTTCTTCTTCTTGTTTTTCTTTTTCTTCTTGTTCTTGTTCTTATTGTTATTGGCCTTCTTGTTCTTGTTTTTCTTGTTCTTCTTGTTCTTGGCCTTCTTCTTCTTGTTGTTCTTCTTCTTGTTCTTCTTGTTCTTGTGCTCCTTCTTCTTCTTCTTCCCATTTGCAATTTGGGTACCGTTGCCCGTTCTGCGACTACAGGAACGGTTACTTGAAACACTCTCAGAGATCATTCAGCTATGCGTACGTTATGTCAGTATCGGCTGACGTGTGAAGTGTAGATGGAACGTTAAAAATGCAAGATGTATACGTAAAGGGTGTTACATATGAATGCAAGATCAGTAAAATATTACGTCCTGCAAAATATACTGGCTTGCATAAAATAGTTTTAAGGAAAAACTTGACTTATCATCTAAATTTACTTTAGCCTACCTACTTTATGTGGGAGTGGAGTGGGCTGCATAAAGAGGAGCTGTACGGGCTGTGCTTCTCACCAAATATTACTCGAGTGAACAAATGGAGAAGACTGTAATAGAAGAGGCAGTTGGCGCGCAAGGGAGAGGGCAAAAGGCCTTTATGATTTTGGTGGGGAAAGCTGAGAGAGAGAGAGAGAACTAGGAAGACCTAGGCGCAGACAGAAATAGACTATTAAGTTGGATCTTTAAGAAATGAGATAAAGCTTGAATTCGGTTGATCTGGCTAAGGATGCGTTCCAGTGGCGGATGGTTGTGAACAGAGGGGTGAAATTTCCGGTTCCGCAGAATGTGGAATATTTCTTTACTAGTTTAGGAACTGTCAGCTTCTGGCGAAGGACTCTGCTCTGTTGAAGGCAGTGCACATAAATGTGTCACTGCCTACTTCTGTTGTTGCGGTGACGTGTGTGCTCTGACATGCAGGCCCACACAGTGGCGTCTAGTCCTTCCACTCGGGCCCGCTGTAAATAACAGATGGTCCAAACACGTTCCTAGAGTGGTGGTTTGGAATAGTGCTGTCACATAAAATACTTATGGAGGAAAGGCACATGATCTTAATTTTTGTGGAGATTTATGAACTAAATGTTTTTTGTGACAGAGTTTCCAAATATCTGCAGGGTTTGAACGATGGTCTGTTTATAAATATTTAAAATGTACGTTCGAGTGTCACATTTAGGAGCAAACCGCAAAGCTCATATGCATGAAAGTATTAAGTACTTTATTAGCTACCTGTATTACATAAAATAATGTAAACTGAAGGACACGAATGCTTGTGTTTGATTACATTATGTGTGTGTATGAAGATTTAACGAGTCCTCGTATATAGAACATTTATACACAAGTATTTTCTATGACAGCTTACTAACCAATTTCGACTGTATATTTCAGTATTCCTAAAATGTAATGTAACACAATCCACGACCTAAAACATCTAGTTTGACATTAATTAATCATCACTCACAAGGTTGTATCAAAAGTTTTTCTTTTCTGAATACAAACATTTGTTAACACTGCAGAATCTCCTGTAAGACGCACTGCGTACTGTATACACTGTTAGTGGCTATTTGAAATCAGACTTACTCTATCGACTACATGCGCCACGTTACATTTTAAATGCCTTGAATGGTGGACAGGGCATAAGGCTGAGATGTTAAATAAACTCAATAAATAACAGTAACAAAATAATGGCACGTAAATTGCAGTTGAATATATTTAGGAGTTTGTAACTGAACATGTATACAGTTGTTGTTGCCATAACACTAAATATCATTAAGCAGGATGGAGGTTATATTAGAAATAATAATAATAATAAAGTTAACAAAGGTACCAGAATATGGCCGTTGCATATTACAATGATATTTATCTGATGTTATGAAACTGTAGGAATGTCCAATGGCGAAGTTTTGTGACCACGGTAATTGAATTTAGGGCATTTATTGAGTGACTGACGAAAAATTAGCTTTCCAAAGCCTTTTGTCTGTGGAGTTATAGTTACATTACGTTACGTTACGTATTGCCACGCATTTAGTTCTTCAGAAATTTTCATGGTTTTAAGACCCACAATTGTCAATTTGCTGAGCTAGCTGAATCTTTTCACATCTTTGCATCAAGTTCACTAATATTCATTTTATTATTATACTCCCATCTATTTCTAGGTCTCACACATTACTTCTTCTCATCTCCAGTGTATTAATATAAAATGTACATGAGTTGAAAGGCAGTGCAGTTTGTATTTTGTGAGGTGTAGGGCCATGTAGAGTCAGTGGTAAATTTGTATTAGACTATATTTCCAATGTAGTGCATTTCGTAAGAAATTCTGTGTTTGCAAACTGCCAGTAATATACACGCTACTTGCTGAAGATGAATTCAGCTGGCGCCCCGTAAGCCTTACGCCGTACACGTCCTGCCGTCACCGCCAGGTCTGAGCGGATCTTACGGCACGGGCAGAACAAGGGGCCGAGGGAGAAGAATGAAAGGTATCCCAGAAAAGGGCAACTTTCAGGTGACCGCTTTGAGAGCTTTATATTAATTTGCCAAATGTATTATTACACTTTGGCTAATGTTACGGTGAAATTGAGCTTACCATCTACGACAAAGTTCTTTACTACCACGTCATCAAGGCGGAAACATTTCCCAGAGTCGAAACTTGTTTCAAAGTCTTCTTCATAGCTTCGAACAGTGAACGTTTTACTGATCTGTTCAATATTATTTGCTACTTGCAATTTAAATTCACATTTGTAGTTAGAAGCCTGACTACTGGGGCCAATCAGCTGAACAGCACAGTAAAACTTCCCATCTCTTACCACCTTCCTGTGCAGGAATATTTCGCCGAAACAGAATCTAATCGCCTGCGCATCTGTTAACAGATTAGACTCGATAATTGGACTCGTATCGAAAGCACCTTCATGTGCTGCTTTTGCATGTTTCTCCAAATTACTTTTAATGCCCTTCCAAGGACACTTCGTACCTGCTTTATTAAGCGGACACTTCATGGTTCCGTATGTACAAGCTGCCTGGTGTTCAGCAATGTGTTCAATGGAGAACAAGTGAAGGCAGCCGCTCTGCCGGTTAGTGCAGGGGTACCTTTGTCTTCTGGCGATGTTTTCCAGTGCCACATTCCTGGTGTTTGTAAACTCGGCTCTGCATGTAGGACAACACTCTACTTTCGCTCTGCACGTGCTGCAGATGTTGTGACCGTTGGTACACAACGGTATGGGTGGCACCATGTACTCCATGCAGACGGGACACTCCAGGTCACTCAACAGGGCTTCGTCGAGGGCATGTGACAAATCGTCCATGTCTGGAACACAAGTTGTACATATTTCTGAATGTTGTTAATAGGGTCTGGACCTTTAAGGCATGGTCGCTACTACATGTAACACCGCTTTGAAATATTGGCCATGTGGTGTATTGTGGGTTTCGGGGGAACAGATATGGCTCCACTCATTCATTACCTCGGAACTAGATGGAAGTGAGTGGTTAAATTAACGCCCCACCCGGTTTACCTCGGGAAACGAACCCGGTAGCCATTGTAGAGCATGATGTTTAGAAAAGAGAAGAATTTCTTGCCGCTACCGACGTTCGAACCCCGGAACTTCCAGCCCGTAAACGTAAGTCGTTATACCAAATACGCTGCCGCGGTTCCATACATAAATTATTAATAGGATAACAGAAGACAAATATCTGGTTCCGAGGAAGCTACGTACTTTGAACACTTTAACCCTTTAAAGCCTAGCGGTAACTTTACATTCGACCAGGTTTAACATTAAAAAATTCTACGTGGTGCCCACATTGCGTTTATGTGTTTTGTACGGATCTCAGAACAAACAGCAACTTTTGCCTTATAAAACATTAAGAGACTGGTTTTTATAACTGAAGTGGAGAGTGTTTACAGCGCAGTACGCGCTGAGTCCTTATATAAAACAGATACGCTTCGTCTTTAAAGGGTTAAATATTCTTTACATAAATCTGTCCTCCAGTTGTTAACAGTACGTGAACGATGTTGGCAGCTGACTGATGTAAAGTGCAGTAGGATGGCACTTATGATAGTTTCATGATAAGCGAAACGCTTCTGCCGTAAGTGTATGAAAAATGTCACGATCAGCTGTAAGATGGTGTTGCGGAATTTGTGTATTACATGCAGAAGGCACACAGAATGTTGAATTACAAGATCAGCCGGTTGATTTTTGTATGTCAGGTTATATCTTCTATGAGACCAGAACTGTTTTAAAACATATTTGGACGAGTTTTTTTGTTAGAAAAATAAAATTCGCCTGATGTAGCGGATGGGTGTGAAACTTGGTCTCCAAGTTTAACGGATGAGCATAGGCTGACAGAATTCCAGAAGAGCGTGCTGAGGAAGATATTTGTATCTGAAACGGAGAGAGGGATAGCAGGATGGAACAATTTGCTTCATAAGGATCTTCATACCTGTTACGCCCCATCAAATATTCTGGTTGTTAAATCAAGGAAGATGAGAAGGAGACCACTTGGAAGTCCTAGGCTTAGAGGGAAGAAAATTATTAACATTCATCTTAAAGAAACAGGAGCGGAGAGCTTGACCGTGATCAATTTTCTTCAGGATCGGCACAAGTGGCTGGCTGTTGTGAACACGGGAATGAAACTTCGGGTTCCATGAAGTGCAGTGAAGTTCGCATTCAAGTCAACGACTGCTTTTCCCGTTGCTTAGATTTTTCTTTCTCCAAATCTGTTATTATTATCATCACTATTATTATTATTACTATTACTTTGCCGATCCCAGTGGCCGCGCGGTTTGCGGCCGTTCGCTTGCTGGGATTGCTGGTTCGAATCCCGCCGGGGGCATGGATGTCTGCCTCTTGTGAATGTTGTGTGCTATCACGCACAGGTCACTGCTCCGGGCTGATCATTCGTCCAGAGGGTCCTACAGAAATGTCGTGTGTCTTGATTGTGATGGTGAAGCTTGTATAATGAGGAGGCCCTGACCCAATAGTGCTGTCAAGGGATGAAAAAACTACAATTACTAGTCAACAGCCAACTTTATATTGTACCTCACTTTATTTAGCTATACAGAAAGCTCCACCCAGGCTTAGATTCAAAAACTAGTGTTAGAAGAAAATAAGACGCGAAAAAATCCCGGAATACACCAAGCTCCGCAATCACGACACACCAACAAATGGAAATTCAAAGCACAATATAGGTGGATGCCATTAATAAGGAAGGTTAATATTACATATGTCCTCCTTTGGTCAACCATAATTTTTACCCTTTATCTCATTTTTCTGCACACTTCTTAGACGTACCTACCTTTATTCCATTCTTATACATTTTTATCTCATGTTGTTTTATATATATATATATATATATATATATATATATACACACATTCATGTATAGTTTTAATCTATTGTAAAAGCGAAGGCCTTCCCTTCTTTGACAGGTACAGTTCCGATATCAGTAATACGAAGTACAGCCTGATGGTGGTCTTTATGTAGACCGAAGCCGGTCGTTCCAACCTCATAACTAAATAAAGTGAGGCACAGTATAAAGTTGGCTGTTGACTGTTTCCTATACTAAAAATTGATAGCATACGCCAACGGGGATGTCGAACATCAGAACTACCATTACTATATTTTCGAACAGTTTATTACTTCAATACACACCCTGCATGCACAAAAAAAAATTTCATATAGAACTTCAAAGTTTGGCTTCGTCTAATTCTGAAATTCTGAAGTGTATTTTGTGAATTACAAATGTCCTCTACTGCAATGTCTGCCATCCTTATGTTGTAGGTCTATCTCTGATCACGTAGCCACCGTATCAATTTTGGTGTTCGGTTTTATGACATTAACTGAAGAAAACTGCAGGTGGGTAGGTAAGGTGTGGAGATAAGGTTATCTTAATCTGCGTACTTTCCGATAACTGTCTCATGACTTGCAAGGTGTCCCTATTGTCACTCCCAGTTCAGGTTTTTGTGCGTCCGACGTGTTGTTACAGATAGCAGGGAATCAAAATGTACGAGGCAGATAGGCTTCCATTTGTAAAACGTTCGTACTAAGTTTGATGAAAAGTTTTTAATTGGTTGCTGTCGAAAGTCACGTCATGGACCAGCTTTTCTCCCTTGTGATTTAGTCTAAGGGTATGATTTTGTGGTAGCCTGGCGTGGTGCAAAGCGCAGCAGAAATTTCGTCAAAACCCGTCTAGCCATTCTAGATTTAACGCTGTGTTAAGGGCCCCGCAGAGACTGGAGCGACGACACCTGAATGCGCTCTTTAGATACACATTGCACAAGCAGAGCGAAATAATAATAATGATATAATGCACAATAACAACGCTAACAACATTAACAACAACAACAATAACAACAACAACAACAAAAACAATAATCTGCACTACGTTTTCTAACGTGGCTAGAATTGTGTTCACACATACACAGATACCCGGATAAACACTTTAGCCTTTTCACCTAACGACGTTTTGATTGCTCGGATTATGGAGTCGTTGGTAGGTCAGTGAATGTCGGTGGGATGATAATTGACAAAAGAAAACCTAAGTATTGGAGGGAAACCTGTTACATTGCCACTTGTTCGCCACACACCCTGTATGGATTGCACTGCGATGCACACAAAACAAACGCCTCACGCTAACATACCGCATTTCTCACCTCATTAGACGCAAAAAGTTATAAGACGCACCCTTTACGTAGCAAACAATTGTTGAGGATTTAACAACCTACTCACGTAACAAATCATCATAAGGTTAAATTTGGGGTTATTTTTGGCAAAAGAGATACAGTAGTTTGTGATCTGCCATATAAAATTAATAGTAAAGAAAGGTCACTTACCGACACACAGCAATCTGTCCTGTTTACTGAAACTGTTAGTGCAGGCTTGTGATCCGAAGGCCAACTGGGTTAACGTAGGAGTGCTGATATGATAGACGCCGAACGCTATCAGAGCTGAGATTAACGACCAATAAGACTCATGCCAGTGCTTGTGGGCGATACATATAGCATGTAAGTTTGCTCGTTCTTTCATCCTTTCGAAAGGTTTCTTTTGTTTCGTCTCGAATGTGTATTTTTGTTGTATGTAAGTATGTAAATTTACACGTCTTTCGTAATTTCTACATCGTTATCACAGTGTTCGCTATTATTCTGCTGCCAAAGAACTTATATATCATAAAATGTAAAGTTGTCCCTGTTTTTAATTACCCACCACTCTATAAAGACGTATGGAGGAATGGAGGTAAAGCGTCACGTTGTCATACAATCGAGACTACATGCTGGCGATTAGATAGCTTCACGTCTCGGCCACTTTACCCTCGGGGTAAGAACCTCTGACAGCCATAGAATAGGAGGCTAAGTGGACCCCAGATCCTGTCTGGATGCTGTGAATAAGGAAATATTCCTTGTCCCTGCCCGGACTCCCCGATTGCACTGTCCTCCATCCAGTAGTTCGGTCACTGGTTACTGAGCTGCTCCGGCTCCATTCTTTATGTCATGAAGGAAAACGTTCTTTTACAATCGTGCACATAGCGCGCTATCTACACGGGTGCGTTTGCGTCAGACTTACAAACTGGGCACAGGCCTGTCGCCGGCTTCTCATCTTGGAAGGCCGAAATAAAAACCATATCAAGCCGTTGGTTTTGCAGTGGAGACACTTTCGCTGGGACATTCCTCTCCCCGAATAATGCTGTTTGTCCCAGTCAGTGTCATTCCACAAGTGGTGCGTGTTTGCATGTAATCCGCCTATCACCAATGCCGTATAATCTTATTGTTATACAGGGTCTTTCCTTTTCTCCGTCTGTGTCTCGGTCTTCAGCTTCTGCCACGTTATGGAAAACAGAAGTTAGCTCCGTTATTTAGTATTTCGAGGCACGGATAAAATTTCGAATTAAGGCAATTTGCCTCTGAAAGCAATTTGGCAATGAAGAAAAATAATTGGAATCCTATCTCCGATAGAGTAAGGACATGCAACAGGTAAGGCCTGTAGGACTTACATGACTTCAGAGAGTGACCTTACTGATTATTATACCTAACGACAGGGCTTATGGCATAGGGGCTGCAGAAACGTATGTAATTATTGGAAACGTACATTGACTTGTACTGTCATACCACAGACCGTTGTTACAGACGACATTTTAAATAGCCTAACGGTATGAACGCTTTTAAACCAACAGTTCTGAACCTGCGGTACACGTACCCTCTAGGGACACGTGAGATATGCCATAAAATATCAGACGCAGGACGAAATTATTTAGGAAAGTGTATAAAAAATTTTATTTTGTAACAAGCTTTCTTTGCTTGTAATAAATAAAGTTTTTAATAGACAGATTCGTTGCATCCTACTGTGTGTATGACACGCAAATTCAAAAGAATCAGGTCACAAAATCTCCCTATGATATCGAAGCGCACGTCTATTGAGAAAGGTTGAGGAACGCTATATCGGGTGAAGGTTATATTGCTGGCATGCTATTTGGCATCCACAAGTGTTTAAAAGACTGTGTTCATGAAATTCATGAATTAAAGATAAGTAATAATAAAAATAATATCATGGCTTCTAAAGTTCGCTAAACACAGTGTTTTTCTCCTGTTATTCTCTAGTTACAATCAAAGCACTGAAGACAGGAGCATTCCTCTGTTTCGTATGTCAAGTCTGTACGTTTATTTACAGAAAGTGAGGTAACAGGGAAAATATTTTGTTTCTTGATTTCGCTCTAATTGTGTTCAGTGAACTCTGAAAACACATATTCTTATAATGTTTTACTGGTTCTGATCGCTCAGTCTCCCCAGGACAGTAGCACAGAAGGGAGCAGAAAGCCACTATTCCTTACATATGGGCCTGCTTCCTATTATGTTTTACCTCTGTACATTCATAAACGCTTCCTTACCAGTCGGCATTAAGCCTATACACCCATGCTGATTATGTTAAGAGAACGTTTAGTCGTAAATAGTTGCGTGAACGTAGTAACTGAACGGTTGGAGAGATTTAGGGAATGAGGGAAAATACGAATTTTTGTCGATCAAGATATTCTGTCTCCGGCTCGTGATTTAAGCTTAGGACCTCTCGAAAATGAAGTAGCAATGCTATCCATTCTACAGTGACTTTTGCTTACAGGACATTCCGGTATGTGCGCGCACACAGGGATGTGTTTCGGAAGCACATGTGCTGGATAAGTCTCTATACAGCCCTTCTCGCTGTAGGGACATGGACTTTAGGGGATGCCTGATATGGTGACCCGCAGTGCGAACGTTTCTGCACAGACTGTGCGTGCCCGTAATGTGGGTTGCAAATACTGCTTATGTTGTGACCATTGACACAGAGAAATGCTGGCAGAAGCAGGTGACTCGTGCAGCGGAGGCATTCTTGTTCCTGCAGAAATACCCTGATCAAGTGAAACTCCAGTTTCAGGTGGTCCATCTGGAGTGTTCTAAAGAAAATAAATGTGTAGAGAATTACATAAAATTCTAATGCAAAGAAATAAACGTACCCTGAAATAAATGAATAAAACATGTTAACAAATAAATAAATAATGAAATGATCATTAAGTAAATGATCAAGTGTAAAACTTTAATTGTAAAGAAGTTACTGTGCCAATAACAAACTCTACACGACAGAGTCCCTTCTAGCGGATGGCGTAGCCTCTGAGTTAGACAATAACTTTACTGTACTTTATGGAACCCGAAAGTTCATTACCATGTATCACAAAAAACTCACACTTTTTCTGTCCTGTGACAGATGTATCTGGTTCACGCCTTCACATCCTTTTTTAAAGATTATTTTAATATTATCCTGCCATCTACGCCTAAGTCTTTTAAGTGATCTGTTTGATTTACTAATAAAGATGTGTAAAGTAATTAAATTACATAAATAATGTGAGTGCGTTTTAATGCAAGAAGTATTTGATTCTCGGATTTAGAAGTACGTCGATATGTGTGCAATAATAATAATAATAATAATAATAATAAATATATTTTGCAGAAACCGAAAGTTAATAACGACATTTGCAGAAAATGCACACAGAAAGCAGAAGGCATTCAACACATAACCGGTACATGCCAGGTACTGAGTCAAGGCGGTTCCACGCTTTGTCACAGTCAAGCAGTTAGCAATGTCCATCAACAGTTGGATATAGCACGTGGACTGTCAGAGGGACCAGCAACGCCGTATTGTAAATACGTGCCACAGTCTGTGTTACAGAACTCACGAACTGTACCATTACGAGTCCATAACAACTGATCGAACCTTCCATAAGAACACACCGGACACAGTTATACTTGGCAAAACCATCAAAGAAGCATACTTAATAGATGTGGCAAGTCCTAACAGGCGTTTGGTATCCCAATGAAGCTAGTGAAGTAAGGTTAATAAATGTGTGTCTACGTGAAACCTATAGCAGAGGTCGGGTAGGCGAACATCTGTCTGACAGGTTTCCTATAAAGAATGGCTTGAAACAAGGAGATGCTCTGTCGCCATTGCTTTTCAACTTTGCTTTAGAATATGCCATTAGGAGGGTTCAGACAAACCAGGAGGGCTTGGGAGGATAATATAGAACTGGATCTTCAAGAAATGCGATGGGCGCATGGACGGGATTGAGCTGGCTCAGAATAGGGACTGGTGGCGGGCTCTTGTGAATGCGGTAATAAAGCACCGGGTTCCATAAAATGCGGGAAATTTCTTGACTAGTTGAGAAACTGTTAACTTCTGAATAAGGACTCTGCTCCATGGTGTTAGTTATATACATGGAGAATATGCCAGAGAGTTTGGTAGAGTCCACTTCCCGTTTCTTGAAACTTGTCTCCAAAGTACATCTGCCGGTAGGACATCAGGAAATGGCACCACCATTCTAATGCAAACGATAAATGCCGTTGCACAGATACCGTCGGCAGGCTAAAGTCCACCCCATGCTGCCGGCATTCCTTAAACACCTTCAGTTATCAGAACTCAACAGCACAATTATATGGTCTGTCACCATTATTTTTCAACTTTGCTTTATTGTATGCGATTAGGAGGGTTCAGGCAAACCAGGAGGGCTTGGAAGGATAATATAGAACTGGATCTTCAAGAAGTGGGATGGGGACATGGACCGGATTGAGCTGGCTCAGAATATGGACAGGTGGCAGGCTCTTGTGAATGCGGTAATAAAGCACCGGGTTCCATAAAATGCAGGAAATTTCTTTTCTAGGTGAGAAACTGTTAGCTTCTGAATAAGGACTCTGCTCCATGGTGTTAGTTAGTTAGTTAGTTAGTTACACGGAGAACATGCCACAGAGTTTGGTACAGTGCACTTCCCGTTTCTTGAAACTTGGTGGGTCGAGGAAGTGGAGAAAGGCGAAGTTAAAGATAGGCGCCAGTTATGAGGCTAGTACCGCCTTTATTGCACGAGACGTGAGTGAAAAATGCCAGCCCAAAGTACATCTGCCGGTAGGACATCAGGAAATGGCACCACCATTCTAATGCAAATGGTAAATGCCGTCGCACAGATACCGTCGGCAGGCTAAAGTCCACCCCATGCTGCCGGCATTCCTTAAACACGTTCAGTTATCAGAACTCAACAGCACAATTGTACGGCTTTATGGGAGTATCATGACTTGCAAAATTAAGGAAAATAGATCTATAGGGGGTACGAAAGTTGTCTGTCTGGATAATGACACCGTGTAGTTTGGTAGGTGTTAGCCGACACTGCGGAGGGACATACTGCCATTCACCCTGAGGATAGAGCTAGTACATTCCGTCGAAATATTGGTAACCACCAGATTATAAGCGGTCATACCTTATAACATAACAATACGATGGGTTGTTTCTTGCTTTAATTGACGCCTTTTAGTGGTTACTTTATCTACCATATCACACAACATTCAGAACACTCCTGAATTTTGGCTACACCAGTGAAACTCGGTAAAAATCCTGTGCAGGCCACCAATACAGTTGGATCCCGGCAGGCAGCATGTGGTCTTATTTTTGTGAGGTTTCAATTCATTAATGTAGCAGAAACTGTTAGTTTATACCGCAGTCCTAAAGGAAGTCCGTATTTATATTCATTAAACAGTTTATGGAACACTCTTACTCACCCAAAATTTCTAGATGATAGAAACAATTTTATATACTTTCAACGTTCAATATTTTTTACAGCTGCGCAGACCTGCTGCTGTTCTGAGAATAAACTTTTCTACGCGAGCAGACGACTGCGCGCCACTTTAAAAGTTTTGTAATATGCATTGTAAGAAAATTCCAGGTGTGCAGCAAGAACTTAGTGTGTGCCAGCCGCGCACCCGTGCAGCTGAAGGGAGCATTGCTTATTTTACCGCTTAGTGCTACGGAAAGGACTTTGACGTAAGAGAAAGTGATAGGAGTTTGGAGAAAATACCGTAAGGGAGAGCTGAATGATACGTAGTTCTCGCCACATAATATTACGGTTGTAAAGTAAGGGGGATGAAATGGGCTGGGCATGTAGTATGAGAGAAAATGCGTGGGCTAGCGTTATGGTGGGAAAATATGGTGAAGAGAACCTGCTTGTAAACCTCGACGTGTATGGTACGGTAATAATAAATTAAACAAAAATAGTAACCAATGTGTGGGCTACCTTTCTCTGACTCTGGATACAGACAAATAGAGTGTTTCTGTGAAGGCGGCAGTGCACAGCGGAGTTTTATAAAATTGCGTGAATTTATTGATGAACTCAGAAACTATTATCTTATGTAGAAAGTCTTAACAACTGGCTTAAATATGTGACGGAGGAACTTTGACACAAGATATTGTAGATCTGTACTGTATGACGGGTCTATTCTGATGTTGTCAAAATGTTATCTGTGTGTGCTGGTTACTGGAGACACTCAGAGATCATTCAGTCATGCATAGGTTATGTCAGTGTCGGCTGGTGTGTGAAGTGTACAAGAAACACTAAAAATGGAATAAGTACGTAAATGGTATTACGTATGAACACAGATCAGTAGAAAATTACAACCTCTAAAGCATACTGAGTTACAAAAAGTGATTTTAGGTAACAACTTGAGAGGCTTCTCGCCCAAATGTACTTAGGTCTACGGACGTTACGTGAGACTGGAGTGGAGGAATGCGTAAGGAGTATCCGCACTGGACACCAGATATTAGCCGAGTGATCAAAACGGGAAGAATGTGAATGACAGGGCAGTTGGAATGGATAGGGGACGGCAGAGTGGCATTAATGGTTTTGATGGGGAAATCTGAGTCAAAGAGAGAACTTGGAAGACATAGGTGTAGACAGAAATATAATAATGAAACGAAGTTTTAAGAAATGAGATAAGGCTTGGACTGGGTTAATCTGGCTCAGTGTACGTTTCAGTGGCGGTTGTTTGTGAACACTGTAATGAAATTTCAGGGTCCGTAGAATGTGGAATATTTGGTTTAGGAACCGTTAACTTTCGCCTAAGGACTGCTGTATTGAGGCCAATACAATTAGACGTATCACAGCCTATTTTTTGGTTGCGGAGATAGGCCTACTGTGATATGCAGGCAAACACAACGAAGAATAGTCCTTGCATTAAGCCCACTGCAAAGAACTCTTGATCCAAACACATTTATAGAGTGCGGTTTTGGCGTATGGTTGTCCCGTAAAAAGGGTATCAAGGAAAGGTATATGGGCTTAATTTTACCGCTGTTTTATGTACAATTAGATGTATAGATGTCTCCCTGATGATGACCCAGCAGGGTCGAAATATATAGCAGAGTGTGTGAGCATAACAGTGAATATTAAAAACACATTGTGCCTTTGGTTGGTGTTTTATCATTTTATGCTTTGTAACATAATTTAAGATCCTATACATCTAGTTTGCCATTAATAAATCCTCCATTGCAAGGTTGATTTTGGCGAAGAGCTTTATACTAAACGTCTACCATTTTTCTTGTCACTTAATTTTGAAATAGCTTTAAATTCTGAATTACGGCCGGTTTATACATATTTAAAATGTATGTTAGGAAGTCACATTTTGGAACAAGTCACAGAAATCATATGAAAGAGACGTGCAGACTTTATTAGCTACATGTGTTGCATACAATTATGTAAATTTATGTACATGTTTATGTAACACTTGTGTGAGTATGAAGATTTAAATAGTTCTTTAATATAGAGCAATCATCCAAAAGTATTTCCTGGGATTGCTTATTACCCAATTTCTACTGTATATTTCTGTATTCCTAAAACGTAGTGTAACATAATTTATGAGCTTAAATATCTAGTTGCTGTTAGTAAATCATCCATTACAAGGTTGCATCGAAATACATCTTTTTTCATTAATTGAAACATTTGGTAACATTGCAGAATCTCCTGTAGACGTTGCACTGTGTACTGTATACACTAATAGTTGCTATTTGAAATCAGACTTACTCTATCGATTATATGTGCCACATTAAACATTAAATGTATTGAATGGTGGATAGGGGATACGGCTGAGATGTTAAATAACCTCAATACGTTACAGTCTGCATTAACAAAATCATGGTTCGTAAATTGCAGTTGCAAATACTTAGGTGTTTGTAATTGAACATGTATACAATTTTTGTTGCCATAACATTAAATATAATTATGATCGATGGTGGTGATATTAGAAATATAACAATAATAATAATAAAGTTAAAAAAGATACCACAATATGGTCATTGCGTGTGACCGTGGTATTAATCTGATATCATGAAACTGTAGGAATATTCAGTGCCAAATTTTTGTGTCCACAGTAATGGAATTTAGGATATTTCTTGTGTGAATGACGAAAAGCTAGATTTTCGAGGCCTTTTCTCTGTGGAGTTGAACAGTTACGATATGTTACATTGCGTTGAGTATTGCCACGCATTTAATTCTTCAGAAATTTTCCTGGTTTTAAGACCCACAATTGTCAACTTGCCGAGCTAGCTGAATCCTTTGGACATATTTGCATCCAGTTCACTAATATTCATTTTATTATTATACTCGTATCTATTTATAGGTCTCATATATGGCTTCTTCCCATCTCCAGTGTATTAATAGAAAATATACATTAGTTGAAAGGCAGTACAGTTTGTATGTTGTAAGGTATAAGGCCATGTAGAATCAGTGGTTATTTGCATTAGAATACATTCTAAGTTCTTCCTTAAGAAATTCTGACTTTGGGACCTGCCAGTAATATTAATTTGCCAAATATATTATTATACTTTGGATAAGGTTATGGTCAAACTGAGCTCCTCCTCTAGGACAAAGTGTCTCACTACTACGTCATCAAGACGGAGACATTTCCCAGAATTGAAACTTGTTTCAAAGTCTTCTACATAGCTTCGAACAGTGAAGGTTTTACTTATCTGTTCAATACTATTTGCTACGTACAATTTAAATTCACATTTGTACTTTGAAGCTTCACTACGTGGGCCAATCAACTGAACAACACAGTAATACTTGCCATCTCGTACCACTTTGTTGTACAGGAATACTTCGCCGAAACATAATACAAGGGCCGCCGAACCTCTTAACAGACGCGAAACGAATTTTGGAGACCTCAAGATGTATGTTGGATGTTCTGCTTTTGCGTGCTCCTCAAAATCACATTTGAAGCCCCTCCAATGACATTCCACATTTACTTTTCTAAGCGGACATACTATTTTTCCGTATGTACAAAAGGCTTCGTGTTCAGCAATGTGTTCAATGGAGAACAAGTGAAGGCAGCCGCTCTGCCGGTTAGCGCAGGGGTACCTTTGTCTTCTGGCGATGTTTTCCAGTGTAACATTCCTGATGTTTGAGAACTCGGCTGTGCATGTAGGACAACACTGTACTTTCTCTCTGCACTTGCTGCAGATGTTGTGACCGTTGGTACACAGGTTTATGAGTGGCACCATGTACTCCGTGCAGACGGGACACTCCAGGTTACTCAACAGGGCTTCGTCGAGGGCATGTGACAAATGGTCCATGTCTGTAACACAAGTTGTACATGTTTCTGAATGTTGTTAATAGGGTCTGGACCTTTAAGGCATGGTCGCTACCGTCTTGTTGACGCGCTCAACTATATAATGCATCTACAACTCCCAGCATTCTGTGTAATGAAACAGCTGATGCAATCAACGTTCGCTGCGCTTTTTGTTGCAAAATAAAACGAAATATAATCGAAAAGTAAATTTACGTCAACCCGCAATTATTGGATTGAGATTTCACATTGCAGGTAAACACAGTTTCCGGTAACAATCAGTACACGTGTTTCCAAAATCAAACGAAAGTACAGCCATATTAGTTCGTCAGTAGAAGCCAAAGTTATTTAAAACTTGCATTAATTTAAATAAATTATTTAATTTTTAGCGTGGATGTAATTGTATAAATTATATATTTGTAGATGAAATTCCATGTGTGGTGTCTGTGGGGATAACAGCTAATGTGGTGCCGAATTACCAAGGTTAAAGGCCATCCTGAGAATCAGAGTGACGTGAAGAACATCAGTTTTCTATGGTACGTGCATAATGAAGGCTTTTGTAGTGGCATTATCCTAAAACTAGTTACTAGTTACTAGTCGCTTGCTGGCACATTCCAAACATGCTTGCAACTTTCAAATTGATCTCCATTCAATCACTGGGCTGCATTCTAAACGCCCTGTCTATATATTCTCACTCATTTACAAATAAAAGAATTAAAATAGATTTGTTCTTAATAATGTTGAGGTCATTAGACAAAGCAGCATACTGAACGTGTAGCCCATGTAGCGTGTATGAAGCAGACCAGAAATTACGCAAAGACTTATCTGTCATTACGGTCTGTGTAACAAGATTTACTCTCCAAACAAGGCCACGAGCAAACAAACATTCTTTTGTTTCAGTGCGGCCTTATGTGTAACGTGTGAAAGGAGTGCAAATTGGTTGGAGTATAATTTCTTTGAAAATTATTGTAATGGATGGGGGGGCCTCCACTAGGTAGCTTGGCTGGCGTAGGCACGAAATCGGAATATTTAAATTGCTGCCACCAATTGCTCCGTGTGCGAAGCTATCAGGGAACGGATTTGGAGGGGGAGTAGGGGCTTACACTTATAACCAACCCGGTCTAATTTTACAAACAAACATCAAGTACTGACACTGGTGCTCTAATTCTAATTTCTATCAAACCACACAAAATTGTACACTATACACACTGGTGCGGTCTCTGTTCCAAGTGGCACACCGAGTCGGCTCCCTTGCCTCTCTGACTTCGTACGTCACTCTTTATAATTACAAATCACTAAATTTCGGCAAAATAGTGGTGGTTCCCAAATCACAAAAACACACAATTCTAAACCGAAATTACTCACTCCAATTTCGTTAAGTTAAAACACTAAATAAAATTCCAAACACTTACTTCAACTTACCCGTAATCAAATACAATAATCCGATCATTATTTTCAAATCGCACCAATTAAAATAATGTTAATTTAAAATCACACAAATTAAAATTACTTTGTCCCCTACTCGTCGCACGATAACTAAGTTCCACAGGTTAATCCAAGGTGAGTGGTGAGTGAGTGTCCAACTGCCGCAAATCACCGTAGCAGGGGCTTAAATAACCTCGGCATCCCTTTGTCTGGCAATGCTGACGTTACAGCGTCTGTACGCTGCACCGCACCCATCCAGAGGACACAAATCCAAACCATGACCATATAAGGAGACGATCCCAGAGGGAACAAAGTCCATAACTCTAGTCAGCAAAGTTCCGACTCGTGTACTGCTTGGCGTCCTGACCACTGCACATATTCTGTGCTACACAATATATACATGTAGCAACCCAACTTGCAAAAGATCAACAAAATTAATAAAGCAACCCAAAATCCAACTTTCCCAACACCCCCTCAATCACCCATTACATTATTATGTATAGTTTGCACTATTGCCGGCGACATAAATTTACATTAAAGGCATTGTTGTGTAACAGTGAACACATTAACACAGCTGACAATGACATGTATCCCAAACAAAAGATATGCAGAATGCATAGTTGTGTTTCCACTGCAAAATGGTTAGGCGAAAGTACCGCAACATTATGTTACCCGTACAGTGCCTATCGTGCTGTATACAAACTTGTGTTATGGCAACAGTTCACATACAGCTGGCGTTACACGTAATCAGATAACGTGAATATTGAACTTAGCCAGTCATGTAAATGTTTTGTGATTACAAACAGAATTGAAAGTATTTCAAAAATATATGTATTCCAGAAACAGGTACCTTGAAATATATCTGTTTACTATACCTAAAGCTGACACTATATGTTGAATGTGTGCAGGGGCGCATCCAATGGGGGGGGGGGAGGGGCGGCTGACGTGCAGCCCCACCAAAACCCCTAAAATCGAAATATAATGAACACAGATTATGATATTATGATATCAAAATTTACGTGTTTACCCTTCAGCCGAGATCAGCCAATGAAATCGACTGATGACTGGTATGTCAGAATTTTGAAAAATTAATTAATAAAATTTAAAAAAGGGAATATAGGACACCCTGATTGGGTCATGGCACATGTAATTATAGTTGTGTGTTTAAAAATGCAGTTACGAGCAGTGTTAAACTTACGACATGATTTTCATAGCATTATTTTTAAAATCAAACATAAATAATGTATTGCCTCATGGTCAGCTCCCCCCCCCCCCCCCCGCCCCACCGCTAACGATAAATTCTGGGTAAGCCCCTCATTGTATATCTTAATTTATGTTTCCTGCGGCGTTCGCCGTGTTTCGATTTCATATTGTACATTTACATGCAATTATACACACATGTTTGTTCCTAAGTAATTGCATAGTTGGTTTTAATGCTCATACCTGTTTCGGCTGCACACTGCAGCAATCCTCAGGGAGCTACACGTGTTGACAACATGCACAGCATGCCTTACAGGCCGTTAAATATAAATTGTAAGATATTTATACTAATTAGTGAGTACAGAACTTTCACTCATGGAGTGCACTGCGAATATCGAAACCTGGGATCTCCGCTCCACTATAAACTGGAAAGAAATCCTTGATCACCAGATGATTTTACGTAATTTCATACTTCTGTATTTATTTCAATACGTTTTTAATAATATTGTATATCTGTGGATTGACACTAATATGTAGAAACATTTTACAGTTTACATTTGACAATCTGTATAGCACGCTGTGCATGTCTTCATCACGTGCAGTTCCCCCGAGTATGGCTGCAATTTGCAGCCGAAACATATGGCAGCGTTAAACCAAGTGGGACTTATTCGAGAATAAATGAGCGTGTGTGGTTGAACGTTGTGTTGAGCTGAGTTCGAAGGCCGGGTTCCTTCTGAAGGCCCACAAAGTATGACGATGCTTTTAACCTTTCTGTAAGTGAACTGGGTTCGACTCCAAGCTTTCGAAATTGAAGTAGATATATGTTTGACCTGTAATAAATTTTGTTATGCTATTGCAAAAAAATAAATAATATAGGAAACTCGCAGTGTGTTAATTCTAGGGAGAATAGCAGTGTTTATTTTAGAGCAGCTTTAAGTTTAACTCGAATCCCTTGAACAGCTAAGCTGTAATGGACATTTGAAGTGTTTATCATTTTAGGGTTCCGACAGCTCTTACACGAAACTGGGTCTAAAAGTGCAGGAAATGTTATATTTATTCACTTCCTGATATGAAATTTCAATATAGTATTCTTCATAATACTGCTTAACGGGAAAACTACTCGTAGTAACACAGTGCAGACACTTCCGTACGAGGAATGAGTGAATTTACTGGTAATATCTGCTGCTCGAATTGGGTCGAAATTTGAAAAATCTCTTTAAAAATGTCCTCTCAATTTTTCGAGGAATGAATATTTTAATAAACGAATTGGGTGTAAAAACTCCCTAATTTATAATAATGCCCATTATAATTTAACCGGCTTTACACTAGTACAAAATAATCTCATATTAAACATTTGACTTACCTTGAATATCCAAAACGCCTTCAAACGATCAAAAATCCACCTCAGCTGAACAACAGGTCTCACCTCTCCGGATAAGCGGCTGGAACTGAATGCTAACAGCTAATGGCCACAGTCACGTGCGAGACCTATAGTCACCCCAAGCACAGTACAGTCTTCACACGAGCAAAAATCCACAGCAGCTGAGCAACAGACCTTAACTTTCCGGGTGACAGGCTTGAACTGAATGCTAGCAGCTAATGGCCACAGTTATGTGCGTGACCTATAGTCACCCCAAGCACAGTACAGTCTTCACACGAGCAAAAATCCACAGCAGCTGAGCAACAGACCTTAACTTTCCGGGTGACAGGCTTGAACTGAATGCTAGCAGCGAATGGCCACAGTTATGTTTCGTTTCGTTTTATAGTCCCTCCCTCTTCTACCAACTCACAGAAGGTGTCGGGGTTGTTTACTGTCACGTGATCACACTCGGACACACACCACAGTCGGCAGGATTCCTACGGAGGAGGAATCGTCCCGTCGCAGAGACCTCTAACTGACAACACAAACACTGTACAAGAAACAAACATCCATGCCCCCGGTGGGATTTAAATCCACGATCCCAGCAAGCGCTCGGCCGCAGACCTATGCCTGAGACCGCGCGGCCACTGGGATGGGCTACAGTTATATGCGTGAGCTATAGTCACACCAAGCAGAGTACACTCTTCAGAAAAATTTGTCACTCCTATTTGTATCAATATTGTAGCACCCACGAATATATTCTTTGAATTCAAATTTGTATTTGCTGTTTTAATGTCCATGTGCTGTTTGTTACACAGATATCTTAAAATGTTTAGAGCCAGGATGGCTCAGTCGGTATATTTATTAGATTACGGGCTGAAAGACCGAGGATTCGTGGATCGATTCCCAGAGAGGGTTGAGTTTTCCTCTTCACCAAAATATCCAGATCGACTCTGGGCCTACTCACCCTGCCGTTCAATGTATGACATATACTGTTTCTCCCGGCACAAGGCGGCTGCAGCATGAAGTCAACCACTTATCTCTGTCAAGTACCAAGGTTAAAATTAAGAGAAGCTATACCTCTGCTATTTTTACACTCCTTCTTGACATGTGGAGGAGCAACTTTACTTTAAAATGTGTTAGAATAAATAGTTTTGAAGAAACTGACGTTTGACGCCGTGTACTTTGGTATGCAGGTTCTAATTTCTAAATTAAAACAGGTTCATGTAAAACGTCGGTATCCATGAACTGGCATGGCGTTAATCTCCCAAATTCCGTAATGTTGACCAGTAACAGATAACGGCAACCATGTGTACTCCAGCTGGGAGTATATTAACCTGTTGGTGTTACCTGTTGAGGAACTGACAGTTGCTAAGCTATTCAAGAGGATCCCACGTTCCACGGAATCAGGAGGTGAATTTCCTTTCAAAATTTGATATTCTGACCGGGCGTCGATAAACAGTAAAGTGCCCTGCAGTATGGCACATCGTTGTTTGTTAAATACCGGCTTTTCGGAGGAGGTTTTTGCAACAATCTTCAGGGTTTTTGGACCACTCCCAGCCTGAAGATTGAAGCAGGAAGCTGCTCGGACGCGTCCGTTAATATATACCAGGCGACACAGTTATTTCCCAGAAGACTCGAATTTTCTTGTGTTTCTCTATTCAGATAAACTCGCTTTTTGTGTCCTATTTTATCGAAATGCATACAAAGGTGTTGAGATATGGACGGCGGACTAACACATGAACTACGTACTGCGATTTCTTTGCACACCCTACCTTCTATTCAGTGGGTACTCCGAGCTCTGTGCCCAGAATTAACGCGGCCGGAGCGTGAAGCTGACCACTCAGCTCTACGTAGTGTTGGGATTATGAATGATTGGAGCTATGCCTCCAATTCCTCAGTACCTTTATAGCGTCACGCGCAAAATTTCACCTCCTGTGGCGAATAGGGAAATATATGGGGGTAATGCAGCTGTGGCCATATTCGCGATAACATTTCACAATATAACTATAGTCGGTGTAGTTTTTGCGATAATAAAGATTCGAACCCGGTACCTGCCGATCACAAGCCACGTACGTTACCACTATTATCGGTGGCTAGGTGTGTAAAATACTGATGTATGGCTTACCGTCTGCATTTCTGACCTGGGTTTTGTCCGTAGTGTGTGCTTATTCTTGAAGAAACTGTACTTTAGGCACATGATTCAAGGAGCTATTTTACGCTTTTTCCGGTGCAATGGGGCCGCAGTGAGTTAGGCTGGCTAATGGTTCCATCAGGGCAGGGGTCTCCAAATTCGTTCGTCTGCAGGCCGAATCTAGATTCACTTACAACAAGAGTGTCATACCACAGAAATAATCTAAGTTACTTTGATGATATGTATGTATTCAGATTACTTATTTTCCCAAGCAGGCCACGTGATTGTGTGATTTGAGGTTTCTGCAAACACGTTGGAGAGGTTCTGATTATTGTGGAATATGACGCCGTACAGATTTGTTAAGTTTTGTCGACATTTCGGGGGCGCTTGTTACATTCACCTTCGGGGTAGGCGAAGAGGAAGGATACTTGGTTACTTATTTCTTACTTGAAACAAACACATACACAAATGATCATTAAATTTGATACAGTCGATTCCGGTGGCCGTCCTGTCTAAGGCCTAGGTGTGCGGCCGCTCGATTGTTGGGATTGCGGGTTCGAATGAAGCGGAGGTTATGGATGTTCGTCTCTTGTGTCTGTTGTGAGCTGTGTACGAAGTGGAGTCGGCGATGAACTGATCACTCGTCCAGAGGAGTCCTACAGGGTGTGTGTGTCTGAGTATGATCTAGACACCTGAACAACAAGGGGAGGTAGTTGCTAGTAGGTAGGACTGGCACTGGGAAGAGGGTCCTTTTGGCAAAACCGTACAAAACTGCACTTATATTTAGACTTAAGTATTTTGGAAATGATTCTGCATTTGCAAGTTACAGACTCACAAGCATGGAAAATACAAGATTTCTTCAGACACTAAGTTTAAAAAAAATAAACTTAGAATATTTAACACGTGCAGTATTTAACACAGGCAAGTCCAGTTCACCTTGCAGCCTAGCGTTTCAATAACTTACATAGCGATTACTCACTTCTCGAAAATTTCCAGACCGTGTCTGGAGCGCACCCAGCCTCCTGTTCAGTAAGTCCCACAGTTCTTTACCGGGAATAATGCGGCCGGAGCGTGATGTTCACTGCCCACCTCCATCTAGCGCTGTGGTTAAGAATGAGTGGAGCCGTAGCTCTTCTCCCCTTATGTGCGTTCCTGGCGTGGAGAGGGTCAACTTTTGTTTTGTTGATTGGTGACATTATATTCAGCAACAAAGTAATTCAGTATCCACTGTTCTATAAAACACCCGACTGTCAGCATTAACTTTTGTGGTTGTCTTTGCGCCGTGGGACACTTTGCAACTACAGTGCAATGTCTGGGGAGAACTGTGTTTCAAACAGACGTGACAAAAACACACAGTGAGCCAGCAGCCTTAACAAGCGGCTACTTATTGTTGATGTGGCTGTTCCGTTTGATTGGTAATGGATATGAGGGTTGCATATAATGTATAACTTTTAGGGAAGTTTTGCAGAGTTTACTTTGAAAATTACAGTAACGTTGCCGATTCATGTATCTTTATTACATGTGATAGGGTTTGATTTAATGAGTTCATAACACAGAGTTGTAATTGTTCATAAATTTGATCAAAAACCTCCTTTGACCCAACGACACGGTATGAAATTTGAAAAACTTTGATGAGTTTATTACCTAGTATTTATATGTTCTCAATTCTAGATCCGACATGCAGGCTGTAGTCTGGACAGCTCTGTATTATCGTGACCCTTTATGGCAATTTGTTTGTCGTCTACCCATCTGCCTATTTACGAGGTTCGTTCCTAATGGACGTTAGAATCCATTCGACTCAAAGAACAATTGAAAATGAGATACACTAAAATTATTCTTTAAAGTCCAGGTAGACCCCACGTAGCAGTCAGCATGCCCTTTGTTGACAATAAGCCACGATAAGAAGGGATATGGAAATATTTAAGTTGCACAGCCATTAGCAATCTACAGGTGGCTTTGAAAATTCCATACAAAGTACAGCAAACAGAAGTCAGACACTATCCCGGGACTGAAAATATTCCAAACAGTGGGCAAGGCCAAGACTAACAATAGGAATGCTGCATAAGAGACTTGAAATTGGCGTCGGTCAGGCACGTGACCGTATTAATGACTAACTGACGATCTCACTTACTCCATGGAGCAGAGTCCTTCCTGAGAATGTAACAGGTCCTGATCTGGTTAAGAAATACCCCACACTAAGTGGAACATAAAGTTTCATGACCGAATTCACAAAAGCCCACCTCATGTCCCTATTCTGAACCAGATCACTCCAATCAATGTCCCCCATCCGACGTCTTGAAGGTCCAATTTAATATTATCCTTCCATCTACGCCTAAGTCTTCCAAGTAGTCTCTTTCCCTCAGATCTCGCCGCCAGAACCCTGTATGCACCTTTTCTGTTACCCATATATGCCAAGTTACCCGCCTCTCTTTTTTCTCGATTAGTGCCTCCGAATAATTTTTGTCACGCATTTGTGAACACGCACCCAGGCAGCTTCTCTATATTTTATGTTAGAATCACTCGTGTCTTTCTTGTTCGACGCATGTGTACGGTACAAAATGAAGAAGAAAGTAATGTCCCAGAAGAGAAACATCACGTAGTGGAGGTAGTGGAGTGTGATAGTGGAGGTATAGCTCCACAGGGCATTAGATTTAACGGTCAGTTTCACGCCCCAACCTCTTTATGTGTGTGGTAAGACCTTTATAAGTAAATCCAGTGTTTCGAATGTAAGCCGCTAGAGGACAAATCGATTCTCTAATCACTAACAAAGTTTGCTTGATGTTCACAGCAGTTCGCACCATTTGATATCAGTTTACCGCTATGTACAATACTAAGGAGTATCTGTACCGCTACGTTATCTAATGATATTCCACTAATTTGTTGTGAAATTGTGGTTTGTACTGTTATGTGTGTCTGTTATTCCGAAGACCGGAGGCTGTTGTATATTTATGTACTTTTATTCACATTTATTTTGCTTATTTTCCTCACATTTCGCGGAAACGAATTGGCCATTACCGCATTTAGAAGAGCCCGCCATCTGTCCGCAGCCTGAGCCACACGAATCTAGTCCATCCCTGCAAATTGTTTTAAGATCGCTTTAATATTATGTTCCCATGCGCTCCCTTAGATTTTCAAACAAAACCCCTGTGTGCACCTCTCCTCACCCCACTAATGCTACGTGCCCCGCCCATCTCGTTCTTCTTGATCACCCGACGAATATTCAGTGCGTTGTACAGAACATAAAGCTGCTTGAGATCAGCCCTCTTCTGGGATGTTACGCAGCGTTGAGTGGTAGGTCTGTACCGACGTTTCGGGACAACCTGTTGGTCCCATATTCTTCCCGTTTTTGTTCCTTCTTGGACTCCTTGACCATTGAAGACGGGAGCGGCAGGTTGTCCCGAAACGTCAGTACATAACTACCACTTAAAGTTGCGTAATACCCTCAGAAGAGCGCAGATTTCATCTACATCACAGCGGAAGTTTGAAATCACGCATAAATCTCCTTGTTATACGTTCTGTTTATATCCTTATAAAAGACGTCGTGACAGATTTGAGGGGTTGGGTTAGCTAAGTCGACATAGTGACCATTTCACTGGCTGGACTGTCCAGGAATGGTAGTTCGATTCTTGGCAAGAGCAAGAGGTTTTCTGTGCTCCCCAAAATTTGCAGTCAGGCTGTGGGGCCCACCCAATTTGTTATTCAGTTGCTACCAGCTGCAGTGTTTCCCTGCGGATAAGGTGGCAGTGGCATGAATTTGACATCTCACTTCCACCTTACTTCGAGGATCGTAATGTGTGGAGCAGTACCTCCACTTTCCCGTATGTTTTCATGATATGCCCATGTACCATTTTACCTTTACAACAAATTCAAGTTATAACATTTGCTGCCAGTAACATTTCTCTGTTAGTTCCATACGTTGCTGCTTTAGACCATATCCTTTGCCCCTATACCTACAATTTAACGGTACTGCCTACCTGCTTAGGAACAGACGATGTTGGAGAAGGTAGTTTTGGAGGACAGATACCTGTATTGTAGCTATTTGATAATGGATTTCATACTGCAGGAAAGGTTGGTCGGGCATCTGGAAGGGAAGCACGGTGTTCCTTCTACTTATTCTAAAAATAACGTAACTTCTGAATCCAGTCCCAAGTTTGTTACCCATCTTCACCACTCTTGCATGTAAAAGCATGAGATATAAGGAGTGAGAATAATATTAAAACGGAATTAAAAGACTAGGATGGTTTTGTGCGAATAGGGATGGGTACCAATAAAATAAGATATCATACATAGTAAGTGGGGTGTGGCTTCTCCAAAGGAACACTCCTTTTTGGAGAGTATTTTGTGTGGGCTTAAAAGTTGGTCTGTCTGAGCCTGTTCAATGACAAGGTGCTGAGAAAGATATTAGACCCTAAAAGGGGTAAAATATCACAGTGATAAAAAAAGCAATGTGTCTTACTCCCCACCAAATATTGTATTGATGATCAGATAAATGACGATAAGATGGGCTGGGAATGTGGCACGTGTGTCCTAAATATTCAGAAAAGTACGGGATGGAATGATTCGTGTGACTGAAGACAGCGACAAGTGGCAGGCTGTTGTGAACACAACAATAAAACCGCGGGTTACGTAAAATACAGCTAAATTTTGGAGTATCTGAGCAACAGTTAGATTCTCAATAAGACTATGCTCCATGGAGCTCGTTTGGTTCGTAAGCACAATAACTAGTGCCATGTTGTTATTTCTTATTTCTTCCCTGTTACTTCTTATAGAGTGGGTATCAAGGGAACGTCCGCGGGGTTAAAGCCGCCAGGACGTGAAACTGACCGCTCTTTTGCATCTAGTGTGAGGGTTAAGAATGCGTGGAGCAGTACCGCCACTTTTCATTATGCCTTCATGTAGGAATGCTTGGTTAATAATTTTATATAGAACTGGACATTCTTTATTCAGGTTGATGTCCGCCCGTCTGTACTCGCGCACTATTCCTCTTTGCCTTAATATGTCTCCCTATCATATAAGTACTTGTTGCCAAGTACTATGCTTGTGAGTTCCAACGAGGTATCACAGATTGCAGTCAGCTACCCGCCAAAAAAAGAAGCATCTCAAAGACGAGGGCCCTTATTCTGGTCGACCTTCCAAACATTACCTCCAGAATGCAAGCAGAGTGCAGCTGCTTGTACCACAGCCTGTTTCTTGTGTTCCGGTGACGTGTGTACTCTGATATGCCGGCCCACACAACGACGTCTACTCCTTCCACGTGGGCCCGCTGTAAATAACTTGTGTTCAAACCGATTCCTAGAGCGGTGCCTTGGATGTTGCTGTCATAACAAAGCGGTATCAAGGAAAAGTGCATAGGTTTGGTTTTGCTGAAAGTTTGTACTACATGTTTGTCATTTTTCTTGTCATTGAGTTTCGAAATATCTTCAAATTTTGAATTATGGCCGGTTTATAAATATTTAAAACCCGTGTTTGAGAGTCACCTCTTGGAGTAAGGCAAAAAATTCATGAGTGGAAAATATTCAGTACTTTATTAACTACATGGCGTGCATACAGTTATTTAAATTCGTATGCATGTTTAGGTAATACGTGTTAGTATGAAAAATTCAACATTCCTCTTAATTAGACCATTTATCCAAATGGACCTTCCTGTGTGGGGCTTCGCTGCCTGTGCAAATACACGAAAACAACACGTCTCCATGGCAATAGAGTGAGAACAATATTGCCTACACGGGCCAGCTTTAAGTGTATCATACTAAGAGTATTCATGTTCCGCGTGCGAACTCACCCGTGGAGCGCACTTTTCGAGAAACTAATAATTTCTCAGCTGTTGAAGAAATCCGACTTTCTCTATGGAACGTAAATATCCATTAAGTAGTTTACGTGTTCTGCCCACTAGTCGCGACCCTGAGCCAGATGAATCCGTTCCACATTTTCACATCATACTTCTTTAACCTTTTGACATTGATCCGAGTATGTATAAATTTTTCCTTTTTACGAAAACACATCACCAAACTATTATGAATTGAATTCGGCTGATGGACGTTTAGGCAAATTACCGGTTTAATTGAACCAACTGAGACTCTGGGCAAAGCATTGAGTTTTACAACTTTAAACCAGGTGGTATAATAATAACACTGACCGTTAGAGGATTAAGCTTCACCTTAATATTATCCATCATGTATGGCTAGATTTTTCAGCAAACCTCTCTTTATGTTTACTTACCGATATTTAGTAAACATCTCGCAAATTCGTGCTACAAGGCACGCCGCTTTTACTCTTTTATTTAGTCTTGCTAATTATATTTCCAAACTCAAAATTTTTTCCTTTTAGAATTATTTCTAGCCCCCTCCCCCTCACTCCTGCCCTCATGTAGTCACCCCATCAACCCGCTCTACATACTTCCAGTCTATAAAGTTATGTAATTATAAAGTGTACCCTATAGTGCACGGCGTCACATGCAGTAAGTCAGTATTCCTCATAACAGTCACCTTAATAAGATCCAAAATTTTACCCTTGATTTGTTATTTCCTGAATGTGGGAAATCAATTTTACGTCCGTAAAATGAAAGCGGTATTAACGTTACGTTTTAGACGGGAGACTGGAGCACGAGTGTTTGAATTTAATAGTATCAAGCCTCCCTCTAAAGTGCAGTACAGTAAAGTGAATGTGAAGTTGGCCCTGTGCACGCCATGGAGGGTGCGTATTGTTGCATATATACTGTACTTCGTCACAAAATCGGGGCCAGAGATAAGTTTCACGACCCGGCCGCTTTACCCCCGAAGAAGAAGTCCGCGGCACCCACATTCCTCGAAATTTATGCAATGCGCGGTTTCATTACAATATTCACAAGAGCTCGCCCTCTGTTCGTATCCTGAGCCAGATCAATCCAGCCCGTGATTGCCCATCCCACTTTTGAAGATCCATTTTAATATTATTTTCCCGTCTAAGCCTAGATCTTCCAAGCGGTCTCTTTCCTTCCGTACTTCCAACAGCAAGTGGGTGTATAGAAGCCAATAGTACAACAGGGAATTCGCGATATTTACTCTACCATTTCGTGGAAAGCAACAGATAAGATTTTCAGAGGAGACAGCTGAGTGACGACACCAGGAACATTCCTGCAAGTGAACACAAGTGTTAAGGAAAGCAAAAATGTAACAACACCGAGGCTCGACTTCAGTCCTACATTCTCCTCTGGAAGTACTAACATAATATATAGGCTAGTCTTAATCACAACTGTTTTAACACCGTAACATGTCATTTTATGTACATGTAATTCTAAAATTCGTGATTTCGGCTTATCTTATGTTTTTGTACATTGTAAGTCGCCATCTTAACGGTACATAAAGACATCGTGAAATAATTAAGGTGCTGTACATAACAACTCTTCAGTCTGATGATGACTGTTAACACTGAAGACGAAACGTGTTTCTGTAAAACTTTACAACATATACGGAACTGTTATGATTGATGGCTACAATCCTCAATTCTCTTTCCTGCAGATTTCTCCACCATAACCCCGTACGCACCTCTCCTCTCCCCCATACGTACCATAAGCCCTATCTGTCCCGTAATACTCTGATATAATTGCATGTACTTTGCACTGTAGCTTTTAGTTTTTTCTATATGATTTTAACATCTGATTCTCAACTCTACAATTGCACAATATGATATAATTTGCTAATATTGTGTTTTTCTTTGTCAGGTGCCTCCCTGAAGGTGGCTGAGAAAGACCAAAACATGTAGTAGGCTTGCTATATGATTGTATACTTTGTATCTAACCCTTGTGCAGGGGTTAGATTAAATATTTTAAAATTATCTTTCTGCACGGAATATGGATAATATTAAAATGTAGTTCAGTGTATTGTAATCGTTATATTTTTGGAATGCAAACTGGGCGACGAAAGATTCCGCACTGAGTGGTAGCAAGCATTCTCTGAGAAAATATATTAATCAAGCAATCAACAGTGTTTCGTCTCTTATGCCTAACAATCACAGAGCTTCTATGGTATTTTACAGAAATATCTATAATTAGCCTAACATAAAATTTTTGCTTTTAACCTTTAAGAGAGGGGTTTAAATGCCCAGTGTATCTTGTGCCGGCCGGACTTTTGTCGCGAAGCGTGGCCCTTTAAATCTCCGAAATGCAGCGACTTAGGAAAAATCGTATTAAACACAGTTTTATCGTTATAAGTTCCAAATAAAATCTGGTTTTATAAGGAATTAATCTCTTTATATGTATACAAAGCTACGTTTAGTCATCTTCTGTCGGTCTTAGTCTACATCTTTAAATATTTCTTCTACACTTTCTTTACTCCTGTTTTTACTACATATCAGAATAATCTCTTCTACTTCAATATGTGCTACAAATTTTTGAAAAGATCTGTACTTTTCTCTTCTTACAATTCTAGCCCTATGGGTTAGATTTTATGACCTCTTTCCGGTTGCATTTAGCGTCAAGTAAACAACAATTTCGTCCATCACAAATTCTTTTGAATGCAAGATTCTTAGTGTAGAGTACCCATTTCTCTGTTGGAGGCTGGATTAGCAGGTGCCTGTGTTATTCGTGTTACAAGGGTGTACACAAACACTTCAAAAGGCATGGCTACGAACTCAAAGCTAAAAAGGCTAAGTAGAGACAATATTGTTGAATTGATACTTTATGCTGATTCTGACGATGTCATTTCTGTCGGACTTGGAAATGGACAAAAAAGCTATTTTTTCACTTATTAGACATGACCATTCTAAACAGCTTCCATCTCTTGACCGCATGTGGGACTAAAATCACGCACAGAGACTTCCGACTTTCCCTCATGCGGAATTTGACTAAAAGGGCTGGGAGCCTTCCTCGCCCACATCGACCCCTGGGCAAGCCCTGTGTTTCATAGAAAAAACTTACACGGCTTGAAGTAAACTTCAGCAGCCACTGGCTATTTCATTCCTCAAGACTGTATTGCCGAGCTTGTTCTGCACGAGGAATAAAAAAACGAGTACAAATCAAGTGTAAGAAGTGTGACGTGGGACTGTGTGTTGGTAAGTGTTTTGAAGATTACCGCACAAAATTGAACTTGCGATACATCAACACGTGATGGTAGTCTTCAGGAACACAAAACATCTCAATGAAAAGGTATGTAACAAAAAATATTTATTCTGTGAAGTTTATTGCAGCGCGCTACCCAGCAAACGCGTGGAGACCAGCATATGGCATGGTAGGCCATTGGCGCTTACGTTTTAGAGACCAGCATGTGGTCACTTAGGACGATAAAGGGTAACGGCAATCAAGATTCATGTTGTGGCCGTTTCTTTTATGACACCTTGTGAAGGGGTAGGTGACCTTCAGTGTTTCTCCTGATTTGCTGCCCTAAGGTTCAATGTAGCCTTAAAATGCGGGTAGTATATTCCTTCGAAACATCGGCATCATCTACGAGACTGCACGGTGCCAAACCCGAAAACCAAACTTTGAACCTTCAGTACGATGGTTACAGCAAAGAAGAACTCTAGCGCCGAACAAACTGTATGCATGAGCTACTATAAAATTCCTACGTGTTTCGGCACTGAGGTGCCATCATCAGGGAGTTATTCTGACACAGGGTGTGAGGTACACTGCAACACACTTCGCCATCCAATGCGACACACTGTATGCTCTCCATCGGGAAGAATCTCTACATAGATCGATATAGAGGTGTGTGTGTACGATCTATAGGGTTGCAAACAACTTCTATACGTGGAACGGCTTACTTTTAATACTGCTGATGTTACAACATTGTAAATTCGTGGTTATTAATTTTACGTATTTTAGAATTTCAATTTTAACATTTTAATACCTCCGTAGGGGTGGTATACTAACAAAATTGGCATGTTGGATCCATGTTCCTTTGCACGGAACAGCCCCCTGATGATGGCACTTCGATGTTGAAACATGCAGGAGTTTTATAATGGCCCTTGAATCTGTATTGTTCGGTACATGAGTCGGTTCATGCAATTATTATAAGAATGTGCACGGTATGAATAACACAGATCTTCAGAATGATATACGTAGTGCTGCATGTATGGAGGGGTTAAGGTTAACTCACGTCAGTTTATCAACACAAAATTCGGAAATTATGGTCTTATTTCTATGTTTAGTTCTAAATTAGCATTTCGACGTAACTTGTAGCAGCTCAGTACGCGGCTGTCCGTAGCTGCCTGCTCCGCCTCGACCCACAGTTTCACTGTAAATGATGGTAGCAGCTTGTGTGTCCCACTGGCGTATTAGCGGTAACGGCCAGTGTTGTCGCCAGCAGCCTTTCGTCTATTTTTTTGGACCGAAGGTCACATTTTAGGAAGCAAACTGCCTATATCAGGCAGACCGTGCCTGAGTATTTAGTACAGTTCTATTCCAGTTTCTTGAAACTTGCGGGTAAGGAACAAGGGAAAGACGAAGTTAAAGGGAGGCGACTGTTGTGAGGCTAGTACCTGCTTTATGGCATGAGATGTAAGTGAAAAATACCAGTCCCAAATACATCGGCCGCTAGGAGCCCACACAGTCACTCTGATGTGAGTGATAGTTGCTTTTGTACAGGTACCGTCGCCAGGCGAATGCCCAGCCCATCCTGACAGCACAGTTGTTTAAAATAAGGGAAAAATAACACTATAAGAAATGTTATCCCTCCGGATAATGACACCGTGTAATCTGGTAGGTGTTTACTAACGTTTCGGAGGGACATACTGCTATCAACCCTGAACATGGAGGCAGTATATTCCGCCGAAATTTTGGTAATCACTTACCGGACTGTACACTGTCATGCATCAAAACGTAAGAATACGATTGGGGTTGTTTATTGTTTTAATTGGCGCTTTGTAGTGGTTACTATATCGACCATATATTACAGCGTTCAGAACACTCTTTAATCCTGCCTACACCAGTGAAACTCGGAACAAATCCTGTAGAGGCCACCAATACATTTGGATCCCCGCAGGCAACATGTGTTCTTATTTTTGTGAGGTTTCAGTTCATTAACGCAGTGAAAGTGTAAGTTTGTACCGTAGTACGAACAGAACCACGGATTTATATTCATTAAACAGTTTGTTACTCAGCCAACATTTCCAGATAGTAGAAATGAATTAATTACTTTCAACATTCCCTGTAGTGTTTTCTACAGCTGCGCGGACCTGCTGCTGTTCTGAGAAGAAAATTTTTACACGACCAGACCATTGCGCGGCACTTAAACATTTTTTCGTAATATGCGTGATACGAAAATTCTAACTGCGCGGCTACGATTCTGTGTGTGCCGGAGTATTTCAGTTACTGCGCAGCCGCGCACCCGTGCAGCTTAGAGGGAGCATTGCTTATTCTACTGCGTTGTGCTACGGAAAGGACTTTGACCTACGAGACAGTCGTAGGAGGTTGGTGAAAATACTGTGAGGGAGAACTGAGTGATTCGCCACGTAATATTACCGTCGTAAGGTGGATGCCCCGGAGGGGGGGGGGGGCGGCATGTAACGTCACAGAAAAATGCATGTGACAGCGTTGTGGTGGGAAAATATGGTCAAGCGAAATCGCTTGTAAGACCTCGGCATGGATAGTAAGATAATAACAAAATTAAATACGAAAGTACGGAAACTGCAGTCATGCTTTCTCTGATTCGGGATGCAGACAAATATAGGGTTTTTGTGAAGGCGGTAATGAACACTGGTGTGCTGTAAATTTATGCATGAATTTATTGATGAGCTGAGAAACTGTTATCTTGTTTAAAAATACTCTATCAAGAGGCTTAGATTTTTAAAGGAGAAATCCTTGACACAAGATGTTGCAGACCTGCAATGTATGTCGGATATATTTGAGGTTTTCAAAATTTGTCTGTGTTGGCTGGTTACTTTAAACACTCTGAGACATCATTCAGATATGTGTGGGTTATGTCAGTGTCGGCTGGTGTGTGAATTGTACAAGAACATTAACCTTTTAAACCTTAGCGGTAACTTTATGTACCACCAGGTTCAACATTAAGAAATTCTACGTGGTGCCCACATTGCGTTTATGTGTTTTGTACGGATCTCAGAACAAAGAGCAGCTTTTGCCTTATAAAACATTAAGAGACCGGTTTTTATAACCGAAGTGGAGAGTGTTTACAGCGCGGTAAGCACTGAGTCCTTATATAAAACTAATAAGCTTCGTCTTTAAAGGGTTAAAAATGCAATAAATACACAAATGGTATTACGTATGAATACAGAGCAGTAGAAAATTACAACCTCTAAAGAATACTGAGTTACATAGAGTAATTTTAGGTAACAACTTGAGAGACTTTTCATCTAAATTCACTTAGGCCTAACTACCTTACGCGGGACTGTATTGGACTGCATATTTTGGAGCTGTATGTTCTGTATTTCTCACCAAATAACATTCGAGTGACGAAATCAAGAAGAATGTAATAGACGAGGCAGCTGGGGCGCACGGGAGAGGGCAGAAGGGCGTTCTTAGTTTTGATGGGGAAATCTGAGGAAAAGATGCAACTTGAAAGAACTACGTGTAGACAGGAATATGATGTTGAAACGGATCTTTAAGAAATGAGATAATAAATCTTGGACTGGGCTGATCCGGCTCAGGATGTGTTCCAGTGGCGTATTGTGGTGAACACGGTAATGAAATTTCAGGTTCCGTAAAATGCGGAGTATTTCTTGACTGGTTTAGGAACTGTCAGCTTTTGACGAAGGACTCAGCTCTGTTGGGTACAGGGCAGCTGAATGTATCACAGCCTACTTCTGGTGTTGCGGTGATATGCCCAGTGTGATGTGCAGGTCAACACAGTGACGTCTAGTCCTTTCCGTTTGGCCCCAGTGTAAATAACTGTTGGTCGAAGAGCGCTGTTTTGGAATATGGCTTATAACCGTTTATAAGGCAGTTAGTTTTTAATGCTATGGAACTTTACATTTATAAGGCAATAGTGAGAGTTAGAAATATCGTGACGCTAGCTAGATGCAAGGATGTAGCTAATTGGGACATGTGGCTTACGCAACTGTGCAGGACCGAAAGGGACAGGCGAGGACTCTAGACAGAGTTAGCACTAGTTAGAATGGGAAACAGATATGCGCCGCAGCAAAAGAAACTCGGTTTGTCAATGTCAGGTTTAATGGGTTTTAGAAGTGTTTTGCAGCTACAGAAATTTGGGAAGCTGACAGCTTTTGCCCATCATAACTCGTCTGGTAGGAAGTAACGAAGTCATACGCCCACTTTTGAACGTTACGTAGAGCACGGGGTTCACACGGGTTGAGTCGCAGGTTACGATGTCACGTCATAGTCAGCCAATGGGAATTTGGAATTTAAAATTTCAACTTTTTGACCTATTAGAGATAGTCGAGGTAGGAAGATAGCCAATTAGAAGATGTAGGAAATTTGAGAGAGGGAGACATTTTGAACTAGGGATACACCTGGTGGTTGCTGACGCCGGAAGAGACGCTGTTTGTATTTCTTGGTGGTCGGACGCTGTTTGTGTTTCTTGGTGGTCGGACACGTTCGAAATAATACAAGCGAAAAGTGATGACTTAATTCAGTGCCACATCTACAGTTAAAAAAAAATAAAAAATAAATTTAGAAAGATTCAGTGTAAACTTTTATTGGAACAATAAAACCTGTGAAGTTAACTATCAAAGTGTTAAGCAGTGCTTCAGACCACTTAGATTCTCTGTAACTAAGAGACATGCTTAACCGACTGAAGAAGCTAGCGGGAAAGGAGGAGCGGTTGCAAAGAAATGGCTGCCCAACGCTGAGGCGCGACAATCTGGAGCGATGCTAATGTGGAGCCCAACCAGACAGAAGAAAGACGGACAACCACGTCAAGAAGGGACCAGCGGATGCTGACAGGTTCAGACCTCGCCGGGAGTCGAAGCCAACGCTGAAGAGCCTGCATGCGATAAGAAGAGGAAACTACTGCTCTGCAACAATAACAACAACAGCAGCAGTAGCAGCAGCAGCAGCAGCAGCAACAACAACAACAACAACAGCAACGGTTACAAGATAATATTGCGTGTGCGGTATTACCGAGCGTGTGTGCGTGGGTAACGTATAATATCTTGTCTACTGCCAGCGAGCTACACTGCCGAGAGACCGGATATCCACTGCCTGAGGACAGCATCAGGACCCAGCAACACAATTGCCACTTTAAGTGTACAACTGTGCAACGCACAGTAAGTCACAGCAACTAACAATCAGTGTCTTAGGGATTATTTAAAAGTTGTTTTAGTACGGCAGACAGATGGCTTAGAAGCCGAAGTTGTTCTGTACACAGCTGTGAAAGTCTTGCAGATAGTGTGACAATGGAGGAAGCTAATCAGACGTGTTCAGAATCTGAAGCTAACATTACCGTTCAAGGACATCTTGTGAATGGAACTGATGTAGCGAACTCAGATGTTGTGTCTAATGCTGACAGTAATGTTAATACAAATGTGAATCCAAATGTAGACCAGAGTCATATTTCAGCGGCGCAATTACAAGACCTACTTGCAACTATAATGAAAGCAATACAATATGAAGGTAACAGACAGGTAGCAGCTCTTGAAACTAAATTATCAGTTGAGACTGATAAACAATCTGCAGCTTTAACTTCTGCAGTAGAAAATCCGAAAGCCGAATTAAAACAGGAAAGTGAGAAATTAGCAGTTAGCCTAATTGAAAGATTTGATGCAGCACATGTTAAACTCCGGGAGGAATTTAACAGTAGATTACAGTCTGAACTGCAATCTGTTGTTGATAAAGTTGATAGCCTGAAAAGGGATACTGATAGTGAAATTACAAACTTGACTGTTTCTGTTGACAGTGTGTGTGAACGTTTGGGTGAAAGAATGGATGTTCACATAGTACAGACGAGGAAAGAGCTGGAAAAGCAGGAACGAGAGGTGTCAGCTTGTTCTAGATCAGTATTAACTAGCATTAATGACCACAAAACGCAGACAGATTCTGTTGTTCGAGACTTGAGAATGGAAATAGATCAGACAAAGAAATGCATAGACAGCAGAGTAAATGATATCACAGGAGAGATTCAGCAAGTTAAGCGTGCCAATAAATTAGAAATCTCGAAATTAAATGCAGCTATAGGAAATATGCAAGCTAAGATCGTAACAGAAAGGGTCAGCGACGCCGCATCAGCTGTTCAGCAGACTGCCATTGTCAGAGCAGATACAGGTCAGCCAGTTAGTTCGGCTAGTACTGTAGGGTCTAACTGTAACCCCAACCCCAGTGTGAGTGGAATGGATGGATGTCATGCTCCTGTTTGTAATGAAAATACCAGTGTAAGTAATCAGCCAATTAACCCCAGTACCAACAATGTAAATGCGAATTCTGAGGTGCTGAGAGATGATAGTGACCTTAGCGAACTAAATTTGCCCGCCTTCAAAGACAGCACAACGCAGGTGCCGCTACGTTTCATACGGGATCTAGACCAGTATTTTAGCATAAAGAAGACTCCAGAACCACTGAAGTTAGCTTTAGTATTCCGTGCTGTTCAACAACCTTTCGCCCGTCAATGGCTGTCCAGTGCATTTGACAAACTTAAGACTTACGAGGAATTCAAGAAGGGATTCGCTGAGCTCTTGTGGTGCCCTAGCCGTCAGGCCAGTGTTCGCAGTTCCATATATTTTGACAGGCACGTACCGGGTTCGGGAGGATCGTATCTTGATCATTATATTCGATACGCGAATTTAGCCTCAACACTGAACCCTCCTATGACAGACCTCGATCTGTTGTCGGCACTAACTAGTCACTTTGAGCCACGTGCTCAGCAAGGACTCATCTGCAGTAATATTCAGAGCACTCAAGATGCGCTAACTTTCTTGGCAAAAATTCAGGCGCTGGAAGGTAAATCGGATTCGTACAGTCCATCTAGACGTGACCATGATCGCCGAAATTCGAACCGAAGACCCCACAATGCGTCAGACCGTGACGACAGAGATAGGAGAGAAGGGGGTAATAGTGATGTTAATGTCAGATATGTGGGACGTCAGTCAGACAGACGAAACACAAGGTTCAACGACAGAAGACAAAACGGCCAAGATGGACAGAGCTTCAACAGACGCGGCCAGGGGAGAGTGCGAGCAGATGCAGATAGACAGTTAAATCCAACAGCTACAAATTTTGAACCCCGAACAGACCGCTATCCATCGAACCAGAACAACAGAAGTAACACAGATACAGCTTTGAACGCCCAACATTTAAACAACTGAAGGACGTGATTGTTGGGCAAACCACGTCCACTTTCGTAGTCACTCAGTCTTTCCCAACGCCCAATCTAGAATATAATGTGAATGCTGACAATAAAGTAATAGATTCAAGCACAGTTGACCAACTTATAGAAAGGTTTGATATTGAGAAAATTTTCGCATCATTACTAAATAGAGACGATGAGCCAAAAATTTGTGAACTGGCAGATGAAATCATTTACACATGGTACATTGCAGAGGGTCGGAGATATGAATGTCTTAAGTTACAAATCAAGATAGCAGGAGAGGAGATTCTTGCACTGTTGGACACTGGTAGTGAGATGTCTCTTTTGAATGAGAATTTATACAATAAGTTACGGCGCAACGGCTTAGACTGCCTAGAGCTGCCTACACAACATATTAATTTGATCAGTGCGTTTAATGATCGTAGTAAGAGGGTCAAGAAGCAAGCTATGTTGGAGGTAAATATTGGTGACAAGAGAGTAGATCAGATTGTTTTGCTTAGTAATCAGCTTGTAACGGACGCCATTCTAGGATTAGATTTCCTAATCAGCTGCGACGCTGAAATTAGTTTTCCAGAGAGAAAAGTATATCTGATGATTAATGGAGAAATGCATAAGTTAGAAATGTATGGCGTACAGGATGTGGGGAATGATGATGACAATGCGCGACAGTCGACCGAAACACACCACAGTGATCCCGGACTTATGCCCTTATGGCACTCAACAGACCAACCCTAACAGCTGACAGGGAAGAAGGTCAACGGCAGCATACGGAACAGACTTGGACTTTGAGCGGACGCGGAATAGTTGAAGGTAGGACGAGTGAAGGTAGTAGGAGCAGCAGTGATGGAAGATATTTAGTTAATGATGATGTTTCGTCGCAGTGCGAAAACAATTGCAAAGCTGTAGCAGATTTACCCGCTGAATACAATCAATGGATGTTGGAAGTTTGATAGCGGAGGTTTAGACTCCCTTGACATATGCAGGGAAAGTCAGAAAGCTGACAGTTGTAATGATGATGCGTGTATGACGCGTGGAGGTAGTACGAGTTACGATAATAAGAATGACAGAGATGCTGCACTATGTCTAGCGACGAATTACGTGATAACTGATTCCACGACCATGCAGAAGAAACCAGAATCTCGTATGAACACAGCATACAGCAGAATGATTACACCTGATGAATTGAGCGCAAAAGTATGTGAAAATAACTTACTGTCATCAGAACAACACAAGGAATTATACGACATGCTGATTAAGTACCAACAGAACCTCACTAAAAGACCCGGGAGGTGTACTAATTTCGAGTATGAGTTCAAAATTGAAGGTAAGATGCCAGTCAGCTCAAATTCTAGACCCATACCTTTTGCATTAAGAGAACAGGTACAGAAACAAATTCAAGCAATAGTAGACGACGGGATACTAGAAGCATCATTTTCAGAATACATTAATCCTCTCACTTTAGTGCTCCGCGAAGGAAAACAAGTTCGGATCTGTGTTGATGCAAGAAGAGTAAATAAGCAGATGGTTTCGGATCGAACCAAGGTGCTACCAGTGCGTGAACTATTGCAGAGATTCCACGGGTCAAGTTACATTACAAGTCTTGACCTAAGTAGTGCATTTTTGCAAGTACCGCTAAAAGAAACGTCAAGGAAGTGGACTGCCTTTCAATTCCAAGGAAAAGTTTATCAGTTTACCTCTATTCCTTATGGTTATAAGAACAGCCTAGCAGCATTCATAAGGGCGTTAGAGAAAGTGTTGGGATCAGACGAGGTGACTAACCATGTGGTTACCTATGTGAATGATATATTAATTCACTCAGCAACGTTTTCAGACCACCTTTATCACATTGACCGAGTACTAGAAAGGCTAACAACAGCAGGCTTCACGACCAGTGCGGCTAAGTGCAATTTCTGCAAGCCTGAAATAAAGTTCCTAGGTCATATCATTTCCGACAAAACAGTCAGAGCAGATCCAGAGAGAATTGCAGCTATTCTCAGGTACCCAGCCCCAAAGAACCAAAAGCAGTTAAGACAGTTCATAGGCATTTGTAATTTTCACCAACAATTTATAGTCAATTATGCCACATATGTGGAACCATTACTCGTGTTACTACGTAAAGGTGTTGTAGCACATCTTAATGTAACTCAGATTCGCATAACTCTCTCATATAGTATTAGAAATTGTATGAGTCAGATACCAGGTAGTAGGTCATTATCTAAAGGACTTATAAATCTCACAGGTGAATGATTAACCTAATAAATCCAAAGCTAAATATGTTAAAGACTGATATAAAGTACATATAGGAATGTTCACTGTAACTATGTAACGGGTAGGAAGAGCTGAGTGTATCTTGTAACTTGAATTAGAAATGGAGTGATGATAATAATTTTATATCATAACAGTAAGTACTTTAACATGTGAGAATTACGTTATTGCAACCTGTGTAATTATGGAATCATGTAGAACGTATAAGGATGGTTATGTAGACTGTGCGAGTGCGAGAAGTATGCTTTGTGTTAGTGGAGTGAAATTATGCTTACCAGATTAATTGCTTATGAAATAAGGATAACGTACAAAGGACTAATGCTAAATTAAGTTTACTAAACAACAGCTGCATGCAACAGCCCAGTGTATGGTGAACTTCAGCTCAAGTTGCACATGAGTAAGAAATTCACGTCATCATACATATTCATGTATTTGTGTTTACTAATGTTTGTGTGTCAACATTTATTTGTTTATTCCTATGATATATTCCATGTATTGAAGTGGCATTTATTGTTTAACTAGGTTCTTATTTGTTTCAGAATCAGTATATATATGTTTGTTTATTAGTTACTTAGTCATTGTACTTCTTTGATCAATGCTTCCTGAAAACTGTGTTTGAGTAGACAGCCAGTAGTTCAGTAAATCATCTTAGCAGGTAGTATAAATTGCCCTTAGTCACAGCAAGTGTAGGAAGCAACCGTAGTTTAGGGGGAAATTTAGGGTTAAAAAAAAAGGCGCGTGGAGAGGTCATTGACTAGGGAAAGTAGTAGTGTGAGTAGAGGAGTTTACTAAGCTGCCCAAGCTTAAGTGTACACAGCTGAATGCCTAATCCTACATTAGTGCCATTTGAAGATATATGTATGAAAAGTATTGTAAATAGACGCGGCATTGAAATAATTTATCAACTTTTGCTCGCGTAAGTTTCTAAATTTTTCACAGGGGAGATATATAACCGTTTATAAGGGAGTTAGTTTTTAATGCTATGGAACTTTGCATTTATAAGACAATAGTGAGAGTTAGAAATATCGTGACGCTAGCTAGATGCAAGGATGTAGCTAATTGGGACATCTGGCATACACAACTGTGCAGGACCGAAGGGGACAGGCGAGGACTCTAGACAGAGTTAGCACTAGTTAGAATGGGAAACAGATATGCGGCTAGTTTGCAGCAAAAGAAAATTAGTTTGTCAATGTCAGGTTTAATGGGTTTTAGAAGTGTTTTGCAGCTACAGAAATTTGGGAAGCTGACAGCTTTTGCCCATCATAACTCGTCTGGTAGGAGGTAACGAAGTCAAACGCCCACTTTTGAACGTTACTTAGAGTACGGACGTCACACGGGTTGAGTCGCAGGTTACGATGTCACGTCATAGTCAGCCAATGGGAATTTGGAATTTAAAATTTCAACTTTTTGACCTATTAGAGATAGTCGAGGTAGGAAGATAGCCAATTAGAAGATGTAGGAAATTTGAGAGAGGGAGACATTTTGAACTAGGGATACACCTGGTGGTTGCTGACGCCGGAAGAGACGCTGTTTGTATTTCTTGGTGGTCGGACGCTGTTTGTGTTTCTTGGTGGTCGGACACGTTCGAAATAATACAAGCGAAAAGTGATGACTTAATTCAGTGCCACATCTACAGATAAAAAAAAAATAAATAATAAATAAATTTAGAAAGATTCAGTGTAAACTTTTATTGGAACAATAAAACCTGTGAAATTAACTATAAAAGTGTTAAGCAGTGCTTCAGACCACTTAGATTCTCTGTAACTAAGAGACATGCTTAACCGACTGAAGAAGCTAGCCGGAAAGGAGGAGCGGTTGCAGGCTGTCACATAAAAAGATTATCAAAGAAAGGTACACGGTCGGAATTTTTTGAGTATATTTTGAACTAATTTTTTTGTCAGTGATTTTCGAAAGGTCTCCAGATTTTGAACTATGGCCGGTTTGTAAATACTTAAAATGTATCTGCGAGAGTCACATTTTGGATGAAGTCAAAAGCGCGTGTGAATACAAAGTATTCAGTACTTTTTAGCTAAAGGTTTTGCATGTAATAATGTAAACTGAAGTGCATGTTTATGTAATGCTTCTGTTTGATTACCTGATGTATGTGTATGAAGATTTAAGGGGTCTCTTTTACTTAGTACATTTATCCAAACGTACTTCCTGTGAAAAATTACTACCTACTTTCAACTGTATATTTCAGTATTCCTAAAACGTTATGTAACAGTTTATGATCTTAAACATCTAGTTTATCGTTAGTAAATCATCCATTACAAAGTTGATTTTGGCGAAGAGATTTATACTAAATATTTGTAATTTTGTTTGCCACTGAGTTTCGAAGTATCTCCAGACTTTTAATTATGGCCGGTTTATAGATATTTAACACGTATGTTCGAGAGTGAACTTTTGCAATAATGCGCAAAATTCATATGAGTAAAAATCATTCAGTTCTTTATTAGCTAAATGTGTTGCATACAATTATTTAAATTCACGTACATGTTTATGTAACACTTGTGTGATAGTGAAAATTTAAAGAGTCATCTTTTTCACAGAACATTTATCGGCAAACGTTTCCTGTGACAGCTGACTGCCTAATTTCTACTGTGTATTTCAGTATTCCTAAAACCCAATTTAACGTCAGTCATGATCTTAAACATCTAGTTCGCCATTAATAAGTCATCATTTACAAGGTTATAACCAAAGATTTTTTTTTTCGTGGATTCGAACATCAGTTAACAGTGCAGAATCTTCTGTAATATGTTGCACTGCATACTGTATACACTGTTAGTGGCTATTTGAAATCAGATGTGCTCACCGAACTAAATGTGCCACATTGAATTTTAAATACCTTTAATGGTGGATAGGGCATAAGTCTGAAATGTTAAAGAAACTCAATAAATGACAGTCCGCAGTGTCAAAAATTATGGCGTGTAAACTGCAGCTGGGTGTTTGTGAGTGTACCTGTACATAATTGTCAGTGCCATAACATTAGATATAATTATACAATAATAATAATAATAATAATAATAATAGCTGTAACCAGTATAATGTAATATGGCCATTGACTATGACAGTGATACGGGTCTTATGTTAAGAAACTGTAGGAATGCAGAGTGGCGAGTTTTTGTTGCTGCGGTAATGGAATTATGGTATGTCATGAGTAACTGACGAAATATTAGCTGTTCAAGAAGGACTGTTCTCCATGCAGTTACTCAGTTACGTTACTTTATTTATTGCCACGCATTTAGTTCTTCAGAAATTTTCCTGCTTTTGAGACTTGAAAAGGTTCAGTATTGTGTTAACAAACATACACAATTGTCAACTTGCCGAGCCAACTGTATCCCTTCCACATCTTCGCATCCAGTTCGCTAATACCCATTTTATTATTAACCTCCCATCTATATCTAGGTCTCGCACATGGCTTCTTCTCCTCCTCACTATATTAATACAAAATGTACATGAGTTGAACGGCAGCACACTTTGTATTTTGTGCTGTGTAGCACTATGTAGAGTCAGAGGTTAATTTGAATTAGATTATGTTTCCAATGTAATGTATTTCTTTAGAAATTCTGCGTTTGGAAGCTGCCCGTAATGCACACGCTACTTGCTGCTGACTCCCGATCAGCCTCACCCAGTTCACGGCCTCCCGTTAGCGCCAGCTGTCCAGAAATCATACGACAGGGTTACAACAAGAGGGCGAGGGGGAAGACTCAAAGACATCTCAGAAAAGAGCAATTTTCAGACCACCGCTGTGAGAGCCTTGTATTAACTTGCCAAATGTGTTATTATTCTTTAGATATTGTTACGGTCATATCGAGCCAATGTTCTACGGCAAAGTTCGTTACTACCACATCATGAAGACGCGAACATTTCCCAGAACTGAAACTTGTTTCCGAGTCTTCTTCATAGCTTCGAACAGTGAACGTTTTACTGATCTGTTCAATTCCATTTGCTGCACGCAATTGAAATTCACATTTGTACTTAGAAGCCTGACTTCTTGGGCCAATCAGCTGAACAACACAGTGAAAAGTGCCATCCCGTATCCGTTGGTTGTAGAGGAATACTTCGCCGAAACATAATACAAGCTGCCTGTCATCGTCTAACCACGGGGAAGTGTGCGTTGAAGACCTGACGAAGTATTCTGGATGCACTGCTTTTGCATGTTCCTCCAAATCACTTTTAACGCCCTTCCAAGGACATTCCACATTTAGTTTCTTAAGCGGACATTCTACTGGTCCGTATGAACAAACAGCCTGGTGTTCAGCGATCTGTTCAATGGAGAACAAGTCAAGGCAGCCGCTCGGCCTGTTAGCGCAGGGGTACTTTTGTCCTCTGACGATGTTTTCTAGATGCACATTCCTGGTGTTTGAAGGCTCTGCTCCGCATGTTGGACAAAAATATGCATTCTGACTGCACTTGCTGCAGATGCTGTGACCGTTTTTACACAGCTGTATGGGTGGCACCATGTACTCCATGCAGCCAGGACACAGCAGGTCACTCAACAAAGTTTGGTGGAGTGCATGTGACAAACCGTCCATGTCTGTAACACAAGTTGTACATGTTTCTGAATGTTGTTAATAAAGTCTGGACCTTTACAGCATGGTCGTTACTGTATGTAACACCGCTCTCAGATTTGGTCATGTGGTGTATTGTGGGTAGGGTTGTTAGAGATATGGCTCCACTCATTCCTTACCTTGGAACTGGATGGAAGTAAATGGTTAAATTCACGCCCCACCCGGTTTACCTCGGCAAAGGACCCGGGTACCCACTGTACAAGTGGATATTTGGGCCCCAGAGAAATTCTGGACGTTTTGGAAAAGAGAATAATTTCCTACCCCTACCGATATTCAAATCCCGGACCTTCCAGCCCGTAAACATAGTCGCTATACAGAATACGCTGCTCCTGCTCCAGTATTAATCACAGGGAAATGGAAGATACATATTGGGATCCGACGAAGTTACGTACTTTGGATTCTTTAAACATTCTTTACGTAATTCCATCCTCCAATTGTCAACCTTACGTGAATGCCGTTGGCAGGTAGTTGATGTAAAGTGCAATAGGATGGCACTTATGATAGTTTCGAAAAAAAAGCGAAACGCTTCTGCCGTAAGTGTATGGAAAATGTCACGATCAGCTGTAAGGTGGTGTTGCAGAATTTGTGTATTACACAGAAGGCACACAGAATGTTGAATTACAAGATCACCCGGTTGATTTTTGTATCTCAGGTGATATCTTCTATGAGACCATAACTGTTTGAAAACATATTTGGACGAATTTTTTGTTAGAAAAATAAAATTCGCCTGATGTTGCATATGGGTGTGAAACTTGGTCCCCTAGTTTAACGGATGAGCATAGGCTGACAGAATTCGAGAAGAGCGTGCTGAGGAAGATATTTGTATCTGAAACGGAGGGAGGGATAGCAGGATGGAACAATTTGCTTCATAAGGATCTTCATACCTGTTACGCCTCATCAAATATTCTGGTTATTAAATCACGGAAGATGAGAAGGAGACGACTTGGAATTCCTAGGCGTAGAGGGAAGAAAAGTATTAAAATTCATCTTAAAGAAACAGTAGCGGAGAGCTTGACCGTGATCAGTTTGCCTCAGGATCGGCACAAGTGGCTGGCTGTTGTGATCACGGGAATGAAACTTCGGGTTCCATGAAGTGCAGTGAAGTTCGCATTCAACTCGACTGCTTTTCCCATTGCTTAGACTTTTCTTTCTCCAGATCTGTTATCATTATCACTATTATTACTGTTATTTTGCCGAACCCAGTGGCAGCGCGGTCAGGGGCCGCTCGCTTACTGGGAGTGTGGTTTCGAATCCCGCCGGGGGCATGGATGTCTGTCTCTTATGAGTGTTGTTTGTTGTCAGGTAAAGATCTCTGTGTCGGGCTGATCACTCGTCCAGAGGAGTCCTACTGAGTGTGGTGTGGCTGAGTGTGATCGTGAAGCCTCTATAGAGGAGTCCCTGGCCCACTGGGGCTGTCGAGCGATGAAAAAACTACCATTGCTATATTTTCGAACAGTTTATTACTTCAGCACTCACCCTGCCTGTACAAAAAAAAATTCGTACGTACCTTGAAAGTTTGGCATCGTCTAATTCTGAAATTCTCAAGTGGGTTTTCTGAATTATAAATGTCCTCTACTGCAATGTGTGCCATCCTTATGGTGTCTATGTTATATAATGTAGCCACCATATCAATTTTGGTGTTCGGTTTTATGACACTAACTGAAGAAAACTGCAGTTGGCTAGATGAGGTGTGGAGATAATATTATTTTAAGTTGCGTAGATTGCGGTAACTGTCTCATGACTTGCAAGGTGTCCCTAGAGTCACTCCCACTTCATATTTGCGTGCGTCCGACATGTTGTTACAGATAGTAGAGAATCAAAACGTGCGAGGAAGGTAGGCTTCCATTTGTACAACGTTCGTACCGAGTTTGATGAAAAGTTTTTAATTGGTTCCAGCTCGAAAGTGATGTCATGGACCAGCTTTTCTCCCTTCTGATTTAGGCAAAGAGTATGATTTTAAGGTAGCCTGGTGTGGTGCAAATTGCAGCAAAAATTTCGTCAAAACCAGTCTAGCCATTCTAGATTTAATGTCCCAGCGAAGACAGGAGTGAAGACCTCTGAATGCGCTCTTTAGATGCACATTGCACTAGCAGGCTGAAATAATAATAATAATATAATGCAGAATAACATTAACAACAACAGCAATAACAATATTCCGTACGTTTTCTGACGTGGCTAGAATTGTGTTCACACATGCACAGATACGCGGATACACACTTTAGCCTTTTCTCCTAATTACTTTGTTGATTGCTCAGATTATGGAATTGTTGTTAGATAAATGGATGTCGGTGGGATGATAACTGACAGGGGAAACTGAAGTACTGGAGCAAAACCTACCACAGTGCCACTTGTTCACCACAAACCCTGTATGGACTGCCCTGCGATACGCACGAAGGGAAGGCCTGACGCTAAGTTACCGTATTTGTCACCTCATTAGACGAAAGAAGTGATAACACGCACCCTTTATTGTTGCGGATTTAATAACCTACTTATGTAGCAGTTTATCATAAGGTTATTTTTTGGGGTCATTTTTTGGCAAAAGAAATAGGTAGACTGTGATCTGCCGTATAAAATAAATAATAAAGTAAGCTCACTTACCGACACAGAGCAATCTGTCCTGGTTACTGAAGCTGTTACTGCAGGCTTGTGATCCGTAGACCAACTGGTTCTCTTAAGCACAGATCATCTGCCTTATGAGTGCGGATAAGGCAGGTGCCTAACGTTATCACAGCAAAAACTTAACGACCAATCAGACTCATGCCTGTGGTCTGTGGGCGATACGTACAGGACATAAGCCTGCTCGTTGTTTCTTCGTTCTTTCAAAATGTTTCTTATTTATTTTTTTGAACGTATATTTTTGTTTTACGTAACTGTGTAAACTTACACGTGTTTCGTAATTTCTGTAGCCTCAGCACAGAGTTCGCTATTAACCTTTTACCCAAAGACTTAATTTTCATAAAATGTAAAGTTTTCCTTGTTTTTAAATGAACACCATTTCATAAAGACGTAGGCTGGAGTGGAGGTAAAGCGACACGCCTTCTTATAATTGGAACTGGATGCGGGTGATTAGATAGCTTCACGTCTCGGCCACTTTACCCTCGGGGTAAGAACCCCTGACAGCCATAGAATAGGAGGCTAAGTGGGCCCCAGATCCTGTCTGGATGCTGTGAATAAGGAAATATTCCTTGTCCCTGCCCGGACTCCCCGATTGCACTGTCCTCCATCCAGTAGTTCGGTCACTGGTTACTGAGCTGCTCCGGCTCCATTCTTTATGTCATGAAGGAAAGCGTTCTTTTACAATCGTGCACATAACGCGCTATCTACACGGGTGCTTTTGGGTCAGACTTACAAACTGGATACAGGCCTGTCGCCGGATTCTCATCTGGAAGGGCCAGACTAAAACCGTCACTCCATGCTGGACTTTTAGTGGAGAGAGTGGAGCCGCGACTTTCTTCTCCCTGAGTAGTTCCGTTTGTCTCAGTCAGTACCATCCCACAAGTGTGCGTGTTTATAGCTAATCCGCCTACTACCAACGCTATACTGTGTAATCTTATCATTTTACAGCGTATTTCCTTATCTCCCTCTGTGTTCAGTTTCTGTGACGTCATGGAACACAGTCCCAGAAGTCCCTTGTTTACTTAGTATTTCGAGGCACGGACAACATTTCTAATAAAGGCCATTTGCGTCTGAAAGGAATCTGGCAATGAAGAAAAATAATTGGAAACCTGTCTCCTATAGAGTGAGGACATGCGGCAGGTAAGGCCTGTAGGACTTACATGACTTCAGAGAGTGACCTTACTGATTATTGTACCTAACGACAGGGCTTATTGCATAGGAGCTGCAGAAACTTATTCCATTATTGGAAACGTACATTGTCTTGTACTGTCATATGACAGACCGTTGTTACAGACGACACTTGAAATAATCTGACGGTATCAACGCTTTTAAACCAGCGGTTCTGAACCTGCGGTACACGTACCCTCTAGGGACACGTGAGATATGTTATAAAATATTAGACGCAGGATGAAAGCTTTTAGAAAAATGTCTAAAAATTTTATTTTGTAAGAAGTTTTCTTTGCATCTAATAAACTAAGTTTTTAATAGACAGATATGTCGCACCCTACTGTGTATATGACACGCAAATTCAAAAGAATCAGGTCACAAAATCTGCCTATGTCATCGAAGCGCACGTCTATTGAGAAAGGTTAAGGAACGCTATATCGGGTGAAGGTTACATTGCTGGCGTGCTATTTGACATTCACAAGTATTTAACGGACTGTGTTTATGAAATTTGTGAATTAATAAATAAATAATAATGTAATGGAGTCTAGAATACGCTAAACACAGTGTTTTTCTTCTGTAAATTTCAAGTTACATTCAAAGCACTGAAGACAGGAACATTCCTCTGTTTCGTGTGACAAGTCTCTACGTTTATTTACAGAAAGTGAGGTAACAGGGAAGATATTTTGTTTCTTGATTTCTCTCTAATTGTGTTCAGTGAACTCTGAAAACACATATTCTTATAATGTTTCACTGGTTCTGATCGCTCAGTCTCCCCAGGACAGTAGCACAGAAGGGAGCAGAAAGCCACTATTCCTTACATATGGGCCTGTTTCCTATTATATTTTACCTCTGTACATTCATAAATGCTTCCTTACCAGTTGGCACTAAGCCTATACACCCATGCTGAATGTTTAGAGACCGTTTAGTCGTAAATATTTGTGTGAACGTAGTACATGAACGGTTGGAGAAATGTAGGGACTGAGGAAGAATGCGAATTTTTACGATCAAGTTATTCTGTCTCCGGTTCGTGATTTAAGCCCAGGGCCTCTCGAAAGTGAAGTAGCAATGCTATCCATTCTACAGTGACGTTCGCTTACAGGGTATTCCGGTCTGTGCGCCACAGAGGGATGTGTTTCGGAAGCACATGTGCTGGATAAGTCTCTATACAGCCCTTCTCGCTGTAGGGACATGGACTTTAGGGGATGCCTGATATGGTGACCCGCAGTACGAACGTTTCTGCACAGACTGTGCGTGCCCGTAATGTGGGTTGCAAATACTGCTTATGTTGTGACCATTGACACAGAGAAATGCTGGCAGAAGCAGGTGACTCGTGCAGCGGGGCATACTTGTTCCTGCAGAAATACCCTGATCAAGGAAAAGTCCAGTTTCAGCTGCTCCATTTGCAGTGTTCTAAAGAAAATAAATGTGTAGAGAATTAAATAAAATTCTAATACAAATAAATAAACATATAAAGAAGTAAACGAATTAAACACGTTAACAAATAAATAAATAGTGAAATGAATAGTAACCAAATGATCAAGCGTAAAACTTTAATTGTAAAGAAGTTAATGTGGCAATAACAAACTCTACACGACAGAGTCCCTTCTAGCGAATGGCGTAGCCTCTGAGTTAGACAATAACATTACTGAACTTTATGGAAACCGAAAGTTCATTACCATGATAACAAAAAAACTCGCATTTTTTCTATCCTGTGGCAGATGAATCTGGTTCACGCCTTCACATCCTATTTTTAAAGTCTTTTTTAATATTATCCTGCCATCTACGCCTAAGTCTTCTAAGTGATCAGTTTGATTTACCAATAAAGAAGTGTAAATTAATTAAATTAGGTAAATAATGGAAGTGCGTTTTTATTGAAGAAGTATTTGATTCTCGGATTTAGAAGTACGTCGATATGTATGCAATAATAATAATAATAATAATAATAATAATAATAATAAATATATTTTGCAGAAACCGAAAATTAATAACGACATTTGCAGAAAATGCACACAGAAAGCAGCACCCATTCAGCACCCATTCAGGCACTGAGTCAAGGCGGTTCCACTGTTTGTCACAGTCAAGCAGTTAGCAATGTCCATCAACAGTTGGATATAGCACGTGGACTGTCAGAGGGACCACCAACGCCGTATTGTAAATACGTGCCACAGTCTGTGTTACAGAACTCACGAACTGTACCATTACGAGTCCATAACAACTGATCCAACCGTCCATAAGAACAGACCGGACACAGTTATACTTGGCAAAACCATCAAAGAAGCATACTTAATAGATGTGACAATTCCTAACAGGAGTTTGGTATCCCAATGAAACTAGTGAGGTAAGGTTAGTAAATGTGTGTCTACGTGAAACGTATAGCAGAGTTCGGGTTGGCAAAGATCTGTTTGACACCTTTCCTATTAAGAATGGCTTGAAACAAGGAGATGCTCTGTCGCCATTGCTTTTCAACTTTGCTTTAGAATATGCCATTAGGAGGGTTCAGACAAACCAAGAGGGCTTGAAATTGAATGGTACACATCAGCTTCTGGTTTATGCTGATGTTGTTAATATATTGGGCGATAGCATACATAGTATAAAGAAAAATGCAGAAACTGCACTAGTCGCTAGTAAGGAGATTGGCCTAGCAATAAATGATGAGAAAACTAAGTACATGGTCATGTCTCTTGTGAATGCAGTAATAAAGCTCCGGGTTCCATAAAATGCGGGAAATTTCTTGACTAGGTGAGAAACTGTTAGATTCTCAAGAAGGCGTGTGCTCCATGGAGTTAGTTATACACTCGCAGAACATGCCAGAGAGTTTCGTACAGTCCACTTCATGTTTCTTGAAACTTGGTGGGACGAGGAAATGGGAAAAGGCGAAATTAAAGGGAGGCGCCTGTTATGAGGCTAGTACCGTATTTATGGCACGAGACATGAGTGAAAAATGCCAGCCCAAAGTTCATCTGCCGGTAGGACATCAGGAAATGGCACCACCATTCTAATGCAAATGGTAAATGCCGTCGCACAGATACCGTCGGCAGGCGAAAGTCCACCCCATGCTGCCCGCATTCCTTAAACACGTTCAGTTATCAGAACTCAACAGCACCATTGTACGGCTTTATGGGAGTATTATGACTTGCAAAATTAAGGAAAATAGATCTATAGGGGGTACGAAAGTTGTCTGTCTGGATAATGACACCGTGTAGTTTGGTAGGTGTTAGCCAACACTGCGGACGGACATACTGCCATTCACCCTGAGGATAGAGCTAGTACATTCCATCGAAATTTTGGTAACCACCAGATTATACGCTGTCATACCTTATAACATAACAATACGATGGGTTGTTTCTTGCTTTAATTGACGCCTTGTAGTGGTTACTATATATACCATATGTTACAACATTCAGAACACTCTGTAATTCTGCCTACACCAATGGAACTCGGTATAAATCCTGTACAGGCCAGCAATACAGTTAGATCCCCGCAGGCAGCATGTGATCTTATTTTTGTGAGGTTTCAGTTCATTAATTCAGTGAAACTGTAAGTTTGTACCGCAGTACGAACGGAACCACGGATTTATATTCATTAAAGAGTTTATGGAACATTATTACTCAGCCAATATTTCCAGATAATAGAAATTAATTAATTACTTTCAACGTTCCCTCTAATGTTTTCTACAGCTGCGCGGACCTGCTGCTGTTCTGAGAAGGAAATTTTTACACGACCTGACCATTGCGCGGCAGTTAAAATTTTTTTTTTGTTATATGCATTGTAAGAAAATTCCAGGTGTGCGGCAACAATTACTACTTGCCGGAGCATTTAAGTTACTGCGTGGTCGCACACCCGTGCAGCTTAGAGGGAACATTGCTTATTTTACTGCGTAGTGCTGCGTAAAAGACTTTGACCTAAGAGAAAGTGATAGGAGTTTGGAGAAAATACCGTAAGGGAGAGCTGAATGATACGTAGTTCTCGCCACATAATATTACGGTCGTAATGTAGGTGTAATGAAATGGGCTGGGCATGTAGTATGAGAGAAAAATGCGTGGGCTAGCGTTATGGTGGGAAAATATGGTGAAGACAACCCGCATGTAAACCTCGACGTGTATGGTACGGTAATAATAAATGAAACAAAAATAGTACGGGATGTGTGGGCTACCTTTCTCTGATGCTGGATACAGACAGATAGAGGGTTTTTGTGAAGGCGGCAGTGGACAGCGGGGTTTTGTAAATCTGCGTGAACTTATTTATGAACTCAGGAACTATTATCTTATCTAGAAAGACTCTTAACAATAGGCTTAGGTATGTGAAGGAGAAACCTTGACACAAGATATTGTAGATCTGTACTGTATGGCGGATCTATTCTGATGTTTTCAAAATGTTATCTGTGTGTGCTGGTTACTTGAGACACTCATTCAGATATGCGTAGGTTACATTTAAGTGTCGGCTGGTGTGTGAAGTGTACAAGAAACACTAAAAATGGAATAAATACGTAAATGGTATTACGTATGAATACAGATCAGTAGAATATTACAACCTCTGTAGGATACTGAGTTACATAGAGTAATTTTAGGTAACAACTTGAGAGGCTTCTCGCCCAAATTTACCTAGGTCTACGGATGTTACATGAAACTGGAGTGGAGGAATGCGTAAGGAGTATCCGCACTGGACACCAGATATTAGTCGAGTGATCAAAACGGGAAGAATGTGAATGACAGGGCAGTTGGAACGGATGGGGGACGGCAGAGTGGCATTAATGGTTAATCTGAGGAAAAGAGACAGATTGGAAGACATAGATGTAGACAGAAACATGATAATAAAACGAATTTTTAAGAAATGAGATAAGGCTTGGACTGGGTTAATCTGGCTCAGTGTACGTTTCAGTGGCGGTTGTTTGTGAACACTGTAATGAAATTTCATGTTCCGTAGAATGTGTAATATTTGACTGGTTTAGGAACTGTCAGCTTTTGACGAAGGAGTCTGCTCTATTGAGGCCAATACGCTTAGACGTGTCGCAGCCTATTTTTGGGTTGCGGAGATAAGCCTGCTGTAATATGCAGGCAAACACAATTAAGAGTAGTCCTTCCATTTGGGCCCACTATAAATATCTGTTGGTCCAAACTAACTTCTAAAGTCCGGTTTTGGCGTATGGTTGTCCCGTAAAAAGGGTGTCAAGGAAAGGTACATGGGCTTAATTTTTGCGAAAAGCTACGGACTAAAGGTTTTTCACTTTTTTCACTGAGTTTCGAAATATCTTCAAATTTTGTACTCTGGCCGGTTTATAAATATTGAAAATGTACTTTCGAGAGTCACACTTTTGAATAAGTCACAGAACTCATATGAGGGTTGAAGTCTGACTTCAACCACAACGAGTGCACACACACAAAATACCTGAACGGAAAAGAGTAACACTCAACTGCACACGAGTATTTTAACCATTTTACCGCTGTTTTATGTACAATTAGATGTGCCCCTTGTGCTGACCCAGGAGGTTCGAACTATGTAGCAGAGTGTGTGAGCATAACAGTGAATATTAAATCATATTGTGCATTTGGTTGGTGCTTCATAATTTTATGCATTGCAACATAATTTGTAACCTTAAACATCCAGTTTGCCATTAATAAATCATCCATTCCAAAGGTGATTTTGGCGAAGAGCTTTATACTAAAGGTCTGCCATTTTTCTTTTCAGTCAATTTTGATATATCTTTAAATTCTGAATTACGGCCGGTTTATAGATATTTAAAATGTATGTTCGGAAGTCACATTTTGGAACAAGTCACAGTATTCAATGAAAAAAAAACAGACTTTATTAGGTACAGATGTTGCATACAATTATGTAACGTCATGTAAATATTTATGTAACACTTGTGTGAGTACGAAGATTTAAATGGTCCTTTTATATAGAGCATTCATCCAAAAGTATTTCCTCGGATTGCTTATTACCCAATTTCTACAGTATATTTCTGTATTCCTAAAACGTAGTGTAACATAATTTATCATCTTAAACATCTAGTTGCTGTTACTAAATCATCCATTACAAGGTTGTATCGAAATACATCTTTGTTCATTAATTGAAACATTTGGTAACACTGCAGAATCTACTGTAACACGTTGCACTGTATACTGTACGCACTGTTAGTTGAAAATTTGAAGTCAGTCTTATTCTGTCAATTATATGTGCCACGTTAAATTTTAAATGTCTTGAATGGTGGACAGGGCATAAGGCTGAGATGTTAAATAAACTCAATACATTACATTCCGCAGTAACAAAATCATGGAACGTAAATTGCAGTTGAATATACTTAGGTGTTCGTAACTAAACGTGTATACAATTGTTACTGTCATAACATTAAATATAATTATGCACGATGGTGGTTATATTAGAAGTAATAATATTAATAATAATAAAGTTAACAAAGATACCACAATATGGTCATTGCTTATTACAATGATACTGATCTGACATCATCAAAATGTAGGGATGTCCAATGGCGAATTTTTGTGGCCACGGTAATTTAATTTAGGGTATTTATGGAGTGACTGACGAAAAGTTAGCTTTTTAATGCCTTTTCTCTGTGGAGTTATAGAGTTACATTACGTTACGTTACGTATTGCCATTCATTTAATTCTTCAGAAATTTTCCTGCTTTTAAGACCCACAATTGTGAACTTGCCGAGCTAGCTGAATCCTTTCAGCATCTTTGCATCCAGTTCAGTAATATTCGTTTTATTATTATACTCCCATCTATTTCTAGGTCTGGCACATGATTTCTTCTCATCTCCAGTATATTAATACAAAATGTACATGAGTTGAAAGGCAGTGCCGTTTGTATTTTGTAAGGTGTAAGGCTATGTAGAATAAGTGTTTAATTTGTGTTAGATTATATTTCCAATGTAATGCGTTTCGTAAGAAATTCTGTGTTTCCAAACTCCCAGTAATATACACGCTACTTGCTGAAGATGAATTCAGCTGGCGCCCTGTAAGCCTTACGCAGTACACGTCCTCCCGTCACCGCCAGGTCTCAGCAGATCATACGGCACGGGCACAACAAGGGGCCGAGGGAGAAGAATGAAAGGTATCCCAGAAAAGAGTTATTGTCAGGTCACCGCTTTGAGAGCCTTACATTAATTTGCTAAGTATATTATTCTACTTTGGCTAATGTTATGGTCAAATTGACCTCCTCCTTTACGACAAGTTCTTTACTTCCACGTCATCAAGACGGAAACATTTCCAAGAACTGAAAATAGGTTCAAAGTCTTCTTCGTAACTTCGAACAGTGAACGTTTTACTGATCTGTTCAATGCAATTTGCTGTAAGTAATTTAAATTCACATTTGTACTTAGAAGCCTGACTACTTGGGCCAATCAGCTGAACAACACAGTAAAACCTGCCATCTCGCACCTGTTTGTTGTACAGGAATACTTCGCCGAAACAGAAGAGAAGCGCCATTTCATTTTCTAAGCGATCGGAAGAGAATGTTGGTCTCCCTAAGAAGCATCCAGGATGTGCTGGTTTTGCATGTTTCTCCAAATTACTTTTAATGCCCTTCCAAGGACACTTCATACCTACTTTATTAAGCGGACATTCTATTGGTCCGTATGTACAAGCTGCCTGGTGTTCAGTGATGTGTTCAATGGAGAACAAGTGAAGGCAGCCGCTCTGCCGGTTAGCGCAGGGGTACTTCAGTCTTCTGGCGATGCCTTCCAGTGCCACATTCCTGGTGCTTAAAAACGCGGCTCTACATGCAGGACAACGCTGTACGTTCTCTCTGCACGTGCTGCAGATGTTTTGACCGTTGATACACAGCTTTATGGGTGGCACCATGTACTCCATGCAGACGGGACACTCCAGGTCACTCAACAGGGCTTCGTCGAGGGCATGTGACAAACGGTCCATGTCTGGAACACAAGTTGTACATATTTCTGAATGTTGTTAATAGGGGCTGGACATTTACAGCATGGTCGTTAGCGTTGTGTTGACCTGCTGAACTTTATAACGCTTCTACAACTCCCAGCATTCCGCGTAATGAAACAGCTGATGCAGTCAACATTCACTGGGCTTTCTTGTTGCAGAATAAAAGGGAATATAATCGGAACATAATTATACGACAACCCGCAATATTGGATTGAGATGCCAAATAGCAGGTTAATTACAATTTCCCGTGACTCTCAACTGCCGTGTTTCTAAAATCAAACGAAAGCACAACCATATTAGTTCGTCAGCAGAAGCCAATGTTATTTAAAACTGTGTTAAACTTCCGTTCATTTTAAATACCTTATTTAAGTTTTTAGCGTGAAAGTAATTTTATAAACTATTTGTTTGTATATGAAAGTCCATGTGTGGTGTCTGTGGAGATAACGACTAACGTGGAGCCGAATTAGCAAGGTTAAAGGTCACCCTCAGTGTCAGAGTAACGTGAAAGACATTACTTTTCTACGGTACGTGCATAATGAAGGCTTTTCTAGTGGCATTATCCTAAAACTAGTTAGTGCCATGCAAAGTGTCGCTTGCTGGCACATTCCAAACAGCTTGCAACTTTCAAATTGATCCAGATTCGATTTCTGGGCTGCATTCTAAATGCCCCGTCCATATATTCTCACTAATTTATAACTAAAACAATTAAAAAAGATATTTTCTTAATAAAGTTGAGGTCATTAAATAAAGCCCCATACTGAACGTGTAGCCCATGTAGCGTGTATGAAGCAGACAAGAAATTACGCCAAGACTTATCTGTCATTACGGTCTGAGTAACAAGATTTTCTCTCTAAACAAGGCCACAAGCAAACAAACATTTTTTTGTACCGTGCGGCCTTATATATAACGTGCGAAAAGAGTGCAAATTAGTTGGAATATAATTTCTTTAAATATTGTTATTTATAGTTTGCATTATTGCCGTCGACCTAAATTTACGTTAAAGGCATTGTTGTGTAGCACTGAATACTTTAACACAGTTGACGGCGACTTGCATCTGAAACACAACACATGCAGAATGCATAGTTGTGTTTCCACTGCAAAATGGTTAGGCGAAAGCACCGTGATATTACGTCACACGTACAGTGCCTATCGTGTTGTATACAAACTTGTGTTATGGCAACAGTTCACATACAGCTTGCGTTACACGTAATCAGATAACGTGAATATTAAACTTAGCCAGTCATGTAAATGTTTTGTGATTACAAACAGAATTGAAAAGTATTTCGGGAATGTATCTATTCGAAAACCAAGTACCTTGAAATGTATCTATTTACTATACGTAAAGCCGACAGAATGTGTTGAATGTATGCAGGGGCTAACCCAAAAGGGGACTGCCCTGCAGCCCTACCATAACCCCCAAAACCGAAATTTAAAGAACACAGGTTATAAATAATGATTTCAAAATTTTACAGATTTACCCTTCAACCGAGATCAGCCAATGAAATCGGCAGATGACTGGTACGTCAGAATTTTGAAAAATAAATAAGTAAAATTAAAAAAAAAACGAGAAATAGGACACCGTGGTTGAGTCATAGAATATGTAAGTGTATTGGTCTGTTTAAAAATGCAGTTGCGAGCAGTGTTAAGCTTACGGCATGATTTCCATAACATAATTTTTAAAATGAAACATGAATTATGTATTGCCTCAGGGTCAGCGGGGGGGGGGGGGGGGGGGGGGGGGGGGGATAAATTCGGTGCGGCCCGGGGGGGGGGGGGGGGGGGGGGGGGGAGCGGGGGGCGGGGNTGCAGTTGCGAGCAGTGTTAAGCTTACGGCATGATTTCCATAACATAATTTTTAAAATGAAACATGAATTATGTATTGCCTCAGGGTCATCTACCCCCCCCCCCCCCCCTCGCGCCAACGATAAATTCTGGTACGGCCCTTGTTATATATCTTATTTTATGTTTCCTTCTGCGTTCACTGTGTTTCGATTTCATTTTGTGCATTTACGTGCAAATAGACCCACATGTTTTTTCCTAACTAATTGCATAGTTGGTTCTTAATGCTCTTACCTGTTTCGGGTGCAAAATGCAGCAATCCTCAGGGAGCTACACGTGTTGACAACATGCACAGCATGCTGTACAGGTTTTTTAAATATAAATTGTAAAATATTTGTTCGTATTAGTGTGTACAGAACATTCACTCATGGAGTGCGCTCCGAATACGAAATCTGGGATCTCCGCTCCACTATAAACTGGAAAGAAATCCTCGATCACCAGACGATTTTACGTAATTTTAACACTTGTGTATTAATTTCAATGCGTTTTTAATAATACTGTATATCTGTGGATTGACACTAATATGTAGGATCATTTTACAGTTTACATTTGACAGTCCGTATAGGACGCTGTTCATGTCTTCATCACATGCAGTTCCCCCGAGTATGGCTGCAATTTGCAGCCGAAACATGTAACAGCATTAAACCAAGTGTGAATTATTTGAGAATAAACGTCTGTATCTGGTTCAGTGTTTTGTTGTGCTTATTTGGAAGGGCGGGTTACTTCTGAAGTTCCACAAAGTATAACGATGCTTTTAACCTTTCTGTAAGTGAACTGGGTTCGACTCCAATCTTTTGCAATTTACGTAGATTTAGTTTTGACTTGTAATAAGCTTTGTTATGCTTCTGCAAAAAATGAATAAATAAATAAATGAACAAATAAAAGAAAATACTCGCAGTATGTTATTTTAGGGGAATACCAGTGTTTATTTTAACGCAGCTGTAAGTTTAACTCGAATCCCTTGGAGAACTAAGCTGTAATGATAATTTGATGTGTTTATCATTTTAGGGCTCTGAGAGCTCGTTCACTAAACTGGGTCTAAAAGTGCAAGAAATGTTGTATTCATTCCCTTCATGGTTTGAAATTTCAATATGTTATTGTTCATAATACTACTTGACAGGATAACTAATAACAGAGCGCAGACACTTCCTTACGAGTGAATTAGTGAATTTAGTGGTAATATCTGCTGCTCGAATTGATTCGAAATTTGAAAAATCGTTTAAAAATGCCCTATAAATTTTTCAAGGAATAAATATTTGAGTAAGTTGGGTGTAAAAATCTCTTTAATTTATAATAACACCCGTTATAATTCAGCCGGCTTTACACTAGTACAAAATCTTCGCACATTAAATATTTGGCTTACCTTAAATATCCAAAACGCCTTCACACGAGCAAAAATCCACAGCAGCTGAACAACAAGCCTTAACTCTCCGGATGACAGGCTTGAACTGAATGCTACCGGCTAATGTCAATAGATACGTGCGTGACTTGTGGTCCCCTCAAGTGCAGTACAGTCTTCACAAAAATTTGTCTCTCCTATCTGCTTCAATGTTGTTGTATAAATATATTCTTTGAATTCAAATTCGTATTTTCTCTTTTAATGTCCATGTGCTGTATTTGTTACACAGATATCTTAAAATGTTTAGAGCCAGGATGGCTCAATCGGTCTATTTATTAGGGACCTGCTGAAAGGCGGAGGATTCGTGGATCAATTCTCAGAGAGGGTTGAGTTTTTCTCTTCAGCAAAATATCTAGATGGCCTCTGGGCCCACCCACCCTGCCGTTCAGTGGGTGACATATAATGTTTCTACTGGCACAAGGCGGCTGCAGCGTGAAGTCAATCACTTACCTCTGTCAAGTACCGAGGTTAAAATTAAGAGAAGCTCTGCCTCTGCTATTTTTACACGCCTTCATGACATGCAGAGGAGCAACTTTATTTTATAACGTGTTACAAAAAATAGTTTTGAAGAAACTGACGTTTGACGCCGTGTACTTCCGTATGTATGTTCTAATTTGAAAATTAAACCAACAAGTTTAACTGAAACGTCGGTATCCATGAACTGGCATGGCGTTGATACCCTACATTCCGTAATGTTGACCAGTAACAGATAACGGCAACCATGTGTACTCCAGCTGGGAGTATATTAACCTGTTGGTGTTACCTGTTGAGGAATTGACATTAGCTATGCTATTCAGGAAGATCCCAAGTTCCACGGAACCAGGAGGTGAATTTCCTTGCAAAATTTGATATTCTGACAGCACGTCGATAAACAGTAAAGTACTCTGCAATATGGCACATCGTTGTTGGTTAAATAGCGGCGTTTCGGAGGAGGTTGCTGCACCAATCTTCAGGGTTTTGACCACTTACACCTTGGAGATTGATGCAGCAGGCTGCTCCGAAACGTCAGTTAATATTTACCATGCAATACATTTATTTCCCACAAGACTCGAATTTTCTTATGTTTCTCTGTTCGCAAAAACTCGCGTTTTGTGTCATATTTTTTCGAAATCCATAGAAACGTGTGGAGATATGAACGGCGGACTAACACATGAACTACGTACTGCGACTTCTTTGCACACCCAACCTCCTACTCAGGGGGTACTCTGAGCTCTGTGCCCAAAATTAAAGCGGTCGGAGAGTGAAGCTGACCACTTAGCTCTACGTAGTGCTAGGATTATGAATGAGTGGTGCTATGCCTGCAATTCCTCAGTATCTTTAAAGCGTCAAGGGGGAAAATTTTTACCTTCTGTGGCGAATAGGGGAAGATATGCGGCGAAAGCAGCTGTGGCCATATTCACGATACCATTTTACAATATAACTGGGGTCGGTGTAGGTTTTGCAACTATAAAGATTCGAACCCTGTACCTGCCAGCACAAGCCACGTAAGGTTGCACTGTTGTCAGTAGATATGTGTGTAAAATACTGATGTATGGCTTACCGTCTGCATTTCTGACCTGGGTTTTTTCGGAAGTGTGTACTTATTCTTGAAGAAACTGTACTTTAGGCGTATGATTCAAGGAGATATTTTCCCGTTTTTCCGGTGCAATGGGGCCGCAATGAGTTAGGCTGGCTAATGGTTCCATTAGGGCAGGGGTCTCCAAATTCGTTCGTCTGCAGGCCGAACCTAGATTCACTTACAACAAGAGTGCCATACCACAGAAATAATCTAAGTTACTTTGATGATATGTGTGTCTTCAGAGTACTTATTTTCTCAAGCAGGCCACGTGATTGTGTGATTTGAGGTTTCTGCAATCACGTTGGTGAAGTTCTGAGTCGTGTGGAATAAGACGCCGTACAGATTTGTTAAGTTTTGTCGACATTTCGGGGGCGCTTGTTACATTCACCTTCGCGGTAGGCGAAGAGGAAGGATTCTTGGTTACTTATTTCTTACTTGAAACAAACACATGCACAAATGATCGTTAAATTTCATACAGTCGTTCCCGGTAGCCGTGCTGTGTAATCCTTAGGTGTGCGGCCGCTCGACTGTTGGGATTGCGGGTTCGAATCCAGTGGAGGTTATGGATGTTCGTCTCTTTTGTCTGTTGTGAGCTGTGTACGAGGTGGCCTCGGCAATGAACTGATCACTCGTCCAGAGGAGTCCTACAGGGTGTGTGTGTCTGAGTGTGATCTAGGCACCTGAAGAACAAGGGGACATATTTCCGGGTAGTTAGGGCTCGCACTGGAAAGACGGTCCTTTTGGCAAAACCGTGTCAACCTATGGTTATATTTAGACTAAAGTATTGTGGAAATGATTCTGCATTTGCAAGTTACAGTCTCCCAAGCATGGAAAATACAAGATTTTTTCAGACACTAAGTTTTAAAAAATGTTTTTTAACTTAAAATATTTAACACGTGCATACACACCACAGGCAAGTCCAGTTCACCTTGCAGCCTAGCGTTTCACTAACTTACATAGCGATTACTCTCTTCTAGAAAATTTCCAGACTGTGTCTGGAGCGCACCCAGCCTCCTGTTCAGTAAGTCCCACAGTTCTTTACCGGGAATAATGCGGCCGGAGCGTGATGTTCACCACTCACCTCTGTCTAGCGCTGTATTTAAGAATGAGTGGAGCCGTAGCTGTTCTCCCCCTATGTGCCTTCCTGGCGTGGAGAGGGTCAACTTATGTTTTGTTAATTGGACAGATTATATTCTGCAGCAAAGTAATTCAACATCCACTGTTCTATAAAACTTCCGACTGTCAGCATTAAATTTTCTGCTTGTCTTTGCGCTGTGGGACACTTTGCAAATACAGTGTAAAGTCTGGGGAGAATTGTTTTTCTCCGTAGGAGTCTCTCCTACGGAGTCATCAAGTGTCTACAGTGAACACCAGCCAATAAAACTTGCTATCACCTCTACCAGGACACCACGCTCCCATGAGCAAAACATTATCGAAGTACAGATCACAGAGAAGATAAACCACAACTGCTGGAATATCACACGAGAAAACAAGAAATACTACTGTAATAACCAATATTGGAATAACCAGAATACCAGAAATTCTCCAAAAAATATATAAGGCACTACACATCCAGCGAAAACAACAACTACGATACAGTTATACCATTCAAGGAAACTAGTCCAAAATCTATAGTTTACTCATAGTACCTATGTAAAGGGAAAGGCCTTTCACTAATTTTAACACCTACAGTAGACAGTGTAAAATCTATACGTGTTCTTGAAAATTTGAAAACCTGAAGATGGTGTAAAAACGCGCTGAAACCGGTTGTTTTAATGTTTTAACTTTTAATCTTTAATGAAATAAATATTGTTTGGCTGTCTGACTGTGTCTATTTATACGAATATGGAAATATTTAATTTGCACAGGCATTAGCAATCTACAAGTGGCTTTGAGAATTCCATACGAAGTACAGCAAACAGAAGTCAGGCACTATCAGGGGACTGAAAATATTCCAAAGAGTGGGCAAGGCAAAGACTAACAATAGGAATGCTGTATAAGAGACTTGAAATTGGCGTCCGTCAAGCACATGACCGTACTAATGACTAACTGACGAACTCACTAACTCCATGGAGCAGAGTCCTTCCTGAGAAGCTAACACGTCCAGATCTAGTCAATAAATACCCCACACTAAGTGGAACCTAAAATTTCATGACCGAATTCACAAAAGCAGGCCACAAGTCCCTATTCTGAACCAGATCACTCCAATCAATGTCCCACATTCCACGTCTTGAAGGTCAATTTTAATATTATCCTTCCATCTACGCCTAAGTCTTTCAAGTAGTCTCTTTCCCTCAGATCTCGCCTCTAAAATCCTGTATGCACCTTATCTGTCTCCCATACATACCAAGTGTCCCGCCTCTCTTTTTTCTCGATTCGAGCCTCTGAATAATTTTTGTCACGAATTTATGAACGTACACCCAGGCAGTTTGTCTATATTTTATGTTACAATCACTCGTGTCTTTCTTGTTCAACACATGTGTGCGGTACATAATGAAAACGAAAGTACTGTCCCAGAGGAAAAACATCCCGTAGTGAATGTATATGTGATAGTGGAGGTATACCTCCACAGGGCGTTAGATTGAACGGTCAGTTTCACGGCCCAGCCGCTTTATGTCTGTGGTTATAGCTTTGGAAGTAAATAATGTGTTTCGAATGCAAGCCGCTAGATGACACGTCGATTCTCTAATCATTAAAAAAGTTTGCTTGATGTGTACAACAGTGCGCACGGTTTGATATCAGTTTACCGCTATGTACAGTACTAAGGAGTGTCTGTACCACTAAGTTATGTAATGATATTCCACTAATTTGTTGTGAAATTGCAGTTTGAACTGTTATGTGTGTCTGTTATTCCGAAGACCGGAGTCTGTTGTATGTTAATGTGCTTGTATTCACAGTTGTTTTGCTTGTTTTCTTCGTGTTTCGTGGAAACCAAATGTTCGTTACCGCATTTACAAGAGCCCGCCATCTGTCCGCATCCTGAGCCACATAAATCTAGTCCAACTCTGCAATTCTTTTTAAGATACCCTTTAATATTATCCTGTCATTCGCTTATAGGTCTTCAAAATGGTCTCCTTCCCTGAGATTTTCAAACAAAAACCCTGTATGCACCTCTCCTCACCCCACTAATGTTACGTGCCCCATCCCGTCTCATTCTTCTTGGTTTGATCGCCCGACGAATATTCAGTGAGGAGTACAGAACATAAAGCTGCTTGAGGTCTACCCTCTTCTGCGGTGTTACGCACCGTTGACTGGTAGTTCTATATCGACGTTTCGGGACAACCCGTTTGTCCCATTTTTCCCCCTTTTTATTGTTTCTTCTTGGACTTCTTGAGTATTGTAGATGGGAGCGGTAGGTTGTCCCGAAACGTCAGTACATAACTACCACTTAACGTTGCGTAATATCCCAGAAGAGTGCAGATTTCACCTACACCACAGCGGAAGCCTGAAATCACACATAGGGCTGCTTGTTATACGTTCTGTTTATATCCTCATAAAAGACGTCGTGACAGATTTGAGAGCTCGGGATAGCCAAGTTGACATAGTGACCATTTCACAGGCTGGACAGCCGAGGAATCGTGGTTCGATTCTTGGCAACAGCAAGAGGTTTTCTGTCCTCCCAAAATTTGCAGTCAGGCTGTGGAGCCCACCTAAATTGTTATTCAGTTGCTACCAGCTGCAGTGTTTCCCTGTTGATAAGGTGGCAGTCGCATGAATTTGACATCTCACTTCCACCTGATGCCGAGGATCGTAATGAGTGGAGCTGTACCTCCACTTCCCCGTATGTGTTCCTGAAATGCCCATGTACCATTTTACCTTTACAACAAATTCAAGTTATAACATTTGCTGCCAGTAACATTTCTCTGTTAGTTCCATACTGCGCTGCTTTAGACCATATCCTTTGCCCCTGTACTGACAGTGTAACGGTACTGCCTACCTGCTTAGGAACAGACGATGGTGGGGAAGGTAGTATTGGAGGACAGATACCTGTGTTTTGATATTTGATAAAGGATTTCTTACTGCAGGAAAGGTTGGTCGGGCATCTGGAAGGGAAGCACAGTGTTCTTTCTACTTGTTCTAAAAATAATGTTACTTCTGAAGCCAGTCTCAAAATTCATACCACTCTTCACCACTCTTGCATGTGAAAGTCTGAGATATAAAGAGTGAGAATAATATTAAAACGGAATTAAAAAGATGATTTGGAAATTTGGGTGGCTTTATGTGAATAGGGATGGGTACCGATACAATAATATATCGTAAATAGTAAGTGGGGTGTGGCTGCTCAAAACGGACACTGCTTTTTGGAGAGCATTTTATGTGGGCTTAAATTTGGTCTGTCTTGTTCAAGGACAAGGTGCTGGGAAAGGTATTAGACCCTAAACGGGATAAAATATCACAGTGATAACAAAACAATAGATTTTACTTATCACGAATTATTGTATTGATAATCAAAGGAAAGAAGATAAGATGGGCTGGGAATGTGGCACCTGTGTGCTAAATACTCAGAAAGGTATGGGGTGGAGTGACTCCTGTTGCTCAAGAGAGCGGCAAGTGGCAGGCTGTTGTGAACATTGCAATAAAACTGCGGGTTACGTAAAATGCTGCTACATTTTGGAGTATCTGAGCAACAGTTAGATTCTCAATAAGACTATGCTCCATGGAGCTCGTTTGGATCGTAAGAACAATAACTAGTGCCATGTTGTTATTTCTGATTTCTTCCCTGTTACTTCTTATAGAGTGGGTATCAAGGGAACGTCCGCGGGGTTAAAGCTGCCAGGACGTGAAACTGACCGCTCCTGTCCATGTAGTGTGACGGTTAAGGATGCGTGGAGCCGTACCGCCTCTTTTCAGTATGACTTCATGCAGGAATGCTTGATTTATAATTTGGCATAAAAGTGGACATTCTTTATTCAGGTCGATGTGCCCCTGACTCTACTCGCGCACTATTCCTTTTTCCTTTAATAGGTCTCCCCTTCATATAAGTAGTTGCTGCCAAGTGCTATGCTTGTGAGTTCCAACGAGGTATCACACAGTATGGTCACATACCCGCCAGAAAAAAAGGGAAAGCATCTCAAAGAGGAGGGCCCTTATACTGGTCGACCTTCCAAACATTACTTCGAGAATGCAAGTACAGTGCAGCTGCTTGTACCACAGCCTGTTTCTTGTGTTCCGGTGACGTGTGTACTCTGATATGCGGGCCCACACAACGACGTCTGCTCCTTCCACGTGGGCCCGCTGTATATAACTTTCTTCAAATTCATTCCTAGAGCGGTGCCTTGGAATGTTGCTGTCATAAGAAAGCGGTATCGAGGAAAAGTTCATAGTCTTAATTTTCGTGAAAAGTTTCTACTACATGCTTGTCATTTTTCTTGTCATTGAGTTCCGAAATATCCTCAATTTTGAATTATGGCCGGTTTATAAATATTTAAAACCCGTGTTTGAGAGTCACCTCTTGGAATAAGGCAAAGAATTCCTATGCGTGGAAAGGATTGAGTACTTTATTAGCTACTTGTGTTGCATACAGTTATGAAAATTCATGTACATGTTTATGTAACACTTGTGTCAGTATGAAGGTGCTGTATGTAAGGGGACCATTTAACGTTCTCTTATATACAGCATTAGTCCAAAAATATTTCCTGGGAAACCTTATCAACCAGGTTCGACTGTATATTTCAATATTTCTAAAATGTAATCTAACATATTTTGTTATCTTAAACATCAAGTTACTGTTAGTAAATCACCCATTACAAGGTTATATCAGAAGATTTTTTTACATTAATTCAGATATTTGTTAACACTGCAGAATCTCCTGTAAGTCGTTGCACTGCATATTGTATAAACAACTAGTGGCTGTTTGAACGCAGACTTACTCTATCGATTTATGTGCCAGGTTAAAATTTGAATGTCTTGAATGGTGGACAGGGCATAAGGCTGAGATGTTAAATAAACTCAATAAATGACAGTCCGCATTGTCAAAAATCATGACGTGTGAACTGCAGCTTAATATTACTGGGTGTTTTTAAGTGTACGTGTATACAGTTGTCAGTTACATAACATTAAATATAATTATTCAAGGTGATGATGATATTAAAAATAAGAATTATAATAATAGTCATAATAATAACTACTCTAAAAAGGACAACAGAGTATAGTCATTGGATATTACAGTGTTACTGATCTTATGTTAATAAACTCTAGGAAGCTACTGACTTACGTAACTTACATTTAAGAGATATTAACCGATAATGTACTGAATCGCGTGAGAGTCCCATTTAAGATTTGAGTGTTCCACTGCGGTCATTTTAAATATTGCAGTCTTGTGGGATGTGACGCCGTGTAATTTGATAGAAGACTATCGAAATACCAGAGGCAAGTTCTGCCTCAGTTTTCAGGATAGATTGGTCACCCACCCAGAAGACATAAACCTTTGTACTGGGTCACGTTTACGAGAGCAGCATTTTGTGTCAGATGTGTGACACATGAAGTGACACGAAAAAACTTACATTTGCGTTTGCATGTTAGTCAATATCCAAACACTAAAAGTATATCCTTTTGTATTCGAACACCAACCGTTGTTGAAACAGTAAAGAGAAATAAAGGCTTAAGTCATAAATATTAATGTCAAGAATGTGCGAATATAAAAAGATATATTTTTTCTGTTTTGTTATTGACTGGCATATGAATGGAAATGCAAGATTTTTTTACCGTTTTCAGCACTGACTCGTATTTAAATCTGGAATTCGCCATGGATATGATTAAACAACGGTACGTATTCTTATCATATATCAGATATAATCATTCATTGAAATCAAATGTCGTTTTGAAGTTGTTAAACGGTATCAGCGTGTAGTCTCATTCTCTGCTATAATCATACTTCTCATCCAGGTTTCTTACCCTACAGCCTGTTCTGTATAGCACGTCGTCGGCAAGACTTGGAAATTGTACGTAAAGTGTCGGGCCCTTTTATTTGGCCCCACACGGAACGTCGAAAATAAATGTTGCTTTCGTGCATTGCCCACATACACAAAGTAATATGTTCTTAGTGGAAATGAATTGATGATTATGCATTTTCTCATGTAGATCTGGCATGCACATCACAAAGAGTTTGTCCACAGCACGTATGTTACTTCCACGATCATAACGGACATGCTTTAAGGTCTGTGAAACTGGGGGTATTGCCACGCCTGTAATTAATCAGAAACTTTCCTGGTTTTGAGCCCCCACAATTGTCAACTTGCCGAGCTAGCTGAATCCTTTCAGCATCTTTGCATCCAGTTCAGTAATATTCGTTTTATTATTATACTCCCATCTATTTCTAGGTCTGGCACATGACTTCTTCCCATCTCCAGTGTATTAATACAAAATGTACACGAGTTGAAAGGCAGTGCAGTTTGTATTTTGTAAGGTGTAAGGCTATGTAGAGTCAGTGGTTAGTTTGTATTAGATTGTATTTCCAAAGTAATGCGTTTCGTAAGAAATTCTGTGTTTGGAAACTCCCAGTAATATACACACTAATTTCTAAAGATGAATTCAGCTGGCGGCCTGTAAGCCTTACGCAGTACACGTCGTGCCGTCACCGCCAGGTCTCAGCAGATCTTACGGCACGGGCAGAACAAGGGGCCGAGGGAGAAGAATGAAAGTTTTCCCAGAAAAGAGCAATTTTCAGGTGACCGCTGTGAGAGCCTTATATTAATTTGCTAAACCTAACATTGTAGGTCAACTGCGGATAGTGTTACGGTGAATTTGATCTCATCTGCTACGACAAAGTTTCTTACTACTACGTCATCAAGACGGAGACATTTGCCAGAACTGAAACTTGTTTCAAAGTCTTCTTCATAGCTTCGAACAAAGAAAGTTTTACTTATCCCTTCAATCTCATTTGCTGCATGCAATTTGAATTTACATTTGTACTTAGAAGCCTGACTACTTGGGCCAATCAGCTGAACAACACAGTAAAACCTGCCATCTCTTATCCCTTTGTAGGAAAGGAATGCTTCACCGAGACAGAATACAAAGGCCACCCCACTTGTTAACCGATTTGGATGGAATGTTGAAGTCCTGAAGATGTAGGCTTGATGATCTGCTATTGCGTGCTCCTCCAAATAACATTTGAAGCCCTTCCATAGACATTTCACATTTACTTTAGTAAGCGGACATTTTATTGGTCCGTATGTACAAGCAGCCTGGTGTTCAGCGATTTGTTCAATGGAGAACAGGTCAAGGCAGCCGCTCTGCCTGTTAGTGCAGGGGTACTTTTGTCTTCTGACGATGCTTTCCAGTGCCACATTCCTGGTGCTTAAAAACCCGGCTGTGCATGTAGGACAACACTGCAATTTCTGTCTGCACTTGCTGCAGATGTTGTGACCGTTGGTACAGAGCTTTATGGGTGGCACCATGTACTCCATGCAGCTAGGACACTCCAGGTCACTCAACAGGGCTTCGTCGAGGGCATGTGGCAAACCGTCCATGTCTGGAACACATGTTGTACATGTTTCTGAATGTTGTTAATAGGGTCTGAACCTTTACAGCATGGTCGCTACTACATGCAACACCGCTTTGAAATCTGGGCCATGTGGTGTATTGTGGGTTTTGGGGGGTAGAGATATGGCTCCACTCATTCACTAGCTCTGAACTAGATGGAATTTAGTGGTTAAATTAACGACCCACCCGGTTTATCTCGGGAAACGACCCCGGTACCAATTCTACAGTTTGATGGTCGGAGAAGAGAAGAATCTCTTGCCCCTACCGACGTTCGAACCCGGACCTTGCAGCCCGTAAACGTAGTCGTTATAGAGAATACGCTACTGCGGTTCCATACATAAATTAATAATAGGATAACAGAAGACAAATATCTGGTTCCGCGGAAGCTAAGTACTTTGAATGCTTTAAATATCTTTTACGTAAGTGTATCTCCCATCTGTTAACCATATATGAACGATGTTGGCAGCTGACTGATGTAAACTGCTGTAAGGTGGCACTTATGATAGTTTCATGAGAATCGAAACTCATCTATCCTGAGTGTATGGAAAATGTTACGATCAGCTGTAAGGTGGTGTTGCAGAATTTGTGTATTACACAGAAGGCACAAAGAATGTTGAATTACAAGATCACCCGGTTGATTTTTGTATCTCAGGTCATATCTTCTATGAGACCATAACTGTTTGAAAACATATTTCGACGAATTTTTTTGTTAGAAAAATATAATTCGCCAGATGTAGCGTATGGGTGTGAAACTTGGTCTCCTAGTTTAACGGATGAGCCTAGGCTGACAGAATTCGAGAGGAGCGTGCTGAGGAAGATATTTGTATCTGAAACGGAGAGAGGGATAGCAGGATGGAACAATTTGCTTCATAAGGATCTTCATACCTGTTACGCCCCATCAAATATTCTGGTTATTAAATCAAGGAAGATGAGGAGACCACTTGGAAGTCCCAGGCGTAGAGGGAAGAAAAGTATTAAAATTCATCTTAAAGAAACAGGAGCGGAGAGCTTGACCCTGATCAGTTTGCCTCAGGATCGGCACAAGTGGCTGGCTGTTGTAATCACGGGAATGAAACTTCGGGTTCCATGAAGTGCAGTGAAGTTCGCATTCAACTCAACGACTGCTTTTCCCATGGCTGAGATTTTTCGTTCTCCAGATCTGTTATTATTATCACTGTTATTCCTATTACTTTGCCGAACCCAGTGGCAGCGCGGTCAGGGGCCGCTCGCTTGCTGGGATTGCTGGTTCGAATCCGGCCGGGGTCATTGATATGTGCCTCTTGCGAGTGTTGTGTGTTGTCAGGTAGAGGTGTCTGTGTCGGGCTGATCACTCGTCCAGAGGAGTCCTACCGAATGTGGTGTGTCTGAGTGCGATTGTGAAGCCTTAATAATGTGGACGCCCTGGCCCACTGGGGCTGTCGAGAGATGAAAACAAGTATCATTGCTATATCTTCGAACAGTTTATTACTTCAGCACTCACCCTGACTGTACAAAAAGAATTTCATATATGACTTCAAAGTTTGGCTTCTTCTAATTCTGAAATTCTCAAGTGTATTTTGTGAATTACAAATGTCCTCTAGCGCAATGTGTGCCATCCTTATGGTGTAGGTCTGATCACGTAGCCACCGTATCAATTTTGATGTTCGGTTTTATGACACTAACTGAAGAAAACTGCAGGTGGGTAGGTAAGGTTTGGAGATAACGTTATCTTAACTTGCGTACTTTCCGATAACTGTTTCATGACTTGCAAGGTGTCCCTATAGTCACTCCCATTTCAGATTTTGGTGCGTCCGACATGTTGCTACAGATAGCAGGGAATCAAAATGTGCCAGGAATGTAGGCTTCCGTTTGTAAAACGTTCGTACCAAGTCTGATGAAAATTTTTCTATTGGTTCCAACTCGAAAGTGATGCCATGGACCAGCTTTTCTCCCTTCTTATTTAGGCAAAGAGTTGTGATTTTGTGGTAGCCTGGCGTGGTGTAAAGTGGAGCACAAATGTCGTCAAAACCAGTCTAGCCATTCTAGTTTTATCGCGTTTTGAAGGCCCCCGCACAGACTGGAGCGACGACCCCTGAATGCGCTCTTTGGATGCACACTGCACAAGCAGAGTGAAATAATAATAAGGATATACTGCACAACAGCAACACTAACACTAACACTAACACTAACAACAACAACAACAACAACAACAACAACAACAGGAACAGCAACACTCTGCAGTACTTTTCCTTACGTGGCTAGAATTGCGTTCACGCGTACACAGATACCCGGATACATATTTTAGTCTTTTCACCTCAGGTTATGGAGTCGCTGGTAAATAAATGAATGTCGGTGGGATGATAACTGACAGGGGAAACTGAAGTACTGGAGCGAAACCTACCACAGTGCCACTTGTTCACCACAAACCCTGTATGGATTGCCCTGCTATGAGCACGAAGGGAAGGCCTCACGCTAAGATACCGTATTTGTCACCTCATTAGACGAAAGAAGTGATAACACGCACCCTTTATTTAGTAAAGAATTGTTGCGGATTTAACAGCCTACTTATGTAACAATTCATCGTAAGGTATTAAGAGGCGGGGTATTTTTGGGGACTTTCTGGCAAAAGAAATGCATGTTTAGAGGCGGGAAATACGGTAGATCGCTATCAGCCATGTAAAATTAGTAATAAAAGATGATCACTTACCGACACACAGCAACCTGTCCTGTTTTCTGAAGCTGTTACTTCACGCTTGTGATCCCAAGGCAAACAGGGTAACCTTAAGGTGCATCCACACTAACCTTGTACATAAGATACCGTGCTGCATTTGTTGACTCAGTGGCCTGCCGTCGACACTGCCCAGTGGCAATGCCAGCCGAGAGCCACTGACGTGCCACTAGCTATGCCAGCCGTTGTGATCCGTCCACACTGAGCTACGAGTGCTGATATGATAGACGCCGAACGCTATCAGAGCTGAGAGATAACGACCAATAAGACTCATGCCAGTGCTTGTGGGCGATACATATAGCATGTAAGTTTGCTCCTTCTTTTTTTTTCGTCCTTTCAAAAGGTTTCTTATTTTCGTCTTGTATTTTTGTTATATGTAAGGATGTAAATTTACACGTCTTTCGTAATTTCTTAATCGTTATCGCAGTATTCGCTATTATTCTGCTGCCCAAGGACTTACATTTCATGAAACGTAAAGTTGTCCCTGTTTTTAAGTACCCACCACTCTATAAAGACGTATGGAGGAATGGAGATAAAGCGACACGCCGTCTTATAATTGGAACTGGATGCCGGTGATTAGATAGCTTCACGTCTCGGCCACTTTACCCTCAGGGTGAGAACCCCTGACACCAACAGAATAGGAGACTAAGTGGACCCCAGATCCTGTCTGGATGCTGTGAATAAGGAAATATTCCTTGTCCCTGCCCGGATTCCCCGATTATACTGTCCTCCATCCAGTAGTTCGGTCACTGATTACTGAGCTGCTCCGGCTCCATTTTTTATGTCATGAAGAAAAACGTTCTTTTACAATCGTGCACATAACGCGCTATCTACACGGGTGCGTTTGGGTCAGACTTACAGACTGGGTACAGGCCTGTCGCCGGCTTCTCATCTCGGAAGGCCGAATTCAAAACCGTATGAATTCCCTTTGGTTTTGCTGTGGAGACACTGGCGCTGGGACATTCCTCTCCCCGAATAATGCTGTTTGTCCCAGTCAGTGTCATTCCAAAAGTGGTGCGTGTTTGCATGTAATCCGCCTATAGCCAATGCCTTATAATCTTATTGTTATACAGGGTCTTTCCTTTTCTCCGTCTGTGTCTCGGTCTTCAGTTTCTGCCACGTTATGGAAAACAGATACGTGGCGCAGAAGTTAGCTCCGTTATTTAGTATTTCGAGGCACGGATAAAATTTCTAATAAAGGCAATTTGCCTCTGAAAGGAATTTGGCAATGAAGAAAAATAATTGGAATCCTATCTCCGATAGAGTGAGGACATGCAACAGGTAAGGCCTGTAGGACCTACGCGACTTCAGAGAGTAACCGTACTGATTATTATACCTAACGACAGGACTTATTGCAAAGGGACTGCAGAAACGTATTCCATTTTTGGAAACGTACATTGTCTTGTATTGTCATACCACAGACCATTGTTACAGACGGCACTTGAAATAGTCTAACGGTATCAACCTGCGGTACACGCACCCTCTAGGGACACGTCAGGTATGTAATAAAACATCAGGCAAAGGACGAAAACGTTAAGGAAAATAAAATATGCTAAACATCGTATTTACTTTCTGTTATTCTCAAGTTACAGTTTAATCACTGAGGACAGGACCGTTCTTCTCCTTCATGTGTCAATTCATAGTTTATTTGTAGAAGAAGGGGTAGTAACACGAAAAGATATTTTGTTTTCGTGATTTCGGTCGAATTCTCTTCAATGAACTCTAAAAACACGTATTCATATGATATCAGTAGTAGTTATGATCTCCCAGTCTCCCTAGGACAGTAGCGTAAAAGAGAACAGAAAGCTATATGGGCCTATTTCTTACTGTATCCTTCCTCTCTACATTCGTAAATGCTTCCTTACTGCGACTGGTTGGCCTTCACCCTATGCACTCATGCTGAATGTGATAGAGATTCTCTGTCCTAAATAGTTGTGTGAACTTTGTAACTGAACGTTTGGCGAGATTTGTGGACAGGAGAAAATGCGATTTCTTTCGATCAAGATATTCAAGCTCCGGGTCGTGACTTAAACTGAGAACCTCTCGAAAATGAAGTAGAATTACTATCCATTCTATAGTGACTTTTGCTTACAGGACATTCCGGTCTGTGCGCGCACACAGGGATGTGTTTCGGAAGCACATGTGCTGGATAAGTCTCTATACAGCCCTTCTCGCTGTCGGGACATGGACTTTAGGGGATGCCTGATATGGTGACCCGCAGTGCGAATGTTTCTGCACAGACTGTGCGTGCCCGTAATGTGGGTTGCAAATACTGCAGATGTTGTGACCATTCACACAGAGAAATGCTGGCAGAAGCAGGGGGCATATACAGCGGGGGCATTCTTGTTGCTGCAGAAATGCCCTGTTCAAGTGAAAGTCCAGTTTCAGCTGATCCATCTGGAGTGTTCTAAAGCAAATAAATGTGTGGAGAATTAAATAAAATTCTAATGCAAAGAAAGAAACAAACATACAACGAAGTAAATGAATTAAACTAGTTAACGAATAAATAAATAATAACTAATTGATCAAGTGTAAAACTTTAATTCCAAAGAAGTTAATGTGCCAATAACCAACTCTACACGGCACAATCCCTTCTTGAGAGTGGCGTAGCTTCTCAATTAGACAGTAACTTTGCCCCATTTTATGGAACCTGAAAGTTTATTAACATGCTCACAAAAACCTGGCACTTGCTTCTATCCTGTGACAGATGAATCCGGGCGACCCCTTCGCATTCTCTTTTTAAAGTTTATTTTAATATTATCCTGCCATCTACGCCTAAGTAGTTTAAGTGATCGGTTCGATTGTACTAACAAACAAGTACAAACGTAATTAAGGTACACAATTACTGTAAGTGAAACATGAGACACCGGCTTGTTTGTTTTAATGCAAGATGTGTTTGATTCTCGGATTTAGAAGTTTGTGCCCGATATTTTTTCCCGATTTTAACCAAATCTTGAATTTATTTTCAAATTTTCATAAAAGCCCTCGATGTGAAATTTCGTGGAAATCCGTTTAGTGGGAGTGGCGGGCAGGCCGACATGACGAAAGAACATGACCATGGAAACAGGCACTTTTTGCGACTGTACACACGCACCTAAAGTAGTATGAGTCATTCCAAAAATCATTAGCCTAACCACAGCTACGCGCAGTAACAACGTTATGTCGTAGGATACTGCACGTAAAAATCATAAAGTACTCTTTCTTTCTCCTGTAATTTTCTCATTCAAAAGTTGAAACATTTCGAGATTACTCACCTCGAAAGGTTGCGATGCATGTTTTAATACTACCTGTGTTGTTCTGTCGCCATGTTCCACAGAATTAAAATCTGCGGCGTTAATCGATTACATATCCACTATCAAGTCTACTGCATATGCCGTTCCGATGGACGCCAAGTGGCTGTCAAATGCGTCGTTTCTGCAGCCGCTCATTTAAATAGCCGCCGCGGCTGTGCCATATCTCTGGTGGTTATTTGCTAGCCTCATAACGCGGGGTCCCGTTTTCGATCCCGGGACAGATGATATGATACTCATTATGGACAAACTGACACTGGGATAGTTTTCTTTCGAGTTTCCCCCTGTCAGTACCATTCCACCCAGTGGGGAATCCTTTCCCTGAGGTCAGGTATAGAGGAAGGGTAATTGCAAGGCATCGTGCCACTTTCCGCTAGATTTGACCTCCGGGTCAGGGTTCGCCAATGGTTCCATCAACGCCACATACACGTTCATTGATCTGTCACTGTCGGTATATGGTGTTAACAATTAGGAATATCCTTAAATGGCATCCTTAAAATATGCGACTCCATTTTTTGTGTTGCCTACGAGTGGCGAGACCCATCCCGCAAAATGCACAGCGGCGATGAAAAATCGGTGGCGATATCTGGTGTCAAAACCTTCGTTTAAACAAAGTCCTGCTTTGCGGTGTCGACACACGGTGGCGCCACCGTGTTTCATCTTTTTTTTAAACAGTTTAATTAATTTTTTGTTTTCGTATTGCAGACGTCTGGGTTATGACATGCTTCATAGGAAAACTCTCCCTCCATCTTCAACCCGACACTATGAGACACGTGGCAACATATAGCTAAATTCCGGTAAATAAAGACGTAGGCTGTAGTTTGTTCCGCAGCCTTGGTAACAACGTATCAGACTGCATGACGTGTAACACATAAGGTTGCAATATTAACACTGGTGACAGTGAGAACCTTGAGTCTCATACAGTGTTTGTTCCGTGACTCTATCTGCTGCAGAACTGTGTACTGTAGAAAGCTGAAACTTACGTTATTGGTCCATTAGAGTAGGCGTCAGTGCTGCCGTGCTGTGGAGGTGCGTATCAGCCGTCACAGCGTTTGAAACGCAGTAACACAGGACGCTTTCCATTATCTGTGTTCATACAAGGATGTGAGTTTTCATCTGTATTGTCTTCTAATAGACAATAAGCCAGGGCTGCACAAATTTTAAATCTTTATACAGCTTTATGAAGTAGCGATACAGATCAACATATAGCCTGGAGATTTTGTTTGAAAAAGGAAAGAAGGTCTTTCGCGAATTAAAGAGTGCCAATGTCACGCGTTATTGTAACTAACTAACTAACTAACTAACTAACTAACTAACTAACTAACTATCTATCTATCTATTTATCTAACTTACTCACTCACTCACTCACTCACTCACTCACTCACTCTATCTTTAGAGCAGAGGTCCCTGCATTTTATAGAACCTGAAGGTTCATTACCGCATCTACAAGAGCCCGCCACGTCTCCCTATCTTGAACCAGATCAATCCTGTCCATGCACCTATCCCACTTCCTGAAAATGCATTTTAATTATATACTCCCAACTGCGCCTGGGCCTTCCAAGTGGACTCCTTCTTCGTGAAATGTTTCTTAAGATGGTACTTTTTTAAGGTCAGAAGTTGTTAGAACCTCGCCCAATCCCCAAGCGGGAGGATCACGCCTTGTCGGCTGTCCGCCACTACTTATACAGTGTATTCGCAGCTACCGTCCATAACTGGAGGCCATTTCTCCACCCGCAACTTGAAAATTGCGCATGCCGAAGTGACAGGGACCCACTTATCACGGCATGTAGGACTGTAGGGAAAATAATTTGTATATCTATGCCAGTAGCAGCGTCACTGATGTACTGTCAGCTGTAGGCGTTACGTGTTGGCTGTTGGCAGGCTTGTAATTGTGTACAAAACTGTGACAGTAATTACTGAGCCGGGAAGGAAGGCTGCGTGTAACCTTAACTGTAGTTTTGTGCTGTAAATTGTGGAGACTAAGGACTGCAATCGGTGAAGAGAAGTTGGATTAGGCTTTCTGTGTTTGGGAGTGAAAAGATACATCGAGTGACAGTGTTTCTGTGTTTGGGAGTGAAAAGATACATCGAGTGACAGCGTTTCTGTGTTTGGGAGTGAAAAGATACATCGAGTGACAGTGTTTCTGTGCGATATGTTTAAAAGAAACTTTGTTTTTTGAAGACAGAACAGTGACTGTACTTGCAAAACGAATGTGAGAAGCCCGATTAAATATGCTTAGACTATAACTTATGACGCAATAGAACCATTTTTGTGTAAGCCTGTGTAATAATGTTGTTAAAAGGAACTCCGAAATCAAGGTTACTAGTAATGATTTTTTATTTGAGATTTACAAAGGCAAAAGAAATAATTTTGCAAAAATCACAAAAAAAAATATTCTGCACTCTTACAAACTCGGCTCCTTGTAATTTTTGAAACTTACAATTAATTTAAATCATTTATTTCATAATGTGTCAACGTTTGGTTTGGACTTCACAGTGAAAGCAACCGGCCTTGAGTACGCTGCTTCTGCGAGTTGGAGAGTTGTCGGATCTTCTAAGCACGCGGACACAGTAACTATATTCCTCTGGTGGGTTCAGTAAAACCGCACTTCTGAACAGAAATAAGTGAGGAACGTGGGATTGTCTGGTCGATTTCTGATTTCCTTGTACATTTATTTCCCTTCATTATAAACACTTTTTTAATTTATTGTGACTTACTGATTATGCCAAAAATGTTTGTAGTACGCCTGTGTTGTATCGTATAGCAATATTATGTGTGTGCGTCCTTGACCTTGAATATCTCTATGCAAAATTGCAGGTTTTTATCTTTGTCCAGGAACCTTTCAATCGTGTCGTAGAACAACTTGACACATTTACCCGTGCTGTACACTTCGTGAACTTCCACGCTGTAGCTACTAGCAGCACTGCACACACTTATTTCGTCTGCCTTATTTCCAAGTACAAATTTATAGTTGAAGTTTGAAGCCTCTTTCTCTGGTCCAATGTACTGCACGACGTAATAAAATGCGTCCTCTATAACCTCAATCACTTCAAAAAACAAATTATCACTTGAAAATAAAATGTCGATGCAAAGCATTTTGTCTAACTTCTTAAGGGTTAGTTTAGTCGCTCCTAATACATGTCTTACGAGTCCTCTGTGTTTACCAAGGACATGATCTTCAATTTCAGTTAATAATCCTGTCCAGTTGCATTTAATACGATATTCTAAAGGACATACAAAGGGGTTATATTCACATATGCCGTGATGCTCACCGATGAGTGCGATCGGAAAAGTAAGCGTGCATCCATGTTGTTTGTTACGGCAAGGGCACTCAACTTTTAGAGCCAGTTTTTCCAGGGCTTTGTTTCGTGTTTCGGAGAGCGGTTCTCTACAGGTTGGACATTTCTGAATTTTCTGCTTGCAGCTGCTACAGATGTTGTGTCCGTTGCCGCACAGTGTGATGGGTGGTAACATGTACTCCGTGCATACTGGACACTCCAGCTCATCCAGCACGTCTTTAGACAGACTCTGAGTGCTCATTGTCACGTGATAGCAGTTTCCTGACAAATACAATAATTAAGGATAAGAACCAGTTTGAATATAATAATAGCAAAAACAACAAAACTTGATGCAGGCCGTACATTCTGGTAGCGTCGCGCAGTAATGTAGTAAAACCGAAGATAAAGATACCAGGTTTAATGTGTTCCATGTCCGTGCACTATATCCTACAAACACACTAATCACCAACAAATGTACAAAGAGGGTTTTATCATCAATCGTAACACACTCGTACATGTTTCGACCCTGTTGGGTCATCTTCAAGGAGATGTAGTGCAGGCCGGGACAGCAGAGAGTTCACGCCTCCAAAAACAACGCAGTACACAGTCAACAGCACATTCTCACTCAACTATAAAGTGCAACCTTAATGTAATGATAACAAAAGTTCTCCCTGAAGATGACCCCGTAGGGTCGAAACATGTAGGAGTGTGTTACGATTGATGATAAAACTCTCTTTGTGCATTTGTTGGTGATTAGTGTTTTTGTATAAAGGTACCAGGTTCCTTCCACATGTGGTGCACTTCTAGTGAGACACACGGCGCCACATCCCAGGAGGGCGTAATTTTTAATGTCCAATGCGGTGGGAAATTCAAATCGAAATCCAAGAAACTATAAAAGGATCTGCCTTACAATTCGCAATTCATTAAAACAATTGCAGTTGTCCTTACGTCCGCAGAAGGAAAGGTACATGTTAGCACAACGGAATTGCCGGCTGTTGGACTTATTGTAGTGCAGACTTCTCTGTCCCTTAACATGATGTTTATTTCATATTTATTGAAATAAACTGGATATAAATATCTGTGGCATGTAGGTTACTATTTGTGCGGTAAGTTTCTCTTTGGGTTTCACCCACCGAGTATGTACAGTTTACACTAATTTGTCGAAACATGTTACTAGGTAACAAAGAACATCCTGCATTTTAGAGAGTACCTGACACCTTTCTTGACTGTCACGTTGCCAGTAACTAACCTGCTGCCCAAAGGACCTACATGGTCCTAACACAGTTATATAAACAGTCATCAACTCACCGTGTTTTACAGCAGTAACTTTGTTCCTGCGGCGACGTGTCAGTTGTAAGCAGCTGCTACTTCAAGAGTGCGATGTTTAGCTGTTAACGCCAGATAAGGGCTGATATCGGGGTAATTTATTTCACATAGCGGTATCTGCAGATTGGGAAAAACGAAATGGCAAAGACGATAGACAGTAAACGACCCACCACAAAATTACGTAAAAAATCAATATAGATAGTGACTCACGTAGGGCCTGAAGAGCAAGAGAGAGTGGTTCGATGCCCTGCAGGGCCAATTTACCACTTTAAGTCTTCAGAGTGTTTCTACAGCCCATCTATTCAGAGGGAACTGGTGGGTCTTTTCTCCGGGCGGGGGTGAAACGGTCTGGGCGTGACGCTGATCACTCAGCTTTATACATGTATGCCAAGGTTAAGAATAAGCGGAACGTAGTCTCCACTCCGTCATATGACGTCATGGCCAGCGTAGGGGTAATTAACCTGTATTTTTTAGAGGTGGATAAATAAAGAAACAATAAAAGACTTAAATTTCTCGCTTTGATTAATAAAGATGCGCGTGTGTATGTGTGACGTGTTTTATGAACGACCTGGTAAACTGCTAAAATCATATTTTATGATGTCGATTGTGGAAGAATGAAATACGCGCACGGAGAGTTAGTGGAATGATGCTGACGGAAAAAATTAAGTCCTCTGAGACACACTTCTCCGAGTATTACTGCATCCACCACAAATCCCACATGGTCTGGCCCGATATCCAACCTGTGCAGCGGGGTTGTAGGTATGTTTGGACGTTTATGAACCCCAGCACCTGTAGTAGCTCAGTCGGTGTAGTGACTAGGATGTGGGCTGGACGACCGAGGAATCGCGTTTCGATTGCCACCAGGGGGAAGACATTTACCTCTAATCCAAAGCGTCCCGACTTGTTGCTGTGGGCTAGCGTCCTGTTCAACTAGTACCGGGACTTCTTCCCCGGGGTACTGCGGGCGAGGTGCGAAGTACACGTACTTCTAGACGTGGCGAGGTTAAGAAGGCGTGGAGCTATATCTCTACCCATCACACGCCTTAATTGCGCGCAGGAAGGCAATTTTACTTTAACTTTTACAGATGAGAATGTTGCACCAGAAAGTTTCGTTTCTTATTTTTGTCATCTTTTTAATAGGGGGATTTGTAGGGGTATGACACGGAGACTTCTTGTTTAAAACCACAAAACTTTACTTCAGTGATTCGTGATTTGAAATGGCAACGTATGTCTCAGTTTATTTAATTTATCTGACTATTGTTTCTCAGTTTTATAATGGGGGAATGAAGGCCAGTTTATGGCCTAATAATTTTGTTTAAATACGCGGAAAGCCTTTCTTCCGAGATGAAAGCGTGCTGGTGTTATGCACGGCTGTAAGGTTAGGGGTTTGTCCATCTGTGCCAATAGCAGTGACTGACACACTGTTGCCTGTACCCGTTACTTGCACGGTGCCCTTGGGCTTGTAATGGGACATGATGGGACGCCAGCAAACGGTGCACTGGGAGGAATAACGTATAGAAGTAAGGGCTATAGCCGTCAGTGACAGCAGTTCTTTATATGTTGTGGGATGTTTTTGTACAGTATGTTCCATGTATGTTCTTTCTATACTGAGGCCTGCTCCTGGTGTCGTCAGGAATGACAACGCCAGGAACATTCCTTCAAGCGAAAACACGTGTGAAGGAAAGTAAAAATATACCAACCTCCCCAGGCCCGAATTCACTGACCTAGTTCTATATTCTTACATGGCAGTAAAAATACGCTTATGATATGTGCTTTTGATTACAGCTGTATTAACGCCATATTTAGCGTGTCACTGTTTTCTGTCCATAAAACATAATTTTAAATTCGTGGTTTTGGCTTATCGTATGTTTTGTTAACATATTGTAAGTTGCGATCTGTACTCTATACAATGACAATGCACAATAATTAACGTGTTGTATATAATAACTTTTCTGTAGCACCTTATCCGACTGATGATGGCTGTTTGTGCATGAGACGAAACGTGTTGTAGTAAAAGTTTACAACATATAAAGAATTTTTGTAATTGATGGCTACACCCTTAATTCTGTATAGCTTTGTGATGAAACATTTTATTTAAAAGTATACAAGAAAGGAAGTCTAGGAACCCTGACTGAAGATAATTCTAGTGTAAATTGTGAAAACTAAGGAGAACGAGGAAAAAAATAAAGGCAGTTTAAACTCTGTCTGATAGGGACAGGTGGCGGGCTCTTGTGAATGCGGTAATGAACCCTCCGATTCCATAAAATGCGGGGAATTTCTTGACTAGCTGAGGACCTGTTAGCTGCTCAAGAAGGACTCTGCTCCATGGAGTTAGTTAGTTAATTAGCTAGTTAGTTGGTTAAACGCTGTATGGTCAAATAAAACGAGTGACATTGCTCCTGCATGGTTTATTTAATAAACAAATGTTATTTTCTGACTTTAGAACATTAAATGTATTTGCCAAAGGAACTGCTTACCGCTTACTCGTTAAGTTTTGACTGCATCTTGCGGTGCAGTGAATGGAGTTTTACCTGTATAATAATGCAGATGTAAGGAACTCAGAAATCAAGTTTAGGGTAAATGCTTGTGTTACTTTAAAATTACAAAGGCAAGATATAAGGGTAATTTTAACCCATTAGACTCTTCTTCTTGTAATCCTCAAAGACCGATAAGTTCTATTTCAACCTTCGGTTCCCACATAATTCTAAACACACATCCTTCCAATTAGAGAAATAGTGGTCTTAAATACACTCTGTGTGCAGATCGAACACTTTTCAACTTTAAGCAGGTGTGGGCATATAGTGACCACTGTTTTTTAAATCTTAACGAAAAAAAAACACACTTCTGAACAGAAATACGAAGTGAAACTAGAATTTTCCTCCAGAATTTTTGCATTCATTCAATATATTTGTTTTATTACAAATACATTTTCACTTATTGGTTTTCCATCATTACGTAACGAGGGCTTCAATTTGTTTCCCGTTTTTTGAACTGTCAGTTACGGATATTCAGGCTTTGGAAACTTCAAAAGAAAATTTCAAATTCTTGTTTTCGTCCAGGAATCTTTCGAGCGTGTCATAGTACAGTTTTACACATTTCCCTGTATTGTATACTCTCTGTACATCTGCAGCATAGCTACTGACAATATTGCACACACTTACTTTACCTGTGTTATTTTCCAGTTTAAACTTATATTTGAATTGTGAAGCCTTCTGCTCCAATCCGATATACATTATTACATAATAAACAGCATTGTCTATGACTGCAAAGTGTTGCTGAAACATATCATCATTTAAAAGAATAATTCTGACGTACACCTTGTTTTTGTTGAAGTTCCTGATAAGAACTTCTGTCATTGCTGTCATATCTGTTACCCAATTTCCGTGTTTTTGAGTCACGTGATGTTTAACTTCTTTGAAAGTCCCTGTCCATTTGCAATGAAAGAAACTGCGGAGAGGACATTCAAAAGGATTGTATTTACACACGTCGTGATGCTCACGTATGAGTGCGATCGGGAAAGTAAGCGTGCATCCATGTTGTTTGTTACGGCAAGGGCACTCAACTTTTAGAGCCAGTCTTTCCAGGGCTTTATTTCGTGCTTGGAAAAATCCTTCTCTGCAGGTTGGACAATTCTGAAGTTTCGGTTTGCAGTTGCTGCAGATGTTGTGTCCGTTGCCGCAGAATGTGATTGGAGGCAGCATGTACTCCATGCACACTGGACACTCCAGTTGCTCCAGCACATCCTTAGACAGATTCTGAGTGTTCATGCTCGTCTAATGGCAGTTGCCTAAAAAATATAATAATTACGAATGAGAAAATCCTTGAATATACGAGTGATAATAGCAAAACAACAAGAGGTTACGCACGCTACGTATTCTGCGAAACTCACAGCGACTAAAAAACATAATAAACCGAAAAAGAAGTGTTAGGCTCAATCGTAACGCGGTAGCTTTATACCATACTGTAGCGCCGCATGTTCAGAAAAATTCAGTTTTACTGTCCACTGCCTTGAGAAGCTCAAATCTCAATTTAAAATAGCTCCTGTGTGAGCCGTAATTCAGCCATAAGAGTTTGAGTTTCTTCTTATTTTCGCAGCAACAGTCGTCTAATTATTCGCCGGCTATATGGATTAATACAATCAAGAAACGTCGTTTGTCCGTGTTATGTTGTGTACTTCAAATATACTGAGCGGGATTTTATGAAATTGGTTCTGAATTGTGGGTGACTATGTGTAGCGAAATTATGTTTTTTGTTTGCCTCCACCAAATACATGTAGGCCTGCTTTAACCCTTTTAAGACGAAGCGTATCTGCTTTATATAAGGACTCAGTGCGTATCGCGCTGTAAACACTCCCCACTTCGGTTATAAAAACCAGTCTCTTAATGTTTTATAAGGCAAAGGTTGCTGTTTGTTCTAAGATCCGTACAAAACACATAAACGCAATGTGGGCACCACGTAGAATATTTTAATGTTAAACCTGGTGGTACGTAAAGTTACCGCTAGGCTTTAAAAGGTTTAATGAAGTCACTCTGCGCACTTCTTCATTCCATTATGTTTTCAATAGGTCTGCCACCAGCAAACTGTAAGCTATATATCAGGCTTACGTTGTCTTAGCCTTAATTTGTCTTCCACGTGGCCGTTACTTGGTAAAATCCGCTGTCGGATGACGCTGTTTCACGTGCGACGTGCAGTTACCGTATTTCAAAACTTGCTTTTTGTTCCACACCGCAACACCTTACACATGTGCCCAGTTCCTCAAAAGCCAAATTAATATCAGATGTTAAAAATTCAAGCCTTCGAGATATGACTATTTGTCTTGCGGGTGCAGTTCCAAACCTTTTGAAACACGGTAATGCTTTCATCTTCAGGGTCCAACTGCCCAAACTGAATGGCGTCACATCACAGAAGGCTCGAATGTTTGCCAACAGTGCTATGAGGAAGTCAAGTTCCGCAGCATTAATGTTGTTAACCCGTCGTTAAATGATAAATTATGTTTTTGTTGCAATTTATTCAGTCAAACAAGCGTGTATTAATGACACGAATTTTGAAGTTAAATTTTCGGGATCGGTCCGAATGTTCCTTGGGGCTGGCGGTATAAAATTCTAAAAATTTGGCCATTGCAAACCTCCAGGTAATGGAGGATGCTAATACGTAAGGAAGAACATCCTGATATGTACAATTTCACTTGTTATGTGTTCACAGTCACTTATTTCCATTAAATATTGTGTACCACTAAGGATCTACATCATCTGTCTCACGAATTCAGCATTAAACATAAATTGTGGTTAACTTACCGAACTTTACAGCAACAACCCTGTTCCTTAGCCTGCACGTCAACTGTAACGAGTTACTGACTCAAGGGGGCGATGTTCAGCCGTTAACTTTGCGTCGCACCAGATAAGAGCTGATAGAGAAGCGATTTATCTGATAATTGTTAGGCTCTACTATTATGGAGCGTTAGTCAAATAACACTGATAAAGGAACGCGAAGTCCTGTGGGGCAAGCTTGTACCGCGTACCGCTTCCCCACGGCATATTGCAAGTGGATTGGCCAGGGTTTGAAACATGGCAACATGGCATTAAGGCGTACGAGCGAATGGAAATACAGCTGGACTCGTTAACCTCTGCACTGGGGGCAGTTGGTGGGCTGGAATAGGGTATTTTTTATGACGACTGTGATACCGGCTGGACATCTTTCGATTCCCGGCAGGTGTAAAATATTTATAATTCTCGCAAGTTCCCAGAACGACTGTGGAGCCCACACAGCCTCATTTTCAGTGTGCCACTTGGAATAATTTCCTAGGGTAAAGCGGCCAATGCCTAAACCTGAACACTGTTCCTTGCTCAGGTTAAGAATGAGTGCAGCTACAGGGCGTACCGGCATTCCCCGATTCAACAAATGGCCTGGGCAAGGACAACTTGCAGGTCTGCGCTGTTCTGGGATATTACGTGGCGTCTAGTGGTAATCCTTTATCGACGTTTCGAGAGAAGACGAGGCTCAAGATCGGACCGATAAGTTGTCCCGAAACGCCGTTAAAGGATTACCTCTCGACGCTGCATAAAATCCCAGAAGAAAGCAGATCTTATTTGCATCGCGGCCGAAGCGTCAAACCACGCAACTTTTAATCATTGTCCGTTATTGTCATGTTAACTCTTTTACTCCGTTACACAGGCCCTTGTTTCCACGACTGCACTGGGCTGGGGCCGTAGTTCCACGTTGTTTAACCCTTTAAAGACGAAGCCTGTCTGTTTTATATTAGCAGTGAATGCCAAGGTTGTAGAATTACCTTCGCCTTTAACCCAGTAAACTGTGGTGCAGTTTTTAACGGTAGTTACTGAAGGTCTGACAGCTCAGGTTTTCCGGAATGCGAGACCGTGTTGATTGCTGTTAGTTACTGGTAACTATTTACCGATATAAACGCATTTATGTCGCAGAAGTCTTAGACCCTTCAGCAACACCGCTGTGAGGACCTTTAACCTCGCATACAGTAGTTCGAATAGTATTCTTATATCTAAGCCCGAGCCCCTGTTCGTATTTCCAAATTAATTAGCCACAATATTACAGTTACTGCATGCTAATGCGTCGTGCCTCGCGGTCTGGCTCTGTGGCAACACTCGAGTTCTGTTGTGGACTTTTATGATTTCGGGAGTGTAAAGCACAATTATATAAAAACAACTTACACGAGGTGAACTCCAGAGTTCTTAAATGTACAATATGAGAGTACACAGTAATATTAGAGCAGTAATAACATCGTCAGCAGGGAAAAGAGATTTGACCCTTGTTTCGTACCGTCCAGACCGGCCCTGGCCCCAGCCAGTTTCCTAATCAATGTTTACCAGGGAACTTTCCGGCAGGTAAAGCGGCCGGAGCGTGGTGTTAGCCACTCACCTCAGCATAGCGCCGAGGTTAAGAATGTGTAGAGACAGGTCCACTCCCTTTATATGCCTTCATGGCTTGGACAGCCAGAATTTTGTCTTTTACTTTTATTAACCTTTTAAAGCCTAGCGGTAACTTTACATACCACCAGGTTTAACATTAAAAAATTCTACGTGGTGCCCATATTGCGTTTATGTGTTTTGTACGGATCTCAGAACAAACAGCAACTTTTGCCTTATAAAACATTAAGAGATTGGTTTTTGTAACCGAAGTGTAGAGTGTTTACAGCGCGGTACGCACTGAGTCCTTATATAAAACAGATACGCTTCGTCTTTAAAGGGTTAATACCACAGCGAGAAATCCTTCACGTACGAACAGTTGTCAGGACCCCCCCCCCCCCTCTGTCAGATCCATTCCCTACGGCCCCATGGCTGCCAACCGATAAAAAGTAACACTTTTTGCATTACAACATGGCTGCAATATTTCGAAACCGGACTGATTTCGCAGAAGCTCACGTTTAAATGCTAAAATCCGATATATTACCCTCTGCTATTTTTAATTATCATACTTATAGTGAAACTAGCCCATTCTGGGGCAACTCAGCCCCATTTTCCGTGGGTAACCGGCATATTTCACAGGGGGTAAGACGGCTGGAGCGTGAAGCTGCTCATTCTCCTATAAATAATACCGAGGTTATGAATGTTTGCAGGTATACCTCTATCTTTTCTTATGCTTCAACGCATGCGCAGGAACAAATATAGCCAGCTTACTGAGGTTTTGGGCTAACTGAACACTAAGGATGACAGCAGCAAGCTCCTATAGAACGTCGGTTAATATTAACCCATTTACACGGCGTCATATCGCGGAAGTTGTGAGCTTTCAAGAGCAAAAATTCTGCGCAAGGGGTGTCAAAAGGAGGAGCACTGAAAGGATTCTGTCCGGCCCACAGCCATTTTAAAAGACCCTGTTTATAACGTGAAAGCTTGGCAGCACTTAGTGCCTGGCACAGAATTTGAAGCAAATGCTGTAATAGGAAAAGTGGATAAATACATTAGATTGTAAATTGTGATTTGGATGGAAAGCAATCTTTGGGACCGGTGATGATTCAGATAGTGTTAGCAATTAATATGAACGAACACTCAGTAAGGACTGGTGTTTGAATTAAAGGAAGTAATGTGTTATGAAATAACCATCAGAATATGCATCGAGCCGTGTTTAATGTGTCTAACCAAGTACAACAATGAGGACGAAAACTTTTCAAGGGATCGACATTGGCAATGTGTTGAACATTTGTAAACATATACCGAAGGTGTAGAGAAATCCTTCCTACAGAGTAATTTGCTTGTGATGAACCAAACACAAATGTCGGTGATGAGAATGATACGATGATGATGATAGCCACGTGTTTGTAGGCACACGTTAATCAAAATGCATTTTCTTTAGTAACAGTTTGGAAAGTAAACGCCTTCCTTGAGTTCATACAGTAAACAAAAAATTAGTTCTTTACATTTGCTTTCGATATCATCACCTGTAATGCGAGTTTACCATTACATATAAATCTTTTTAAGAGTCTGTCGTTGAGTTTAAGAAATTTTCCGCTTGCCAACAGCTCATCCAGGTCCGTAGACATGACGCTAACTGTGTGAGTGAACGTTATTTTGTCCAGTCCGCTCAGCGTGTCTAGAATAAAGCTGGCTGAATACATTCCCTGAGTGATGCCCACTTTCTGGACTGCACAGTAAAACTTACCAGCTGAGAATCTTTTGTGAAAAATAAATATTTCGTTATCGTACAATATTACATTAACAGCGTCTTTAGTGGATGAAGATGAGAAAAATTCGCATTCAGCAAAAAGACTTCTGTGTGATTCTTTGCAGTGGAATGCAATGTCTTTAAGAAGTCCTTCCCACGGACAAATAATTGACATTATTTTGTCCAGTGGACAAGTTGCCCGCTTGTATATGCAGGTGGCTAAATGGTGAGGCATTAATGCAGCAGGGCGCGTCACTGGACAACCAAGATGTACATATGGGCAGCTGAAGTTGGACCAAGAGGATATGTTCTCCAGATTGATGTTTCTTGTCCCACTGAACTGGTGACTGCAAGTGGGGCACTGCTGCAGAGACTCTTTGCACTGAGAACACACATTGTGTCCGTTTTCACAAAATGTGATTGGCGCCGTCATTAGGTTGTTACACAGGGGGCAGTGCAGTTGCTGCAACAGCTGTTCAATGCTTGAAGCTGATACCAGGATATCTACGTTTTCTGCCATGCCTGTAATGCCGGTGAGAGACACAGACCGAAACAAGTTTGGGATTACTCATATCCACCGTGCGCAAGTTTTACAGTGATAAATAATTTTAAAAAATCTCCCCTACACCACAGGCGCGCACCCATAATTTTCACAGGGGGGAAAGAGAGGGGCTGACCCTGAGGATATATAAAATGTATGTTTGTTTCTAAGAACTATGCTATAAAAATTATATCATAAATATAACTGTTACATAGCATTGTTTGCTGCTGCATTTATATACATATAAAGGTAACTACACAATCCATGACTCACTTATTCAGTATGAATCACGTCTAATATAACACAAATTTACTTTATTTTATTTTTTAAAATTCCCATGTACTAGCCATCAGGAGATTTCAGTGGTTGATTTCGTCTCAAGATTAAATGGCGTAAAACGTTTGATATCATCGTGTTTAAAATATCTGTGTTTTTTAAATTTCAATTTGGATTTGGGAGGGGGGGGGCTGCATCACAGTAGCCGCCCCTTTGGGTGCGTGCCTGCAATCCGAAGGCCTTCTATTAATGATTTCTCTATTTCTTGACAATAGAGTATCCGACATGTTACTGCGGGCTTCATTTGTTTCATATATGTTTTAAAATTTTGTCTTTACATAATTCTTAAAATTGCTTCAGTGAATGGAGAAGCTCAATACTAGGTTATGATTTCTTAAGTTTCATAAACTGCAGTCTAGGCCTGTGTGTGTATTTCAGTGGCAGTTCTAACTTAGCGTCATAGCGTACTCTGCCTCCGTAATAAGCTACTAGCTTTCTTAATTAATATAGTCTACTCTAAAATACTCACTAATTTAATTACATATTTGTTCCATAGCAAAATGATCATGCACACTTTCACTGTCCCATATTTACCAGGTCTGTCTTCCGAAGGTCCTTGGTACGTCCTTCCCTTTCACTGAACCACGAAAGCCCCAGCCGATGCTAGCCTGTGTGGCATCACGTGACATGGAGGTTGTTGATTTGGAGATTCTCGGATCGCTGTCTCTGAGATTAGTAGTGGAGTTTTCTCTCTTGTTCTTCTTTTTAGTCCATTTTTATTTGCTTTTCTGCCTTCTCATTTTCATTCGGCTGCAAATTTCCTTCTATAGTCCTTCTTCATCTTCTCTTTCTTCTTCTTTTCTTTCTTTTACTTTAAGTTATTATTATTTTGATACTCCTTTCTCTTTTGACTTTGTTTTTTTCTATCTTCCTTCTTATTTCCCTCTTTACCTTACCATTCTTGCCATCTTGTTTGCCTTTCCGCCGCTGTCGTCTCACATAAGCCGTGGTCGTTTGCATTGTCGAGAAAGAGTTTTCAACGACGGCGTAGACTCGGGAGCAGATCAAGAAAGACAAGTTTGGATGGGCTGTGAGGGTCGAGGTGAAGGCGGGAGGGGGGGGGATGTAATGGTGATGGACATTTGGGCTCCAACAGGGAATGTCTCCATTAACAGAAAACTTTGCCGATTTCCGGTTGTTGTACGGTCTAAGGCGAAGGTCTGAAGCCACATTGCTTCTGGGATCGCAGGTTCGAGTCCCGCTGAGGGTATGGATGTTCGTCCTTTGTGTTTGTTGGGTATGTAGCGGCCTCTGCCACGAGCTGATCACTCATTTAGAGGAGTCCTACCGGCTGTGTGTGTCTAATTGTGTGTGATGTAGAAACATCAAGAGTGAGGCGGCCTAGGCTCGACTGGGGCTGTAGCACTGCAGAAAAGAAAACCAAAACTTTCGCTGTTGGCGAAACACCCTGTAGCAGTCTGTCAATTAATAAACACGTTCAGGTACAGGGGTTGAAATGGGGAAAGCGTGAAAATTTTGCCACAAAGACTTCTGCTGCAATGTTGTACCATGTTACGTGAGTGGATAAAATCAGCACCAGCGACAGGTGATTTAAGGCAAAGTGATTGTCAGGCCTCCCACAGCGTGACGTAGCGGCTACACGTAAATGCTGCCTTGTCACTGAAGTTCAGCTTCTTATCCACAAAGTTTCACGATCCGTCACACCGTAGTGTATTTACTCGTATATTTTAATTAATTAATTGTTGAAGGTCTGAATGATACCTATGTCCAAACTTTGTCAGCCATTAGGCTTTTGCGACGTAACCTAATGTTAAGGATGCACAAAACTCCGTGTTTCATTATTTGTTTTAACAGCTCTTTATCGACGTGTCCTTTGGAAAGTTAAAGTACATTGTAACGAATGTGGATGAATTTACCCTATGTTTTGTAGTGAGGCATTTGCGCTTTCAAAATTCTCTTTGTGTATATTCAGAAGTCTAGGAAAATATAAACACTTCTGGCAATTCATATAATTATATTTATTTTTCACCTTTTATCTTATTTACACTATTTTATATTGCGTGTATTTTCTCATAGATTTAAGTAAATAACCGAGGAGTCATACTTCGAAAAACATATTACCAAACACCCTGTATCGGCAAACAAAAAAAAGCCTGAATATTGGGTTTACGCTGTAAATATTACAATATTTTTGTCTCAAACTTTTTTCAGGTTATTATGTTTATTTCATAGAATGTACACCTATTAATAGACAAAACTTTCTCTGTCCCAAATTTTACAGATACCTGAAATTAAAAAATGGAGTCAACATTTGTTTTCATTATAAAACTGTCGTTATTTAATTAAGACACTCGTTACAAACCCTCAAAAAACCTGGTACATCGTCAGAGAAATATTTATTTTATATTCTGTCGTTGAGCGGTCCCATTCAGATATTACACGCAGATGCTGTCTCTCTGTCTGTGCACCAGTCATCAGGAGTTTTCACACACGTACTCCTTTAAGAAGTACAATATACAGAGTGGCGCAGGAGTCCCTTGACACGGCATTTCTGTTGGTAACATCGAGTGCCGAATGGCTTATAAGTCACGCTCTATTTACTAACTCAATTTCCTTCTATGTCATGAAGCCGTCTTTTACTGAAACGACCTGCGTGATTTCGTGCAACCACACGAGTCGTGTCCTTTTCTTAGCGCTTTTATAAAATTGTGTAAAATACTATGAAGTTTGCTGATCCGTCTTATTCACTACTGATTGAGTCTTGGATTTGTTAACGCAGATTTTCCAACTTAGTTATGTGTTACAGGCATTAATAAGCGGACAAAATAATCATGAACGCCGAAACGTGATGGTTGACGCGATTTAACTAACATTCCATTTAAAGAGAACAAAAATTTGCCAAATGCAATACCTTTTGGAAATGTTAAATTATTGGTAAATTAGGCCTCTGTTCTGACAGACGTACTTACAACCTTGGAACAATAAACTTGAGTGGTAATTTATCTTATTGACCTGATTTTTGACTGCTTGTGTTCCTGTGTTTGGTAAGCTAGCTTATTTTTCAAATACATCTCAATATATTTTTACGAGTACATTATTAATTAGATTCACAAGTTGCAAATCGTCAGTAAAGGTATCCCTTAATACTGCGTGTAAAATTGCGTGGCGTAATGGTGTGACGCACAGAACGTAGGAAGTAACAGTTGAATTGCAGTGTGGAAGCTGTGTTTACGAACAACGTAGACGGTGTTGTTACATGAACAGTTCATGTTCAGAAAGCCCATTTTAAACTTGTCTATTGAGAGAATCTAAAGGTGTAACAGTGAATAATGACATTCTTGGAAGCTCTCACAGTGGTAACTGTGCTGTCTATTGGGCAGTGACGTCATGCATTCTGGTACAGTTTTACCGACTTTTCGGAGGAATGTCTGGTTGTATTACACTTTCTACGAAAGTGCGAGACTTTACGTCCCAGAAGACGGCTGATACAGTGTGTAACTTTGTAAAATATTTTATATGGAAGGTGCAAAACCACATGAATTTAGTGTGCAAAATCGCATACTTAGTAAGACTTCTGCTATTTGACTGTAATGGATATAAAACACATACAGGATGCCGCGACAGTGTAGGCCGTACCTTTGGTTGCAGTTCCATTTGTCGTACAGTCAAATGTTAATGTTCTGCGAACAAGAGATCTAAGAATTCTGTTTCTCCCACTAACATAGATCAACTTCCTCTATTGTCACAATCATACTCATCTGATCGTTTTTTATAAAAGGCTTAAGAACGGAGTGCTCAATAGCCATACACCTGCCAGCTTCGAAGACGCGTTTAAATTTCGTGCCTATACTATCCATGAGGAATCTGATAACGATGCGTCCAATCGTATTTTCAACAGACAGAAGTTTTACTGTGTATTTGTATTTCTTATTGGTAGTACCAACTTGCTGTACGGCTGCATAACACATACCGTTTTCTGTGAAACATTTATAATACAGAAATATTTCTGCATTAAACAGTACTAATAACACCTTGTCTTTAACGGATTTGCATACGAAATTCGGACCTTTCGTGACCATGTCCTTGTGGCTGTCCCTTACATGAGTTTCCAAATTTCCCAGAGTTCCAGACCAGGGACACGTTGTGGGGGAGATTTTAAACAAGGGGCATGTGACCCTAATGTTCAAGTTTACCTCTTCTTCCTTATCTCCTTCTTCTGCTTTCACTTCGATATCATCACTGTCACCATCACTACCACCGTCTGCAGATAAATCCTTATTTTCGTTATGATTCTCACAGCAGACCTGTCCTTGAATATTCTCCACGCTGTCTCCATCTTTACCTTCCTCTCCCTCTTCCTTATCCTCTTCATCCTCCTCCTTTTTGTCATCATCTTCCTCTTCATCCTCCTCTTCTTCTTCGCCATATCCTTGATCCTGAGGATATAAGCAATATGTGAATGTCTGTACATACATATCTTAATTTGAAGTATATAGATGCCAGTATCCTTACATTCTGACCGACGAACTGAACATTGTTATTTCATGTAGGTGTGTGAAATTCGGTAACAGAACCATCCGTATCGAAAAGTAAAATCCATAAGATTAAAGCGACAAACATCAAGTCACTGCTTTTGCATAGGGTTCTGAGTCACTTCATACAGAGGTTAGTATCCTTACAGTTTACATGTGCAGAACGTATTTTCGCCTCTGAAATTTTAGTGTAAAATAAATTTAACACCTGCTTTGACGTTAAGAAGCCCTGTATTTTGTCACAGTGTGTACGTGTTTTGTGTTATTTCAACGACAAATATTGATAATTTTCTAAAAGCTGTAAAAGTTAGCGTTTGTAATGGAGAGACTGTGTTCTGTATGAAGTACGAACTCAAGTTTTGTGTATGGTTTAGATTAACCCATTGAAGGATATAATTAATCTACGGTATGTATGTATATATATATATATATATATATATATATATAAGCTTTTACAGCCTAGCGGTAACGTTACGTACGACCAGGTTTAACATTAAAAAATTCTACGTGGTGCCCACATTGCGTTTATGGGTTTTGTACGGATCTCAGAACAAACAGCAACTTTTGCCTTATAAAACATTAAGAGACTGGTTTTTATAACCGAAGTGGAGAGTGTTTACAGCGCGGTGCGGACTGAGTCCTTATGTCAAACAGATACGCTTCGTCTTTAAAGGGTTAATATGTGTAATATATGTGTGGTCGCTGTCCATCGTGACAATCAATGGAACTCATAAATATACATACACTGTACGGTGAAAATTTAGAGTGTCTGTTAATGCTAAAAGCGGCAGTAGGTGACAAAACGACTGAGATCGAAAGGGTTAATGTTAGCCTTCAGGGGGTTAATAGAGCCCTCTGTGCCTTCTAAATGACCATTTTGATCTCCGACTAGTTTCACCAATTTATATTGCTCATCCTCCCCCTCCTTTCTTACTTCAACCTGCACTTCCTCTTTCACTTCTTCCTCCTCCATCATTTCATCATTCTTCTCCTTTCCTACTTCTTCATCGTTCACTTCCTGCTTCACATCTCTCGGCTTCCACATTTCATCTGCGCGCATTTCTTCATCGGCTGTAGTCCTGATATTGCTGCCTTCACTTAGCATTTCTGTTCCAGCGTTCATGTTTCTATAACAAATTACATTTCTGTGCTTACATGCGTCTTAAGCAATTGTGATGTGTTTAAGGACCGTTAGTATTCTGGCAAACATAGGTCACATACTTAGCCTACCATTTCTGTATTAGATGCCATTAGACTATACACTTTGTCATTATTTGTCTGACGTACCCCTTTTGACGTTAGTGATTAGGTCTTCCTCAATGTGCGTCAATGCTACTTTGGTTCACATGCGTTCGACTTAACCTTTTAAAGCCTAGCGGTAACTTTACGTACCACCAGGTTTAACATTAAAAAATTCTACGTGGTGCCCACATTGCCTTTATGTGTTTTGTACGGATCTCAGAACAAACAGCAGCTTTTGCCTTATAAAATATTAAGAGACTGGTTTTCATAACCGAAGTGGAGAGTGTTTACAGCGCGGTACGCACTGAGTCCTTATATAAAACAGATGCGCTTCGTCTTTAAAGGGTTAAAGCATTCTACGTGGTGCCCACATTGCGTTTATGTGTTTTGTACGGATCTCAGAACAAACAGCAACTTTTGCCTTATAAAACATTAAGAGATTGGTTTTTATAACCGGAGTGGAGAGTGTTTACAGCGCGGTACGCACTGAGTTCTTATATAAAACAGATACGCTTCGTCTTTAAAGGGTTAAGGCGTGGGACCTGAAAAGCTTGTGTAAATCTAAAGAACGTACTACAGAACATAAAGGCAGTCGGAGTGCGGAATTAATTTACTCCAATACAGCCCCTCGGCATGCAAACAATGAGGTACGCTTAGTAGAAAGTAAATATTATTGATTTTAATCCGTCTTATTTTCGACAATCAAAGTGACCGCTTTTCAGAAATATCAAAATCGCCATTAAAGCTAATGCTGCAGTTCTTGCCCCACATCCGAATTTTAGGTAGCCTTGTAGATGGCACTCACCTAACAACAGTAAAATGTCCAGGTACGTCAGAATTTCCCTCGTCACTTACTCTCCGGAATTTCTCCCCAGTTCACCCCTCTTATTGTTATGAATACCTGGTATAAATGTATGTAACACAACGCGTTAACTTCTCTGTGAATAAAGCTGTCATCAGTGGAGTGACACAATCTGCGTGTCTGAGTACTCCTTAATTAAAATTTTCTGACTTAACTTAATTTGTTGGCATTTTAAATTAGAAGATTCATGTGGCTATTTTAGGTAGCTAAAATAGGGCAAAATAAAGGAAATGAGTGTGTGCAGCCCTGCGCTGTTCTGTTCCCTTACCTGTCACTTGCTCCAGTGCTTGGCCTCACAACCTGATCACGTCCACTGCTTACACACGTACCTCGATGACAACAGGAAGTGACGTCATGGCCGCTTTCAGAATCAAAGACAAAACATAAGAGTTTTGTAACGTCTTGTTACATCTTTAGAAATTCCCCAAACGCGCTGTTAGTAGTGCAGTACATTAAGGTTTTGTAAATGTTTGTACCACAAACATATGACAGAAAAACTCTATTGTTAGAAGCCTGAGTGGTTACTTATTTGTTTATTTATTTACTTATTTCCCTTCCTCCGTATCTCCTCATCTTCACACTCAGTTTTTTTAGTCTACCTGAATTTTGGTCGTCCCTTAGCAGAGTTCTGTACTTGTACTCGCACAGTTGGTACTGCCCGTTGCACGAATGACCAGATATTTTCAAGCCTGTGTTGTAGAAGGCAGTGAAACACGGCATAGGCCTCACAACTAATTATGTCCAATGTGCAATGGAATTCAAGGAACTGGTCCTATTTTGAGACCAACGTCACACTGCAGTTAATTAACTACACATCACAAATGAAATTTTCTCTTACTTTATTCCACGTTAAGTAAGTTCCAGGTATGATTTTTTTGCTGCAACAAGTCCCACAACATGAAATGGATCACCAGTTCACCATACACAATCATCATTTCGGCTTAATCATTCAAGTTTTAATACGCGGTTAGTATATTTTTTTGTCATGTAACATATAGGTAGTAAGTTTGGTTACGAGAGTATCTGAAGTCAATATAGTGAACAGCCTAGGGGCTAAATGGCCGGTGAACCGTGGTTCGATTCGTGGAAAAATAAAAGATTTTTTCCCTACTCCAAAAGCGTCCTGACCAGTTCTGTAACCAAGTTTTCCTCTGACTCAAGAACTTGTTCACCGGGGTTAAATTGGACGAGGCGCAAAATAAATATCTAATACTGAGGTGAAGAAAAACTGGAGCTGTACCTCCGCACCATATTTATTCATGACCTAGACAGGCAGAAATTTGGCTGTAATTGTACGTACAATATTCATCATGTCAAGGAATGCAGTATGCTTAAACATGTTGTTTAATGTATGACGTGCCGTATTATTCGGTGCCAGTTTTTATTTTGGAACACTCTTACAGATTTAATGTGTTCCTTGTCCGTGCACTATATTATACAAAAACACTAATCACCAACAAATGCACAAAGAGAGTTGATCATCAATCGTAACACATTCCTACATGTTTCGACCCTGCTGGGTCATCTTCAGGGAGAAATTTTTTGTCGTTACACTAAGGTTGCATTTTATAGTTGAGTAAGAATGTGCTGTTGACTGTGCACTGCGTTGTTTTCGGAGACCTCCGAAAATGATAAAAAAAAGTTCTCCCTGAAGATGACCCAGCGGGGTCGAAACATGTAGGAGTGTGTTACGATTGATGATAAACTCTCTTTGTGCATTTGTTGGTGATTAGTGTTTTTGTACTGTTACTGATATTTGCATATCCGAGGAAAAGGCGTGTTTGTTTGCGTTGTCAATCCTCGAGCGATGAGGTGTTGTATCAAGCAGATCGCGTGGGTTAAGTTTACACAGCGTACTGTTTAAGCCAGCGATTTGTTGTAGAAGTAAGCTGTAGTGTATGCGACAGGTGTCGCACCAGTGGTGAGCTGTGTAATCTCTGACAGTGGTGGCGACGATAATGAGAAAGGTGCACCCTCGGACAAAGAGCAGCCATTTCCCCTAGCCGAAGTAGTGCATTTCCCAGCCGTGTGGCGTGTAACTAGGACCACATAGCCAGCGCTGCTGTGCAAGACACCACGTCATGCGGTGTAGGGTCAGGGGGTAGGCGATCCACCACATCGACCCGTCGTACGGGCGAAGTCCAAAGACGCCCCTGGTGCCATCAAAGTCTCCTGATCATAACACCACATGTTTTGTTTACAGGGCGTTTTGACATACTTGTTTACACGAACAGGCGTAACTCTGGCTTAGAGTAAACCTGACACAGATATTCCGTCGCCACTTGTCTCGGTAATGAATAGTGGACTCTTCCCACTGCTGCGGAATATTGTCTTGAGATACTATGTATGCAGGTCTTCTTCCGTTGTGGCCCTTGGCTTCCAATATAATCTTCCTCCATTCCTTTCGATCTCTGGCCAGTTTGTGCCATTTTGTCATTCCCATTATATTTAAATCCTTTTCTAATTCGTTCCTCCGTCTTCTACATGGTCTTACTGTTTTCCTTTTTCCTTCCACTGCAGTTGTTGTAACTTGCTTTAACTTTCGTTGGTTTTGTATTCTTTAACATGATTATACCAACTTAATCGGAAGGATGTTGTAACTTTTACAGTATCTTATCCTTGTAATATAACCTTTTCTCCTTGTTATTTCTTATTCTCCAGCTTTATCCTTCTTTTACAGTCCATATATTTTCCTTGCAATCCCTTTTTTTTATATTCTGAACGCTTTCCTTTCTTCCGTGGTTGTTGCCCAGACTTCTGACCAGTAAGCCAGTATGGGTCGTATTAGGGTTTTGTATAGTTTTAATTTAGTGCCCTTAGACGGTAATTTGACTTGAAGAGTTTAACCTTTTAAAGCCTAGCGGTAACTTTACGTACCACCAGGTTTAACATTAAAAAATTCTACGTGGTGCCCACATTGCGTTTATATGTTTTGTACGGATCTCAGAAAAAACAGCAACTTTTGCCTTATAAAACATTAAGAGACTGGTTTTTATAACCGAAGTGGAGAGTGTTTACAGCGCGGTACGCACTGAGTCCTTATATAAAACAGATACGCTTCGTCTTTAAAGGGTTAATGTGCGTTCTCCAAGCGCGATTTTCTCTCACGGTTCTGGAATGAATATCTATCCACAGTTTGCTTTCGTAGGTTACAATTGCCCCTGTGTGTGTTAAGCTAGCGACACACTGGAATTTAAAATCAGCAATTTTAAAATTCTTGATATATCATCTTGCTTGTGTGGAGGACATTTTCATGTACTTGGTATGTTTGTAATTACTGCAGCTGACAAAACGCTAAAAATTACAACAAAATGCATACGTGTATATATATATCAGTATTTAAAATAAGACAATAAAACAGACTGATTTTGTTGTGACTGACAGAAGTTGACAGCACTCGAACTACACAGAACAGAGATTAGATGTGATCCAGTTTATATTAAGAAAATGCAAAGTGGCCACATCTGCTGGCTAGTGGTGCAGTGAACTGAATAACTATCAAATAACATACGAGTAATTACGAAGGGACAGATTTGGATTATCTACCGTCAGCTGTGCTCAAGTTAATGTGTTCCTGATTAGGTGTTACCAGTCTGCGGTGCATTGTTAAATGAAGACAGTTTAAAGGTCTTACCAGCGGACGATGGGTAGGCATGGAGGCTCCAATTATGTGTGCCAGACTTTGTGACTCCCGAGATAAAAATTATTGTATTGTTTATTGTCTGATAACTGATGTCGAAGTCCAAGGACATGCACTTCTGATCGACACCCCTGCTTCAGTCACTGATTTTTGTAAAGCTTGCCTTGTGCAATGATTTACTTACTACACTGTTTTTTTCTATCTACAAATGTACAGTGCGTGTAAGTTTTATAAACACTGTGCTATGACTTTTTTTCCATGGCACAACAGCCCCTAGTGTGCCAGGGCCTCCTCATTATCGAGGCTTCAAGATCACACTCAGACACACACCACACATACGGTAGGACTGCTCTGGACGAGTGATCAGCCCGACGCAGAGACCTCTAGCTAACAACAAACAACACTCGCAAGAGACATACATCTATGGCCCCGGTGGGATTGAAACCCGCAACCCCAGCAAGTAAGCGGCCGCAGACCGACCCCTTAGACGGCGCGGCCACTGGGATCGGCGCTATAACAAATAGTGAGTAAAATGAACTGAGAACTACTTGCCTTCCATTTATCCTTTCGCCTGCACTTGTCTTTTCACTGTGCATCGCTGTTTAACCCTTTAAAGACGAAGCTTGTCTGTTTTATATAAGGACTCAGTGCGTACCGCGCTGTAAACACTCTCCACTTCGGTTATAAAAACCAATCTCTTAATATTTTATAAGGCAAAAATTGCTGTTTGTTCTGAGATCCGTACAAAACACATAAACGCAATGTGGGCACCACGTAGAATTTTTTAATGTTAAACCTGGTGGTACGTAAAGTTACTGCTGGGCTTTAAAAGGTTAAGTAAAAAGAACTTCACTGAGAAAAGTGACACTGCTTATTGGTCAATAAACTGTTAAATCCTGGAGATCTTTGAGAAGTTGCAACACGAAGCCAAGTAACGCGATGCTCATTTTCTTGCGAGTTGAGACTTCAAGTTATGTTTTGGTATGAGAAATATGTTGTTCTGTAAATAATGTAATGTGTAACTGGATAACATATGTGTGTATGTATATATGTATGTGTGTACACGTAGAGGTATGTAAATGGGTGACAAATCCGTCTAATACAAATACATTTATTGAAAAATTTGTCCACATGTTTCGGCTTACATATAAACCGCAAATTTAGTTGGCCTGGTGATGGCTTACATGTAACCCAAAACACGTAGCTAAATGCTTAAATAAAACCTGAGTTGAGTTACATTTACAATTAATTTACCACTTAAAACTCTACTAATGAAACTTCCTCGTATTCAATAAACATACTACAGCATTCAATACAAAATGTTCTCTGAGACTAATTTTATGCATAACTTAAAAAAGGCAGCTTATTGAAGTATGGTCTATATTTTACCCAGAAATAATTACCATTATTCAATTAAAACCAATTTAACAAATTATTAAGAAAGATCATATTCAATAAACCTTCACTGGAATGCTGCAGGGTCGATGTTCACTTATCAATATAACAAATCACAGCCTGACAACTAACGTAATATCGTGTAGTGTCGCACTGCCTGCTCTTGCACCAGGCCCGAGTTTCTTTAAACACTGTGCACCATGTGAATGTTCAGGATACGGGATAGGGAGCAGAGTCCACACGTGAACATCCGAGACTATGTAAGGGACTTCACGCAGTCAGTATGAAGCCTGACCAATATTTGGGTTGGTTACTGGCGTTTGTGCGACACGAAAAATGTTACGACAGAGAAAACTACGAATGCCAAATATGATTAGTTAAAATTCACAACTCTCTCTGTCATTCTCATCACAAAATTATTCCTGCATACATGTTTCCCTCAGACGAAGGCAGGTGTGAAGAAAAATGCATTTCTTCTGGAAATCTACCTTCATCTAACTTACTTTCTGCACTGAATTATTCGTGTTGTTTAGCAGCTGACTTCTTAAGCGGACCCACAAGGCCGTCAGGTTTCAGCTATACTACATGTTGAAATTTAAGTTTCATGGAATATGACAATATATGTTGTTTTTTAAATAGTTACGGACATTTTGGATTTTGTTGCCACCTCCGTGTTCAGGATCTACGCAGTCCACGAAGAAAGTTTCTGTTAAACGTCAGTAAATATTTACCAAACGACATGGCGTCATATCCGAGAGGTTTTTAATCTTCGTAAGCACCAACATTAAGTACCTCAAATCTGACATCGTAATATAAAACTGCTTGTTCTTAGTAAAGTGCGTGTCTGGCAATAGCATGCAGTATACAGAGTGGCGAAAAATTAATTTAACAGTAGAAGAAATATGTTAAAACATCGAGTGTCAAGGTAACTTTTGCGCCACCCTGTAAACTGATACAGAACGCTGGAATTGTATCTAATGAACAAATTAATCACTGCAAATTCGGGGTAGCAAATCTGGTTAGTCGCTTAGTCTGTCTGAGTGCGAAATCCCCAGTACTTAACCACTCTCTGCCCTCTTCGCATAATCTCAAAGCATTCTAATATAATGAAGTAAATGTAAATATGCAAATTATACGTTTGGCACAAAAAGCAATAATATACGTTCAGTGTGACAAAACACCTTAGTAAGGGTGTGTTATAATCGTTGGTCCATAATATTGTGTAGACTAACAGTGGGGCTTAGAAAGCACAGAAAGCAATAGTACTGTACGTGCCTTTTTTGGCAAATGTGCTTACTTTAAGTATGCAGTCTATGCATGGCAAGCAAGTGACAGCAAGAATGCACAGTGTTATCAGTCTGTTGTTTGACTTGTGCAACATGTTCCATGTTAGGGCCGAGTGGAAGAAGGCCTGTCAGTGGTGTTCCTACGGGTACGCACTTCCTTCAGTCGCACTACCATTTCTAGTTGGCGATGCTTTACAAACGGTTCAAGACGATCTTCTGTCATAGCCATGCACGTGCCAGCATCGAATATGATTTCCAAAGGAACAACAATGTTAGTCACAGCAAAGCTAAGGTTCATATTGTCCACAGAGTCTTCTGCGCTCAGCACGATCGTGTACTTGAATTTCTTGTTCGTCGTACCAACTTGCTGTACCACTGCGTAAATGATGCCAGTGTATGAAACGTGCTTGTAATACAGGAATATTTCTCCGTGGTACAGTATTACAGCCATAGCCTTCTGAAGAGTTCTACAGTGGAAAACGTTGTCTCTGCGCAGGATACCTTTATGGCTGCAAATCACGTGGTTCTTCAGATTTCGGAGAGTGCCATACCAGTCGCAGAGTGTGCCAGAGAATTTGAACGTGGGACATGGAAGGGCAGAGTTCATATTCCCCATTTCTGTTTGTCCTCCTGCGTCCATCTCGAATTCATCTTCATCGACAGAGGAATAAGACAGTTCATCTTCTTCTTCCTCCTCCTGCCGCTGCTGCGGAAATATTGCAGCTTCGTTCATGTCGCCTCTTTCAGCATCATCGTCCTTGTTTCCTGTTTCTTTTACTCCCTGCGCACAGAAAACAGTCACTGCGGTGGAATTCCTGCCCTCCAGGAAGTGAGCTATACATGCAAGAAAGGAATTCTGACACCACGCTTATATTCCCATATAAGTAATGATTTTAAAGAAAACCCTTGAATTGATGTCGATGTTTCTTTACCAACCTTGGATCAAAATATAACGTAATTTGAAAAATAATTGATATATGCCTGATCTATGTTTTATTGTGTTTTATGTTACCTCATTTTATGTTCTTTTAATCTGTTCATTTCAAGACTTCACAAAAGCGTAAAGATTAATTATACAATTACGTAATGTCTTTCTCGATGTATTTTATAGTTGAGTCTGAAGACTGTGTGTTTAGTTTGAAACATACAGCTAGATTCACAGACTGCTGTGCAATAAAACGTATGGTGCTGATACTGGTAGTGCACTTACTTGTTCGAAAAGTCTTGAAATTTAGACGACTATTATTTAATTATATAAATAGGCTTATTTTTAATTGCGTGTCTAACAGACTTCATGTAGGATTATTTCGAAAACTGCGGTCAAAAGTAGTGCTTTAGGAACTAGAATTCTTTTTCATACCCAACTACTACGTCAAGATACAATGGTAGAGTTCAAGAATGTACGTTTCACCCCCACTCAGTTTTCTCAAAGGCAGCATAAATACGTCATATTTAATTGTACCTGAAGCGTATTTTTTATGGTTTAAATAAATTAATCTGTAAATTAGCCAAGCATTAAAAATACGAGTATATTCCCAAAATATACGTGCAGCTGCCTAGTTGTTGTACAGTCACTGTATTGGCTGAAATATCCACGTTTAATTTTTCCAACCGTACTCTTGTAAAGTGATCAGTGCAAGTACTACAGAGTGTTCCACTTAAAACCGGCACCCTTGCACAGCGAAATCAAGAAAAGGAGTTTGCTTCCTTTAGTTTTTGGTAGACTAAATGCACACTCTTAGAGGAGATGCCGGAAACCAGATCCTTGCTAATAAATACATTATTTTGTGCGTGTTACCATGTTCAGGTACATCTTACGCAAAACGGTGACTTCGATAGTCTTAATAGTGCTTCGCGTGTTCTTCAGTTCATCTAAACTGTGATGATTTTATACATAAACTTTGCCCTTCAAGTATCCCCGCAAATAAAAATCACACGTTGAAAGTCCGGAGACCGCGGGGGCCACAAAGGTTTGTTGAGAGTTTATTCCTCTGTGCAAGCCTCATGACCTTGGGCCATTGAATCGCAAGACGTACAAAATCGTGCCGTGCCATGCCGTGCCTTGCAAGGGGGCCGGATTTAAGTCGAACATCCTGTACTAATCAAAAGTGGAATGTTTTCAGTTTTCAATGTCATAATGGCGAAAATCTTACAGAATATTCCTATACACCAAAGTGTATTAAGAAGATGATATTTGTGGTTGGAAATAAGGGGATAATTTTCTCCTTGTCATGAAACTTACAGTTTCCGTTGCCATCTGATGAAACTTCGCATCCTTGAATTTATCTGCCCAGTACAATTCTTCGTCTTCCCATTTTTCATCTTCATGTTTCCATAATTTCCCGCCTTCGTGTACTGGCGTCTGCAGTTTAGCCTCTGGTGCAGTATGTACAGGACAGTCCCTGCTTTGTGCTCTGGACAGCAATGTTTTTGCTACACCACGTATGACTGCGGCAGGATCTTTGTCTATTCTTCTAATTGTGGATATCAGTGGATCAAGATCTGCGCACCCGTAACCATTGGCCCGAAGCGCACGTCTGAAGATTCGAATCGCCTCAAGAAGTTCTGGGGGCTTTTTCCCAGCGTCTTGAAACACTTCTATGGGCTCCTGGTCTTCTGGCCTACAGACAATGACCACTTGGTCAGGAGGTTCTACCTCTTCTTCGGGCTCCTGCACTTCCTCACCAAGGTTTAGTCCCACATCTTCATGGCTGTGCAGTCCTTCAATCACCATCTCTTCCACTTCGTGCAACGCAGAGAATCCTGTTTCATGGACCTCTTTATCATCAGCGTCTCCCCCGTTGGCAATTATTAAAGATAGGGTGGGCAGGGCTCTGCTAATGCGTCCACGGAGCTGCTCCAGTGCTTTCGAGTCCATATCCTCTGCAAAAATGAACATTTGTATCAAAAAGCATCACGATAATACACGCTGATGATGGAATAATGGGGAATTTACTGTTAAGAACGAAGTCCTTCTTCCCTTAAATAACAGGTAAGGTTGAATGTAACATAAATTTCGACTGCAACATTTTCCGTTCCGTGTTGGTTATTCAGTATCTAAGATATGTGGCCAACCCTGACACAACGTATACTAATTTATTTTAAAATTTCTTTTGTAAAATCCGACATGTTTCGATGAGTAGCTTATCATCATCAGGGACACATTTCTTGATAGAAAAGGAAAACATAATTGTATGCTGTCTTACGTAAGTTCAAAAACTACACCACTATTGGCACTGTAGAAGTATTTAAAATACGTTGTTAAAACCTCAAATGAGGATAAGGTTCAAAGAACGTTTAAAAGCACTTGTTAAAACACTTCCATCGGCACCACAAGTGTTTTTAACCCTTTAAAGACGAAGTGTGTCTGTTTTATATAAGGACTCAGTGCGTACCGCGCTGTAAACACTCTCCACTTCGGTTATAAAAACCAATCTCTTAATGTTTTATAAGGCAAAAGTTGCTGTTTGTTCTGAGATCCGTACAAAACACATAAACGTAATGTGGGCACCACGTAGAATTTTTTAATGTTAAACCTGGTGGTACGTAAAGTTACCGCTAGGCTTTAAAAGGTTAACGGTTCTTTGAACCTTATCCTCATTTGAGATTTTAACAACATATTTTAAATACTTCTACAGTGCCAATAGTTGTGTAGTTGTTGAACTTATGTAAGATAGGATACAATTATGTTTTCCTTTTCTACCAAGAAATGTGTCCCTGATGATGATGATAAGCTACTCATCGAAACACGTCGGATTTTACAAAAGAAATTTTAAAGTAAATTAGTATACATTGTGTTGAAGTTGGCCACATATCTTAGATAACCTTAGATATTCGAAACATTCTGACGGGGAATGAATAGAAACAACGATAACATGGTACGGCAATGTGACCGCAATACGTCACGACATTTGCTAGTATAAACCCCGCTCTGCACTGTCGGACTTTTAGACAGAGAATTCATGGACACTCAGCAGAGTATTTTCAGAGTGCATTGAGCGAGTACTGAAATATATAACGGAATATGAAGGAAAATAAAATAAAATAAAATAAATACACAAAGGCGTATGGAGAACGGAGGCGAAAATACTTGGAGCATTTAAGACAAGGAACGTATGCAGGAAAGACAAGCAAATTAACTAAAAGTTTGGAATTAAATAAAATGATACTTAACGTGAAGTAAGGGAATCTTCAAAATATTCAGCCGGCGTTTAACAAACATGACTGAGTAGAGATTTACCTGTTATGCCTTTACCTTTCAAGGATGTACTGTATTTATATTTGCAGTAGCAAACGTCAGTGTGGACAGGAGTTAAAAAGGCAGGCAGAATCAGACACACTCATTTGAAAGACACACTAACTGCGATGTTCACATTCCTGTGTGTTTATATTCTAATACAGGGCGTTATAAAAGAATACCAACCCACGCAATATGCGTATATTATTGTAACCCATTGCCTTCCTTGATGTTGCATTAAAAATTAAGTAGAAGAATGGCGTATACACTTTAAGTAGGACTAATAAGCCACGTGATTTTCTTTTTACTCAGAAGTATGTGTGTGTGTGTGTGTGTGTGTGTGTGTGTGTGTGTGTGTGTGTGTGTATGTATGTATGTATGTATGTTTGTATGTATGTATGTATGTATGTATGTATGTATGTACGTATGTATGTATGTATGTATGTATGTATGTATGTATGTATGTGTATATACTGTATATATATAAAACAACAACAACAACAACAACAACAAATAACGGAACGTTGAAATCAACTTGCAAATACACCATCTGTATGCGTTTCCTTACCTTGCACTCAATATACCTCCCGGCCAGTCAGTGGGTCTACGCTGAATGCGAGTGGATCCTCACGCACGTTGCTGTTGACTAGAAGTGACGTCACGGTCGCTTTCAGAATCCGACGCAGCGTTTCGTAACCCTCTGACATGAAGGCTGTACGCAGCCACATGACCGTTTAATGCACACAATGTCTATTGCTGTTTGTCACTATAATGCAGCTGGTGAGTCCAAAAATGTATTAGCATATAATGTAATACAGTGCTGCATGTTGTTTTATATGGGTGTGAAACTTGGTTTCTCACATTAAGGGTAGAACATGGGCCGAGGGTGGCTGAGAAGGGGGTGCTGAGGAACGTACTTTTCCCTAAGGGGGCTAACGAACAGGAGGCTGGAAAAATACATAATGAGGAGCAACAGGACGTGTTCCTCTAACCAACCAACCAACCAACCAACCAACTAAATAACTAACTAACTAACTCCATGCAGCAGAGTCCTTCCTGAGAAACTAACAAGTCCTCAGCTAGTCAAGAAATTTCCCGTATTTTTTGGAACCCGCAAGTTCATTATCGCATCGACAAGAGCCCTTCACCTGTCCCTGTCCTGAGCCAGCTCAACCCAGTCCATGCTCCTATGCCCTCCTTGAATATCCATTTTAATATTAACCTCCCATCTACGCCTGGGCTTTCCAAGTTGTCTCGTTCCCTCAGGTGCCCTTACCAACATTCGACGTGTTCCTCACCACATACTATTAGGGTGATCAGACTGAGGAGGCGATGAGAGACACGTGGCCGGCAGGGGGAGGGGACAGATACATGCATGGCTTTGATAAGGAACCCTGAGGGAAAGAGCCCACTTGGAAGACCTAGACGTAGGATGGGAGGATAATATTGAAATGGATCTTAAACCGGTTGGGAAGGCGTTGAATGTATTGATCTGGCTCCGGTTAGGGGCAAGGGGCTGGCTTTTGTGAAAACAGTAATGAATTTCGGGCGCGATAAAATGTGAAGAGTATTTTTGACTAGCTGAGGCACTATCTAGGTTTCCAAGAAGGACTCGGCTGCTTGGACTTAGATATGAAGTTTAGGAAAGAATATCGGTAGGTACTGTTGGGTTAGTCCTAAGTGGCAATTGCTTGTGTTACACCTTCCCCGCATCTTCTTATTCTTGTCCAGTTATTCAGGCTGTTTTGTGGTACAGACCTGTTCGAAACTTGGTGCTCCTTACACACAGTTCTTATACAGAATGTGGCTAGGCTGAGGTATCATCACAATGTCTCTGCGACCGCAGGCAAACACGGAATGAGTCTAACGGTACTCTTGTCCGACCAGGACCCAAGTCACCATTCCTAGAAGTGCCTATCCCTGACCACATATTGCAAAAGTTTTTTCCCTCCGTTCGAAGCAATGCAGTCTTGTTACTGTTCAGTGCTGGTCACTAGAAGACTTGGAAGGTATTTAAGAAACGTGGGCGGGATGGGGTGGATGTTTGCCTGGCGAGGCTACGTAACTTGGGTCTGCTGTCTGTTCAAAAACACGTATCACTTACATTACATGCTACAGAAACTTCAAGCGTTCTAGCGGTCACTGTATTCTGGGACTGGTGTTTCTCACTGACATCTCGTGCCGTAAAATAGGTACTATGTTAAACCTTACACCCTGCGCGCCTCCCTTTTCCTACGTCTTTCCCCACTTCCCCACCCCGCAAGTTTCAAGACAGGAGAATTGGACTGTAATTTGTTTAACCTTTTAAAGCCTAGCGGTAACTTTACGTACCACCAGGTTTAATATTAAAAAATTCTACGTGGTGCCCACATTGCGTTTATGTGTTTTGTACGGATCTCAGAACAAACAGCAACTTTTGCCTTATAAAACATTAAGAGACTGGTTTTTATAACCGAAGTGGAGAGTGTTTACAGCGCGGTAGGCACTGAGTCCTTATATAAAACAGACACGCTTCGTCTTTAAAGGGTTAATCGGCGTAAAACAAGTAAATATCCGGTACACTAATTGCCCGCCAAGTACACAAAATAAGTCTCTGCTTATTCTACTAAATACATCTTACTCGGTTGATCTATCGTCATTAAATAGCTTAGAAAGCAGTAATATAAGTAAGAAACAATTTCGTAGTGAGGAGAATTATAATTTCAGCGCTTACAAAATAGTAACAATGTAAGAAATAACGGGGAGGGGATTGTGATGTGCTGGGTATGTAGCATGTATGGGAACTGTAGGAAGTCCATACAAAATACCTGACAGAAAACAGGAAGGGTGGAGTATTGACTAGAGAGTACCAAGCGTAATGCACAAATTTAACCTTTTAAAGCCTAGCGGTAACTTTACATACGGCCAGGTTTAACATTAAAAAATTCTACGTGGTGCCCACATTGCGTTTATGTGTTTTGTACGGATCTCAGAACAAACAGCAACTTTTGCCTTATAAAACATTAAGAGACTGGTTTTTATAACCGAAGTGGAGAGTGTTTACAGCGCGGTACGCACTGAGTCCTTACATAAAACAGATACGCTTCGTCTTTAAAGGGTTAATATATGCGGCCCAAATTCTTTAGAGACCCACCGTCACTCCGACATGTCTCGGTGGCGTATACACCACAATCACCAGGGAGAGGGAGTTCACACCGAAAGCTGGGACGCCACTGGTGCGATAAAGTCCTTGCTGTGTTCACATTGCCAGAGTCAGTTCCCAGAAACTGACGTCCATGGAGCACGGCCGGCGCCGTATACGCACGAGTCGATTTCGTTTGGTAGGCCAAAAGCTAGTGTGGGAGAGGAAATCAAGACGAATCGTAATCAATTAAGACTTTGTGTCTGAATACATAGAAAGAATGTGTGGGAGTGCGTACTGCAAAGACTGCGATCCTTGGCAATACGGTGCGTTCATAATTTGTGTGTGGCAGTTGCGTATATTTCGTAGTCCTTCCCTCTGATGCCTACTCACAGCAGGTGTCGAGGTTGTTTATTTTCACTTGGTCACACTCAGACACACACCACAGTCGGTAGGACTCCTCTGGACGAGGGTCGGCCCGTCGCAGAGACCTCTACCTGACAACACAAACACTCACAAGAGACAAACATCCATGCCCCACGGCAAGATTCGAACCCACGATCCCAGCAAGCGCTCGGCCGCAGACCCACGCCTTAGACCGCGCGGCCACTGGGATCGGCAGTTGCATATGCTAAATTAATAGTAATATTTTGGGAAATTTTAACACTGACGCGCGATTCGTAGTATAGCGGCAGTTACGTACCAACCAACAGGCTGTCATTTGCACGTCGCTGCGTATCTGTGGTAAAGTCAACAGGAGCAGGTGCTTTTAAATACTGGCACAGGATAACGTACTTGACCGTGAGCGTCAACCAACGTGAAGGCGAGGGGAATCCGATATACGTGTTACCGTTCCGAACGGACATTTAAATTTATGTGCTCTTTTAACATTAATGTTCGTCATCCCAATTGGCGTTTATACGTACTGCCTGGTGATGGCTTCATAAAGCCGAAACCTTGGTAGTTCAATAATAAAAGAACAAAAGCAGAAGTTGGCTGTGACTGATTGCCTCTTTCAGGAAGAATAGAGTTGTGTCTTGTGTACTCTTTTGCATCTCTCAGGTTCCCTGGTGTTAGCGGCCGCAGCACCACATGTGTTATAATGACTCAACCAATAAACTTAAAACGCGCATCTCTCAGATTCTGTTCCGTATTTTGCACATTATGGAGTTCTGTTTGAACGTAAACTCTCCCAGTTGTTCACACACACACACACACACACACACACACACACACACACACTCTCTCTCTCTCTCTCGCTCTCTCTCTCTCTCACGTTCACACTCACGTTCACACTCACACACACGTTCACACTCACAAACACACACACATACACACACACCTTCACACTCACAAACACACTCACACACACGTTCACACTCACAAACACACACACATACACACACACATACTCACACTCACCTTCACACTCACACTCACAAACACACACACACACAACGTAGTCCTCAGATGTTATTCGGCCCGCTGTTACAGCCCTTGTAAAATTGTTCAAGTCTCCTTCTACCTTGTGACGCTGTGCCGATGAGAAAGAGCTCGGACTTCTTTGACCTTTGAAGACGATGGCAGCACTTCCCTACGAGTGGTTCCCGACCACTTACTCACTCACCCAGAGACACGGCGTCACATGCCAGGAGACTTGAATCCACAGCAGCACAGCTGTAAGGAACTCCAATCTCGTACTGCTGGCACACGCATTTTTTAAATTATAGGTTGTCAGTAGCTCATACTATATGGTATGGAATTATGTGTTGGTTACCGCGCAGTGAATTGGAACGTATGTGTAAGGAAGCGGCTGGTGACTGGAATTCGAGTGGAGGAACTGAGGAAAACAACGAAAGCTTTCAGGGAGGCCAGTGACCAGACTGAGGTCTGAATGGAGCTTTTCTGAACGACAAACCATATGTGTTAGCACTTGAAATAACTTACCTGGTACCTGGGATGAGGAATAAGAAAATTATTTGTACTGTTTGCCACATTTTGTTTGACCGATCAAATGAAGTATTACAAGTATATTGCCGGAAAAATTAGGAGCAGAATGCATTTCGAATACATCTGTTGGCCTTCACTCGGTGACTGCCGACCACCTGTATGTAACTTAAATCGTATCTTAATTCAGAGACTCGTTGTCTCACATTATGCGAAGTGCTTATCTAGGGCTTTAGTGCTGTGTAGAGATAACGTTACGCCTTCTGAGAGGGCTCGACACGAAAAGGGAGAAAAATGAACAGTTGTAGTGACGCGTTATTTGTCAAATATTATGACAGGTATCAACGCAAGGACTATCCCAGTAGCGGAGCAGTTACCTCGCACATTGGTGCAATTGTGCGTAAAAGATCTATGAAAGACTGCGCAATTCTTGTGACATTAACCAATCAAATTCATTCAGCTGTGCCACGCTCTCTCAACCTCTCGTGTGGTGCGGTTAACTTCGGCAAAATTTGCTTTGCATGAGGGCAACATTTCATGCATAATTTTACTTTGCTCTTTTCTATACAACGTGCACAATAAAAATAAACTGACAATATAAAAAATTGATTTAAAAATGTGGGTTACTACAAAGGCTAGCTTGTTGCTATCTTCAGCACATTTTCACCAAATGAAATGGCAATGTCATATATGCCTCCACAAAGAAACAGCTCAGAATTTGTCAGAATTCCTTAGGCGTTCTGTCTGGGCTTTACCAAGGGAAGGATTACAAGACGTTACGTCACTTGGAATGTCTCCGCGGACAATTCAACACTGTGTTGCGGGCAAGGTGTTGCCGCGGCCAACAGGTTGACCCGGCTTGATCTGTTACTCACAGACACGTAATTCTAAGATGTGTGTTTTGTATGCTAGAGGATAATCATACATCAAAATGGAGCATGATTTATAAAATTTGGGAGGGAAATATGGAAACCACTTCTTATCAGAGACCTTCACATTTTTCCCACCTGATATTCTTCATCGCCTGTGGATTTTGTCATATAAGCTGGTTTATTATGTTTAAATCTATATTGTTTAATACAAAAGCCTTAATGCCTAGGTTTAGAGCAATCTGAACTAACACAATAACAGTTCAATTAAAATTAATTTCCATTGCAATTTCAAATGACGTACACAAGTTCTTAAAATGACTTCAGTTCTTTGAAAGGGAATCTAATGGCTGTCTTACATGTAGATGTCGCTTGTAAAGATAAAATGTTCACTCCCCAACAAACATCTCAAGAACATTTTACAGACTACCAATTTTATAAATCCCTGAACACGTACAAGAACATTTTAAAAACTACCAGTATTAGAAATCAGCAAACACATTTTTTATATGTCTGTAGGGCATCGTATTGTACCTTTCAATTCACTTGTGACTGGAGGCCAGAGGACTCTTGACAGTGGTTCAGTGCCTTGCGTTCTGACATTTTGCCTGATCTCGTGTTTCATTATACAATTTTTCGGAAACTGGGTGATTTAGGAAAGGTGTGGCAGGAAGAGAAATAGGACAGCTTATTATTTCAAAATATTTCTTGTTGCTGAAATGAAACTGAAATTGTTAACTACCAGAAAGATTTAATTCAATGCGAAAGGCGCGATAAATCCTTGAGCACTGCAAATGTAGCACGTATGTTTATATCTGAATAGCAGCATGTCAACTGAGTCTGCGTAAATACTAAGAAATCCAGCACATCAACAGAGACAGTGTTAAGTAGCAAGGAATTTTGGAAAAGAGTATCCATCTGCGTTGTGAGATTCTCATCTATATAAGTGGTGACATTTGGTAATGTGTGTGGAAACTGTTTACACATCAACTGATGGAGACATGGCCAGTTGGCGAAGTTTCAATTTTCTGCCATGTGACCATGCTCTTTATTCTATGCTATTATCTCACTGCATCCTCCACAAAGATGTACGATTTTCCCTTATAGTCACCACCATATCTAATTCATCATTTGTACTGAACATTTTCCAAGTGTTTTCCGCAATAGATATCCACCTGTCAGGATCAGGACCGGTATCATCATTAGGCTCAGCTGTCGTTCTTAAACTAAAAACTGCGTTGATATTCTGTTCAAGACATGAGCGAATTGTTACTTCGTACTCATACTTGTTATCTGTAGTGCCGAGTGGCTGTACAGTTATTAACAAGCGTCGATCTTTTTCAATACGCTTTCGGTACAGAAATACCTCTTCCCTGTAGGCTATTAGCAATGCATTGTCTTCAAGAGATTTGCATTGGAAAGTGGGGCCTCCTCTAAGCATACCCGCGTGTCCTTCTAACACGTGCTTCTGCAAGTGGCTCAAGGCACCATCCCAGGCGCAGGAGATGTGTGTAATTTTGGACAAGGGGCATTTGACACGAGAATCAGTGCCGTTATCTTCCCCTTCTGCTTCCTCCACGTCCATGTTAAATTCATCGTCGTTGGACGCGGTGGCACCGTCACCATATTTTTGCTGAGAAGTGCTGGCAGGTCCTTCTGCATTGTGAGCTGTGCTCAGATCCCCTGCTTCTTGAGGCTTGCCCTGCCCGTGCAGTTCCGCAGGCTGGAGAGGAAAATAAATACGTTCATTATTATCAGATATCTTATTGTAGCCACACATTCTGAAAGCAGAACTGAACATCAGTGCTTTAGCCAAGTTAATTTGATATATAATATTACCAAATTGTTTCCTTTCTCTTGTAATATAAATATTATATATATGTAAACGTTCTGTTGAAACTGAAGAATTTGTGATCCTGTCATTTAATCCAACTTCCCACTCTCAGTTAAAATATTATCTACCCAAATTTTGGGGGTATTCGGGAAAGCATGTTTTAATATATATATTTTTTTAATTTTCTAACATGCAAAATATTTGCTAATGTAATACATATGACTGTGTAAACTCTGCAGTAACATTATACACCTCCTGACAGAGTGCCATGCTCCTTTTCACCCGGCAATCGTGGACAGGGCCGCAAAGAGCGGGTTCGGACCCCGATGAAAAACTTTTCGGCCACCCCCCTCCCCATCCAGCAGGGGCGGACCAGCTAGAAATCTGTACACTGAATTAGAAAGGCTGACAGTCAGTTGCAGCGTGACTTGGACTTGGTAGACAGATAGTGATACTACCGAGACCGACAAAAACATGTGCAATACAGTGAGGCCCTTGGCCCCCTTCCGGCCCGACGGGCCCCCGTACTGCGTACTGGGTTCCCCCAATCCCCTCCCTCGTAGTTACTGCCCGTGGACTTCCTTTAAAGGACGTGTTCGCGGATGCATTCCTTAATTATCTGTCATTATATGTTTTTAAATTTTCTGTGTTGATTGCTTGAACAACAAAAGGAACTATAAGAATGAGTGTGGTACTCCTACGTAAATCAATTTAATACTATTTCTAATGAGATTTTATAAAATGCAGGATATCCTGACGAGTTTTAAATGAACAAAGTCTTCAATGATTAATGTCATTTTTAATGTCTATAAAGTTTACAGTGTTTATTTTTTTATTTTCCTGTATGAAAGGGTATTTCACTTCCGCAGCCGATCGGAAGGTAGCCATCCCCGTTCATGCCTGTCATTAAACCCCGTCTTTGATTACGCTGTCAGCACTGTAATGATGAGTCAAAATCCGTCTGTGCACAGTTTTACAGATTGACGTAGGTGAGCGTAAGTTGTGCTGTCAGTAATCGGGTTATACTGCGAATTCGTAATAACACACACGCGCGCGCACGCACACACACACACACACACACACACACAAAAAGAAATTGTGGCGTCAAAAATAAGATAAAAGGAGATATAGAATTAGATGCCATGTTTCTCGGGAATTAACGAAATACTTCCCTCTCTTGCTTACCTGGGTACTGGAAGCTTCCTTCCTCTGCAGAGTTAGACACACTTCTCCATCGACTTCCAGGACTTGGCCAGGCTTGATGTTCATTTGTCCGGGGATTTGCGAGTGATAACCTTTAACGCAGAGTGTCTGTCTTGCCATCGCTTTTAACTGGCCTTGCACGTGCACTGCTACACGTGTCCCCACAGCGAGTGATGTATTCTGCAGCACCTCCAGTTCTCCTGCCATATGTAACTCTTGGTTTCCGTGCACAACCTGCTCGTTGACATTCTTCAGCAATCTGCCGTGACGCACTGTTTTATGACAGTCTAGTGCCACTTCTCCGGATCTCACCTCCACATTTCCTCTCATTGTCATCACCAAACGCTCATCTGTCTCCAACTGCCCTCGCACGTAAATCTTCCTGCCGGGTCCCAAGATATTTTCAGCGGGGATCTGCAGGACTCTATTGTCCGACATATATATGTCACCTACAACGTGATGTTTTTCGCCGGCTACCAGTTCCACTTTAGTTATATCTTTCAAATCTGGGTCCTTCTTCTCTTCTTTGGTATCAAGCTGCCGAGAGTCTTTCGCTGGGAAGTACGTGCAATCATGCACATATCCACAGAGAACATCTTTTGCCCACATTTTTCCTTCCACATACAAGACTTGACCAGCCTTAATATTCAGCCTTCCGAGCGCTGGAGACCAGTAACGTTTCACATACAAGAATTGGCCTGACCGCATCCTTAACTGTCCTTTCACATGTACGATTTGACTGAACCCCTCTGTAATCAAGACACCATGTTGTACCACCAACCTTCCGGACATTATGAGTTTCTCACTGCTGTTCACTATGAGTGGATAGCGATTCCTTACCAATTTGCCACGCCGCACAAATGTACGGGCGTCTACTCTCACTTGTCCCGACCGCACCCACACCAGTCCCGCCATCTGCAGCACTAGACGGTCCCCAATCGCGAACCCGCCAGACACGTTAATCCTACTGCCTTTCCCCTCAAGCACTTCACCGGGACTCAAGAATTGATATTTGGGCACCTTTATGTCGGCTAGCACCCACATTTTCCTCCCTCCTGCCAGCTCCAACAGACCGCGGCGCCGGTTGACGCCAGCTGCTTCTTCCAAAGCCTCCTTAGACGTATCTGAACTTTCCTTCTTCTGTTCCTCAACCATCTCAAAAGTGTCATCTGCCACCTCCATCATTCCCATGCCCTGCGGCGCCAACTCCGCAGTTTCCTTCCCTTTTTCGACATCCGTTTGCACATTTCCACTGCTCTCTCCGGTTTCTGTCGCCCCCAAGAGGCTCAAAGCAGCGGGCGGCTGCTCTACTGCCTCAGACTGCATGGCCGCCCTGACAATAAAACAGATTTGTTCTTCAGTACCTTACCTTAAGTCAGAACTGTTCTACAGTAGAACCCGCTCTAAACGGAACGTGCTGTATGTGCAAAGTGTATGTGGTCCCTTGCACAAGCACTGACACACCGTTTACACTTAGGCCTGAATGTAAAAGAAGGCAAAATATATGACGTAGAACTGAAAGTCAACGCTCACACAAGAAATAACTGGCTTGAAAATTTGCATTATTATGTATTTATAACTTTGTTACCTGCTGTATTTCCTGTTGTCTGTATAAGAATTTATGCTATTTTTAGGCGCTTTCGCAAAATTTCCAAAAGCGACCACTAGCTTCGTCATTTCTGTCTGTCTGTCCGTCCGTCTGTCTGTCCGTCCGCATGCAACAACTCGGCTCCCGTTGGAAGGATTTCCATGAAATTTGTTACATGAAGACTTTTCGGAAATCTTGCGAGAAAATTCAAGTTTGATTAAAATATGACCAGAACAATAGGTACTTTACATGAAGACCTGTGTACATGTGTATCGTACTTTGTCGCTGAATTCTTCTTAGAATGAGAAATGTTTCAGACAAAAGTTGCAGATGGAAGCAAAACACACATTTTTTGGTCAGTAACTTTTTTTTTCGAAAATGTTTCTGTTTGTGAGATAATGTGGAAAAATATGGTACAGTGAAACAGGCCACAGATGATAATAATGGTAATGTTGCCACAAAAGATGCACTTTGCATGGCGGATAACTAAGGCAAGAATACGGACACACACTTCTAATATCTAATTCTTGTTTCATAATTGATTAACTCCGTCTGATCACGCACAATGTTTCACGGCAACACTTAAAAAAACTGAGAAACTGCGCAACGACTTATCTGTTGTTACGATCTGATTAGTAAAATTGTACGTCTAAAGACAGTCATAAGCAAACGAACATTCTTCTGTTTCAGTGCAGCCTGTGTATGTACCGTGCAGGATGGGCTGAAAGGCTTGGCGGCGACCTTTTGGACGAAGGCACACAGAAGCTTGTACCAAGATACGAAGAATGCCTTAATTTACATGGCGACTGTGTGGAGAAGTATTTTAATGTACGAAGCTTGCAAAATGTAATAATAAAGATTTTTTAAAAATGCTTTAAACGCGTTTACACCTCCCTGTTTCTTACGCTCTGGACGCACTACTTACGAGAAAGTGTAAGGAATGTACGAGTAAGTTGGAAGGAAGGAAGGAAGGAAGGAAGGAAAGCAAATAGAAGCGACAAGAGGGGCAGGAATTTATTTCCTGATTTTGGATGAAGCTTAACCTTTTAAAGTCTAGCGGTAACTTTACGTAGCACCAGGTTTAACATTAAAAAATTCTACGTGGTGCCCACATTGGGTTTATGTGTTTTGTACGGATCTCAGAACAAACAGCAACTTTTGCCTTATAAAACATTAAGAGACTGGTTTTTATAACCGAAGTGGAGAGTGTTTACAGCGCGGTACGCACTGAGTCCTTATATGAAACAGATACGCTTCGTCTTTAAAGGGTTAAACTGAACGTATGAATGTTTCAACATGAAGCCCCCCTCGTAGAATGAAGTGTAGGCACTTACTGCATTTTGTACAGGTATAGTACGTAAAAATATAAAACACACCGCTCTTTCCCGACCCACATAAAACGCCTGATTTAGTACGTGCCTGCGTTCTATCATTCACCTCAGCACCAACACGTATGGTGGAGGTGAAGTCTCCATGCGATCTTAGTTTTCAGATATACGTGCACATTTTAGGTTGCCATTGTCTGAGCTCGCCTTGATCTTCCGTATTTCATTATATAATCGTTATACAGAAAGGCCTCTCCTCTGACAACACTAGCCGACCTGACAAAGCAGGTGTCATACTTAAGTGGCATGCTAATATGCTGCGCTGCTTCACACTGCTGACACACATGGACATTACTTGCACAAATGTGAGTGGATATGCATAACTTGGCTAATAACAAATTAACACAAACTAATGCACAGTAATAGGACAGTTTGTATTAAACTCTGCACGACCTCCTGAACCCATTACATTACGTATGTTTCGACAAAAATACTGTCATCATCAGGGGGTTGTCAACGGTGCAGAAGTCCACTCAACGGTCCGTATGTCAAAATATAACACACGGTTGAGTGGACCTGTGCACCGTTGAAAACCCCCTGATGATGACAGTACTGTTGTCGAAACATATGTAAGCTAATGGGTTCAGGAGGTCGTGCAGTTTTTAATACAAACTGTCCTATTATTGTGCATTAGTTGGTGTTGATTGGTTTAGGATAAAATGCACGTTGTGAATAATATAGGATTGGCTAATAACATTGGGGGGCCGGGGGGGGGGGATCGACTGTGGGTATTAGGAACTTTAATTTACGAAGGCGTCAGGTTAGAAAGATGGGCAGAATCGCTAGAACGCAAGATTTTAATTTCTTCACATAATCATTTAGAAAATATTTCTATTTTTTACTTGCCCCTCTTCAGCTCAGTAGCCAAAAAGACTATTCTTGGGTAGAAAAAATACTGGAGGGGCATTTGCCCCACCCTTGTGCACCATAAGTTAAGCCTATATGTGGGCGTTCTGAGCTTGTTTCGGCTGGAACACAGGGGGAATTGTACGGTCGCTCTTTCGGAGGATATTTGGCGTGATTTCGAAAGAAATACAAATTTGCTGTCAGACACGTGAAGGCTGCAAAGTTACGGCGGTTTGTGTTGCAGAAGCAGCGAATGTTCTTACGTAGTACGTTAATGCCTACAGTGCTGCTGACCTAGGTTGTGTAGGGGCAAGGGGCTGTCGCATGCGAGGAAGGCGAGAGCAGTGGTTAATTTCATCGTTCTTCCTCCATTCTGCGCGAGTTGGTAACACTTTCATGCGAATATTTGAAAGGCAGTTTATATATATCACGCAATGTGTCTTAGTTTGCAGGGATTTGCGTTCCTTACCATTACCACAGCAGTGTGCGTCCTTGTATCTATTTTATCACAACACGTGTTAAACGGAATCTTCAAACACGTAACTGAAGAGCCATTTTTTCATTTCGCTAAATTTTACACAAGACACGTTTCAGTTTCCCATGGCGTCATCTTAGGCGTTTTGTCTCTTGTCCTCTTGTTTGGTAAACTAATTGCAATGTTGTGGTAACTGTGTGCATATGGTGTACGTTACAGTTACTCAATTGCGTATGTGTGACTCTTAAAATTCGTACAAGTTTGTGGTTTTGTGATATATGTGGCCGTACGCGCTTATATTATAATTTACATAAACATATTTACTCTTATCTTGAAATATGTAAAATATAACGAGAGTACAACTCTGTAAACACTGCAACAATATTTTCAGGCGATTTCTTTCTGACCTGTGCTTCTTTACACTTGAGCTGGACGGCTTCATCTTGTAACCCATTAAAATTCTAGTAACTGCAAGTTTCCTTATTTAGTTCTGCGCCCCTTTGCTTGGATTTTGAACACAGGTATCTTGACTTTGCGTTGAATTTCTAATCCGTGTGTAGTATTGTTCCTGCTAGCTTAGCTGAGCCACAGTCCACGAAATGAGGAGGAAAGGCTCCACAAATATCAAAGTATTTCATGCGAAATGTGTAGTGACAAATTGAAAACACTTTAATTCTGCGACACGCTCCACCTTTATGAACATTTGTCTTCGAATAAAGTGCACCAAATTATAAAACCTTGGAAACTATATGACATTATTCGATATGTTATCCGTACGTGTCTTGTATCATTTCCAGGCATGTTCAGTAACAACATACGGTTTACGACTTGCGTAAGGATTCTTTACGTGAAAAGTTTATGTAACCCGAAATTTATGTAAGTCTGAATAGAGACCCCCCTCCCCTCGACACACACATTTTTGTGTCATAGCCATCGTTTATGTGTTCGTTTTTACAGTGTCAGCGTGCGTGATTAAAATTTTACTTTTATCAGCTTTTTCATATGAAGCACACAAAGTAGAAACATTTAATAATTACGTATTAATAATTAGAATTTTATTATTATGATATATACAGTGTTAATTAAAAATATTAATGCGAATTTTTTACCTCAGTCGCACATTACATAACCCGGAAACTGTCTGTAGAGTAACAATTTTGTGCGTCCCTTTACTCACCTCGACATTGCAGCACTAGCACCCCGGGGGCAGGGATCGCGTTTTTGAAAAGCGCAGGGGCTTGCGAAACCGCCGTTGGAAACACAAGGAACTTTCGAAATTTGGCACCTAAACAAACATCAGCAGCCTTAACGTTCCATCACAGCTGAACATATTAAAAATACTCACATTTGGTAACATTTGATATTACTGGCACGTGCATTTGACAAGGAATTGCAGTAGCTAACACGTGAGTACAATACATGTGATGTCACACATTCTGCAGGCCTGATCAATCTGTTACGTCATGCGGCCAACGTCGGCAAAATTTGGTCTTTATGTAGCAGCCCGTAGCGGGTTGCCATACCGACTATGCTATTCTGTTCCACGTTTTTATATATGTAATTTTTATTAGAAATATAAACTACAGAGAAGAGAAAAAGTTTGTAAAATAATGCAGTTCACAATATTGGCTAGGGTGCTGCTATTCCTACACATTTTTACAAAATACAGCTGTTCGAATTGCTTCAGCGATCAGTTCGGGTCTGCCAGGCGAAGGTTTAAAAAGGCGTTTATTCGTTTGAAATATCTCCGCGGGGCAAAACACTGAAATCTGCGCTCTTCTTGGATGTTACGCAGACCTGAATGGTAGTTCTGTACCGACGTTTCGGAACAACTTATCGCTCCCATCTTCAAGGGTCAAGAAGTCCAAAAAGGAAGCTTTCTTCTTGGACTTCTTGACCCTTGAAGATGGAACCGATAGGCTGTCCCGAAACGTCGTTACAGAACTACCATTCGATGCTGCGTAATGTCCTGTAGGAGCGCAGATACCATCTACATCGCTGCGGAAGCCACAGTAACGCTGTGTCGCGGGCAACTTTTGCCTGCGAGCTACGGCTTGATTACCCTCCACTCTGTGAAACTGGCGACGTCTTAAGCCCTCAGCTTTTATATATAGTTTAAGCGTCGATCGTATTTTTGTGAGAATAGAGAGATATTTTTTCCGGAACAAGTATTAGCTGAGTGAACGTTTATTTTCCAAAACTGTAAACAGCTTATACTGTTTTGTCCGCACAGAAAGAGTACGAATACCTTATGGTATTTAAAAATAACGCCAGGAAAATTTTAATTTAGTAACACGTATATACCTACACAGAAGTACCTGATTCAATGCAAAATGAACTGTAACTGTCAGTCCACGAAAATGACCTTTTGAGGTGATCTTCATCCAGGTGACCACCGAAATGGGGGCTGTCGGACTGCAGCCCCGCAAGGAAATAGAAAATTATTAAAAAACACACACAGGCTTTGTAGACATGATGATTTCAAACTTTTACGTGATTTACCCTTCAGCCGAAGCGAGCCACTGACATCAGCTAATAACTAGTACACCGAAATTTTGAAAATTAAAAACTCAGAAAATATTAGGTGAACTTAAAAGGAAATTAAATTTTGTGATTCAAGTTACGTGAGTTGGTCGTGGGACATGTAGTTACATGTGTATATATACATACATAAATGCAGTTGCAATGTTACCTTGCACTCACATTTGTGACATGATTTTCGTTACATAGATTTTGAAGTCGAAGATAAATTATGTATTGCATCTCAGTCGGCAGTTCGTCCCTGCCTACACATGCACACACGCGCGCACGCACGCACGCACGCACAATGAAATAATGTGGGTGGGTGGGTGCGTGCCTGCCTGCATTGACGTCTGTAAACATGTGCATCCGACGTGGTAGAGAAGCCATTGCGTACTCCATTAAGCCTTTAGAGAAGTTTCCTATGCACTCCCGAATTCGTTGTTTTTGAGTAAGGTCGCTGGCAGGAAGTGTCTCACGCACTTTCGCCTTCAGGCAGTCCTACAGGGAAAATACCGCTTCCAAAGGATCAGATAAGCCACGTGACCAGTCAAGTGGACCCGATATTAAATTCCTGATTCACTATTCGTGCACTTCTACATGTAATTCCAATCCCAAGACCAACAGAATACACAATGTGTTCCATAAAATAAACGTAATATTGAAATGTTCGTTTCGCCGAACACATTTTGCAGTTTTTTATTACAGGGTTGTATATGGGAATTTGGATGGGTAAAATTAAAAAAAAAAAATAAAGAATAAACAGTAATGTAATGTGATTTTAACAACAGCAGCAGGCTCTGAATATTTCCTTACCTTCAATATTTTCTGCCTGTCGCACCCCGCAAAATCGATGCTCTCCACTGCAAGTATAGGTCGAACTGGCATGGACAGCTGTAGCAGCAGCCCGTTGGGAGTCTACAGCGGCTACGGACACATGACGTCAGTCGCTATACTTGGATTGGTCCATTCGGTTCTAGAGGGGTGTGAGATTGATTAGTTACATACGTTTACATTGCACTGTTCGCTGTGTGTTACCCACTCTTAACTGAAAAATATCTCAGTTCTTCGCAGATTTATCGCACTACGTTTCGGCTGTACTTAGGAGAGGCATCCTTAAACTTTTACGTGGCGGGAGAAACTTTCTCAAAATTTGGTCTGCATGCGGGCAACATGAACTGCAACACATAGAATGAAGAATGCATGTATATGTAATTTTACCTATGTATTTGTCTACACATCATGTGCGATAAATATATAGCTATGATAACAGGAAAAGCTCATAAGAGATGCGATTCACAGTCTAGGCTAAAGTGTCGCTCTTTTAGAACATGTTTCCACAGTGAATTAGTAATTTTATTTAATGTGTTCCATGTCTGTGCACTATGTTATACAAAAACACTAATCACCAACAAATGCACAAAGAGGGCTTTATCATCAATCCTAACACAGTCCTACATGTTTCGACCCTCCTGGGTCATCTTCAGGGAGAAGTTTTTTGTTATCATTACACTAAGGTTGCAGTTTGTAGTTGAGTGAGAATGTGCTGTTGACTGTGAACTCTCTGCGGTCCCGGCCTGCGGCCTGCAGGCCGGGACCGCAGAGAGTTCACGCCTCCAGTACACAGTCAACAGCACATTCTCACTCAACTATAAAGTACAAACTTAGTGTAACGATAACAAAAAGTTCTCCCTGAAGACGACCCAGCAGGGTCGAAATATGTAGGAGTGTGTTACAATTGATGATAAAACTCTCTTTGTGCATTTGTTGCTGACTAGTGTTTTTGTAGTAATTTTATATATGTTTCCGTAAGTAAATGTTTCGTACGTTTAAAGGACGGCTTCGGTGTTCCAATTGTGCTTTTCCAGGGAAAGGCTTAAAACACATTTCCCAGTCCAAATGTCTGTGCCATTCCTACCAAAGCAGTAGGCCCAAATACTTAAAGTCATATATAACTGAGAGACATTTCAGAATAAAGCAAGAAGAAGCATATTCAGACCTCAAGGAAATAAAAGCAGGAGTGCCACGAGGAAGTGTACCTGGACCGGCCCGCTACCTATTGTACACGAGTGACCTTCCACCGCCAGAAAATAATACAATAACCACATTCGCAGACAACACGGCTGTTCTAGCTGTAGGACACAGCAATGAAGAAGCAACAGAAAAATTATAGGAAGCTGCCAATCAAATAAACAACTGGACAAAAAGATGGCGTATCAAACTAAATGAAGCAAAATCAGTTCATGTGAACTTCACTAATAAAAAAACAATAGATACCGGTAACCGTCAATGACTACCAAATACCGCACTCAAACACAGCGAAATGCCTCGGTATGACGCTAGACGCTAAGCTGCGATAGAAAGTCCATGTTAAAAAGAACGGAGAAAAGCTTGGCCTCAAAAACAGAAAAATGTATTGGCTGCTGAGAAGACGGCCCACTCTGTCTCTACACAACAAACTTATGCTTTACAAGCAGATCCTGAACCCCATCTGCACGTACGGCGTACAGCTGTGGGGATGTGCCAGCCAGAGCAATGTTAAAATTATACAGCGCTTCCGAAACAAAGTACTGAGAAATATCGTCGGTGCACCTCGGTACGTGAGGAATAGTGATCTCGACAGGGATCTGGACATAGACCACGCAGACAAAGAAATAAAACGTTTCGCACGGAAACACGAGGATAGGCTCCATCAACACACCAACGTCGAGGCTTTACAACTCCTGGACAACAGTGATACAGTGAGAAGGCTTAAGGGGGTAAAACCCTTCGGGCCAATGTAAAGTGTCAGTGAAAAAGGCAGAGTTGTGCTGGCGAAACACAAGAAAAACCTGTCTAACTACAAATGCCACAAAGTAATGAACGCCACTGGGTGAATTCTTAGATTAAGATTAAACGTAGCGTTTTAGGTCAGAAAAAATTACTCGTTAGTCTTAAGACCAGTTGTAATAGCAGAGACACACAAAAAAAGTCCCTGCGGGCAACAAAACACTGTGTTGCGGGTAGCATATTGCCCGCGAGCTGCAGCTCGAGCTGGCCTGACTTGGAGCAAGGAACTGCAGGCTTATCCTCAGGTACGAACGTAAAATGGCGTAGAGCGTGTGAAAGAAGGAGAAAAGGGATATTTGCCAGTTACTGAAACGGATGTCTACATGTTCTAATTCTTCCGTTCGCACTATGGCCGTGGGGTCAACTCAGCATCTAACAGAAAGGAGTACCACGGATATTTCTTGGGCGGGGTTAAAGGCGGCCGGTGCGTATGGCTGACAGCGTTACCACCTTCATGTGCCGACCCTCTAGAAAGTCTGGGAGCCACCAACGTCATTAAACCCTCAGGGCCTGTCCAGGCCCGTACAGGGACTGCTTTGTAACATGTTCTAGCATACAGAAGTGACTTTAACCCTTTAAAGACGAAGCGTATCTGTTTTATATAATGACTCAGTGCGTACCGCGCTGTAAACACTCTACACTTCGGTTATAAAAACCAGTCTCTTAATGTTTTATAAGGCAAAAGTTGCTGTTTGTTCTGAGATCCGTACAAAACACATAAACGCAATGTGGGCAGCACGTAGAATTTTTTAATGTTAAACCTGGTGGTACGTAAAGTTACCGCTAGGCTTTAAAAGGTTAAGAAACTGTACTAGCCGACTTATTTTCATAATTCGTTAGGTGCAATTCTTCCCTCCCCTTCCCCAATGGCTAGACAGCCCCCAGTGGGCCTAGGCCTCCTCATTATCGGGGCTTCACGATCACACTCAGGCACACCACACTCGGTAGGACTCCTCTGGACGAGTGATTTTTATAGAATGTAGAGTGTTTTGGTTATTCCCTTACCTGCAATATGTCCGTCTGTCGCACAACAAAGCAGCTTCTTTTCCCTCTCAGCACCACAGTTCTACTGCGGGGGGAATTCTAACATCTTGCTTCACAGGACATGGCTGACATCGGCGCTGCACATGGACTCGTCCGTACGCAGAAGTAGAGGGGTGTCTGGTTAGTTATACGCTCATAGAGAACACCTGTTTTTGTGTTGTCCACAATTAACAGTTTGCAGACCGACAAAAAGTTTAAATTTTTCCTTGGGGGGGGCGCCCCGCGCGGGCTGGCCCTGAGGCTATATATATGTAATGGGTGACTGGTGGGGTGTTGGGAAAGTTGGATTTTTGGATTGCTTTATTAGTTTAGTTAATCTTTTGCAAGTTGGTTGTCCTACATGTATATATCGTGTAGCACAGAATATGTGCAGTGGTCAGGAAGCCAAGCCGTACAGGAGTCGGGACTTTGCTGACTAGATTGATGGACTTTGTTCCCTTTGCGATCGCCTACTTATATGGTCATGTTATGGAATTGTGTCTCTGGTTGGGTGCGGTGCAGCGTACAGACGCTGTAACGTCAGCACTGCCAGACAAAGGGATGGCAAGGTTATTTAAGCCCTTGCTACTGTGATTTGTGGCAGCTGGACACTCACTCACCACTTACTTTGGATTAACTTGTGGAAACTAGTTATTGTGCGACGAGTAGCGGGGCAAAGTTGTTTTAATTTGTGTGATTTTAAACAAAAATTATTTTAATTGGTGTGATTAGAAAACGATGATCGGATTATTGTATTTGATTACGGGTAAGTTGAAGTAAGTGTTTGGAATTTTGTTTAGTGTTTTAAGTTAATGAAATTTGAGTGAGTAATTTCGGTTTAGAACTGCGTATTTTTGTGACTTGGGAACCACCACTATTTTGCCAATTTTTAGGATTTTGTAATTATAAAGCGTGACGTAACGGAATCAGAGACGCAAGGGAGCCGACTCGGTGTGCAACTTGGAATAGAGACCGCACCAGTGTGTATAGTGTACAATTTTGTGTGTCTTGACAGGAATTAGAATTAGAGCAGCAGTGTTAGCACTCGATGTTCTTTTTCGTTTGTAGTTTCCTCAGACAGGGTTGGTTACAAAAGTAAGCCCCTACTACCCCTCCAAATCACTTCCCTGATAACTCCGCACATAGTGAAAGTGGTGGCAGCAGATCAAATATTCCGATTTCGAGCCTACGCCAGCCAAGCTACCTAGTGGATGCTCCCCCATCCATTACATATAATTTATGTTTGATTTTAAAAATTATGTTGTAAAATTAATGTTGTAAGTATAACACAACACTGTCTGCAACTGAATTTATATATATGTACACACACACACACGAATATAACTGCATGTTCCATGACTCAAACACAGTGTCCCATCTTCTTGTTTCTTTTTAAATATTAATAACTTATTTCTCAAAATTCTAACGTACACGTCATCAGCTGATCTCAGTTGCTGATTTGGGCTGAAGGCAAAACCACGTAAAGCTTTTGATATAGTAATATCTACAAAGTCTGTGTTCTTTCGATTTCAGTTTTTGGTGTTTGGGGGGGGGGGGGGCTGCAGGCAGGCAGCCCCTTCCCCTTGGTGCGCCCTTGGTTTGTTCTGAGATGCATACAAAAACACGTGAATACAACGTGTGGGCAGAATGTATAATTTGATAATATTAAACATGCTAGCACTCAAAATAACCACCAGGTTTTTTAACCCAAAAACAGCATATTTCTTCATACAATATTCGCACTACGTTACGGCGCTGTCTCGGGCAGGAAACCGTAGGGTTGCCAGCAGCCAGTTTGTGAAATGTCGTGCGATGTAGCAAGGGGGCGAAAAGGGTTTTGTCAAACAGGTTGTCCAAATATTTCAGTCAGGATCCAAAATTGGTTTTATGATGTAGAACTGCCTTCAAGCAGTTGTGCCAGTTGATTTGCGTGCATAGTTTGTTAAACGTCGCTTGCTTTTATAAGCACTCAGCCTAAAACACATCTGTCGAATTCGGTGAGCTCAAATTGAAGTTGGTTTAGGAAACATGCTTCAGCACTACGTTACCGTTGTTGATTCCGTGCACTGTGACTAAATTATTCATGTATAAATCCAACATGTGTACATATAGTACTCATAACAATGTAGTGTTTTGTTTACTGCTGCAGGTTGCGGCGGAACTGCTCCGTCTTCAGGGAGTCTACACACCGATATTAAAAGTCACTAAAATATAATACATTACAATATTAATACATATTATATCGCAGTTATTTCTGCAACTAAATTCAAAAGTGTATGATCTCGTAAAGTGTGGTGGTACATTGTAATGTAATGTATGGTACCTGCACGAACCATGCATAAGTTTAACCCCATTTTACGGGATCTCACACTTTTCAGTTTATCTGCAGAAATCACTACGATATAGTATGTATTACTGTCGTACCGAATTATATTTTAGTGGGTTGTAAATATTGGTGTGTAGACTCCCTGAAGATGGCGGACTTTCACCGAAACCTGTAGAAGTAAACAAAACATTGTATTGTTATGTATATCAGATGTGCATATGTTGGATTTATAAACGAGTAACGCTTCACCACGCTTGATTACTTTAAATCACAGGCTTAACCTTGGGGGGGGGGGGGACGCAAGGGGAAAAAGCTCCCTCCCACTATTTTTTTCTATCTACGAATAATTTTCTTTTGACTACTGAGATGAAGAAAGGCAAATAAAAAAATTGGGGACAGTGGGGAAAGGGGTGTATGTATATTGAGGGCTGCTTCAAACCAACCTTCCCCCCTTCTTTGTAACTTGGCTGCTTCGTAAATGAAAGTTCGTAATACGTACAGTTGGGGGGGGCCGGCCCCCGCTCCAATTTTATTAGCGAAGTTACACTTATGTTTGAAATTATTTCCAAAAATTTTACCTCGTTCTGCAGCACACAGAGTCCCTCTAACTACACGTGTCCGGTCATTTGCAGCAGTTGACCGGGCACCACCCCCACGTCATTGACCGCCTATGTCACATGCCCTTATGTAAAATGCTATGTTATCTGCCATAAGAAAGGAGCACACCGTGGTTGTATGTATGTAACATGTAAGGAAATGGTGTAAAATGGAAACGAAATGCAAATGTAATATATGTGACAGAAAATAACTTAAATTGAGGAATGCTAAAAATTTAGGTCTTCTGCCATATAACGCCATGTAGACTTTTAAATTGTGAGGGCATTTATAGGATCTTATTGTCCTCCTGTGGCTGGTGAAGCAGGACATGTCAGGATGATGCGTCCTGTTTTAAATGAAGTACATCAAACTTTATTTCTCGTACTGTCGCTGACATTTACTTACTGCTGCGTGCTTCAGTACTGCTGTAAGCTACAAGAACATTCAATCTCATGAGAGCGTTGCCAGGTGGAACAGTCCACTGTTGTGTAAATAAACCGCTGAAAACGGAGGCAAATGCGGGGAAGATTATGTACTCCAGAATTAAGAAATGCGTTAGAAAAAGTTCAGTGTGGAATAGTAATTGATATGCATAAAATATGTTAAATTGCTTTTATTGCTAATGGTATGACGTCCTGATACCTCATTGTTCAGAAATATTAGCAAACGTCCTGTTGCAACAGTGAGACTGACTGCCACCGCTTTACATGTTCCGAAATGATACGAAGTGTGTTTAAAATCGTTTATTTATTATTTTTACGGAGGCTAATTTTAACATGGCACACTTATAGGGGACTGCATTTTGTGTTGCAATGTCATCATACATAGCCATATTTAAGTGCAATTTAGTGTTAAGTGCCTGCAATAAAAATTTCCAATTTCGATTATGTGCACATTATATGTACTTGTGATTCGTGCAGTTACTTCTAACCCTGTGCGTACCCAAAACTTATATTTTAAGAGATATATCTCTTAATTAGTGTTTTTAGAAACATCTAATTAAGGCAGTATATAAGATTATAGCTCTCATTTTAACTGAAATTAATTATCTGAATTGCTGTAGCAAATTAAGCGCACAGATGATTAATAACTTTGAAGTAGTGTCTGGAAGAAAGACACTGTTGTTTTTAGGAAGAAAATTCTGCACACAAATGTGAAAATTAAAGAACTTTAAAACTGTGTGCATTGCACGTAATTCAGACGTACTTTGAGAAGTGTGTTTTAATGTTCAACATCCCCGTTGGCGTATGTTTCAATTTTCACACAAAAAAAATCAGTCACAGCCAACACTGTTTATATCTCTTTATTTGGAGACTGAGCTACAAGTTTCGGCCTGTCTGTGCCTAAGTGTGCAGGTGCCTTAGGCGAGACTTATCGGACTAACGATAATTCATTTGTAGATATTTTTTTCGAGTAAAACACAGATTAAGGAGCCTTAAAATATTCAGTCCACCTCTAATAGACTGCAGGATACTTGTGATTCTGCGCATAGTTTAGGTCTTTAAAATTAACCAACTAAGAGTCAAAATCTTGTAAAATCAATACTAAAATTCTGAGAATATAATTTCTGCATCAGTTAAGCCATCACCACCATTACATTTTATTGGCACGGGGGTTGTAACCCTCCGTCATGTTAATATTCAGCTGTGTGTAGATTGTGTTCATCAGTTCTAACACACAGTGCGTATTTGTTTTCTTCATACTGTGTTTATGGCACGGCATGATGGTCCTGATTAGTGTACAGTTTATACATACTGGCGAGAACATTTACTGTCGGGAGGGTTGAAAGTGGAAAATTTTTTTTTAAAAAAGAGCTCGTAGCTCTGGTGGCGTTAGCATTTCTCACTCTTCATAAGACCAGTAGATGGCGTTGCATTAAGCTGTTTCGCGCTACAAATGTGTGGTGTTACCCTGTGATTGTCTGTGGTGCAGGTGCCATACTTGCAAATTGCTGAGTAACAGCATACGTTCAGTACGGGTAATCTGCCTACATACGTTTGCTGGAGATGTCACCAGTTTGCACGCAAGCAACTGAATGTTGTGCGTCTTGTGTTAATGTTCTTCTTCAGGCACTAGTTGACGTTACGGCTGAGGGGTTCTTGTCCTCTTGCGTTTACGAATTTCCTTTATAGTCACTACCATATCTATTTCGTAATTGCTAACGAAAATTTCCATAGCCTTTGAATCAATAGATATGCATCTGCCAAGGTCCATAGCGACCTCAAATGTTTCAGTAATTCTATTTATATCAAACTGTCTGTTAATATCTTCGCTTTCACCGCGTGATTGAATTTGTACTTTACATGTGTACGTTCTGTTCGTAAGACCGACTTGCTGCACAAAGACGTGCATGTGACCACTGTACGACAAACGCTTGTAGTACAGAAATACCTCGCCTCTGTAGAGAATTAGCAGCGCAGTGTCTTCAGTAGCTTTGCAATGGAAAGTGGAGCATCTTCTAATAATGTCCGCGTGACATTCAGTCACGTGATTCTGTAGAGTGCTGAGAGTTTCACACCAGTTACAGTGCCTGAATTTGATTTTTGACAAGGGACAGGTGACAGTTGATCCAGCATGAATGTCTTCTTCCTCCACATCCGTCTGGAATTCATCGTCGTTGGTCGATGAGGAGTCGTCACGGCGTTGTGGGTCAGAGATACTGGCAGCTGCACCCTGCAGGCCGGATGTGCTGGGCACTTCTCCTTCCTGATGTGTGGTGCTAAAAATTCCTACACCATACTGAGATGTACTGGCAGTTGCCGCAGCGTCAGTTTCTTCTCCTGACTGTCGAAGGCGGTCGTTCCCACGCACGTGTCCGTTCTAACAAGTTAAACAAATAAGATTATGAGATTTTCATCAAATATCTACCTGCGTCCATATAAGCACTGAATTATATATAAGCTTATAGGCAATTTAATTTCAAATAAATCGCAAAATGTGAGTTTGTTCCTGTTGATGTCATGACAGCATTTAAGGAGAGTTGATTATAAATCCATTCATTCTTAAGCACAGAACTAAATGGAGGTGATTGATAATTTTCAGGCTCCGGCCGCTTTACCTCCCCGAGGGCTACCCTGTAGCCGTTGCACTGGAGGTTATGTGTGGCCCTGAACAAGTCTGGACAATTTTCAGATGATAAACATATCTCTTCCCTGACTAGATTCGAACCCCCACCCTTCTAGCCGGTAGCCTAGTCACTGCACCGCCTGCAGTACTGGCACTATTTTCCCTTTCCCTCTCCAACTATAGACACTGCTCGTTTCCACCGACTAACTTGCAGTCCCGTCCCTTCTTGTCTGTTCCCAGTCCCAATTTCAATATCATCTTCCCAAATCCCTGAGTCTTGTGCATAATAACTTTCCCCGGGACATTTATTTTCCAACCCGCAGTGCATTTGCAAGTGTACTGCACGTATATGTTTAAGGACAGCAGCACGTGCATAGGTGTACTGATAGAGAACCTCACCTTCTGTTAACTCAGGATGTGGAAACTGTTTTACAAACATGCTGTGCAATACATCCAGCAGCACCCTGTATATTTATGTGCCATTCGAATACCTTCACGACAGAACGAAATGAAGTTTACGAGAATAAATACAGTCTATTACTGTAATATCATTTATCCTAAGGCATTATAAATATAAGTTATATGGACGACAATTTTAAGTTAAGAGGATCCTTAAATTAGAAGCCATTTTTCACGGGCCGCTGACGATTTGTGTAACAGAGAATGAATGGGGGAACTAAGTACATCGCGAGCAGTGTGTTACCGTGGAAATAACTTTAGATATGCTTTAAACCACGTAAGCATTATGGAAATGAAAAACTACATTTCGTATAGACACAAGGTTCGAAATTAACATATTGCTTTAGATTCTGTCAGGCTGAGGTGTGGTTCGGAGGATTTCGCCTTCTTTATCCGTCAAGGCATTTTTTAGTCTGACCTCTTCTACCCACACGCTGCAGGTGTAGGGTGTGACTGTTGCTCGTGACAAAACTGAACGACACACGCACGGTCGTTAGGATTCCTCTGGACGAGGGATGGACCCGGCATTTTTTTGAACGTAACATATTCGTTTGTGATCTATAGAAATTAATGATGAATTACCCGCGTGGATGTCGCTTGTTTTACGTGTTTTGTACCTTTTTCTTACAGCGCTGAGTATAATATTTAAGTGTTACCCCTTTTATCTACAAACTCATAGCCAGGTAAATCACAACTGATGTCATTATACACGCACAACGTGGCGTAATATAGGAGTCCTGTGTGAATTTGGGGCGAAGGAATCACACGTTGTTAACATTTGAGTGTTAAGGTATTGTTGGTGACACGTAGTGGTTTTAAATAGAACATAGTTCAGCATCATGGAGTCACGTGACAAGAGGAATATCTTATTATCTTGACGCTAAGTTGAGGTGCCTTACGTTGTCTAGCACTGTCGTTTGGAACTGGAACAAACGTATTCTTTCAATTCACATTCAAGTAAATGCCCTGATCGCTCATTACTCGGTGAGGGGAATTGAGACGGATGAAGGGGGGGGGATGTGGTGCATAAGGAAGAGAAGAGAAATGTGTGTATGTTTGTTGTTGCGAAATCCTGAAGAAAGGAAAAAATCTGAAGAAAGTAGGCGTGGGTGGGAGTGCAAGTATAAAATTGAATTGGATCTTAAAGCAATGTAAGGGAGAGGGTGGCCTAGATTTGTGAGCCTCTGGATTTAGACAAGTGGGAAGGTTTTTCGAACGCGGTAACAAACATGGCACGCAATATAATGCTCGGAATTTGAGTACCCGCGGAAGTGTTCTTTCTGAGTACTCTGCCCTGTGCATTTACACTGATTTCCTTAATGGAAAGTTTTTGTCAGTTTACATGTTTGTACTACGCGCCATAACCTGTGACGGTGAGGAAGTTTTTCATATTATGGTACTGGTAATGCACTCGACTATTGGAATAAACTCGAGTTACCTTGCGAATTTCGGAAGAAACTGGAAAAGGCTGGCTGGAGTGGCATCACCCTTTGTTTTCAGTGAAGAGGCTACAGAGTATATGGCTCTTAAATCACCGGCAGCAGCTGATTCATACCACAAGGTTTGTTACCTTCCTTCTTCAAAGAAAACCCACTGTGTACTTGTATATATGTCCAAGGGTTGATTACTTACATTACTTCAGCTTCGTTAAGATTGTGCTGTTTTTACTTCGAGCAAGATCGATCTCCTTCTATTTTAGATTTGCAGGTGACAGGAAGTGTTGACAACCTAATTGCAAGAATGGAGGTGACGTGGTGTCAAGGAAGAGGGTGTTGGTTCGGTGATTTTGTTCTGTAGACATACGAAGTATATTTGTGGGGCTGCGGCAAGGAGGCCGGGTATGTGCTGCAGTGACACGCAGTGAAGAACGGGGAAGCAGGAATAAGGAAGAAGCCGCAAGAAGTACCAGACCAAGGGCGTTAGAGATTCAGACCGAAATAGACTATAGAATCTGCATCTGCTGTGTGACCAGTAGGGACACAGCGAATTCATTGAACTCACGGTAGAGTGTGATATATATGTATATATCGATCTGATTACGTTGCATAAATATTAAACTTAGGTTTTCTCTTATGTAATACTTCAGAGTATTTATTTCTGTTTGAATTTCCCTGTAGAACTGACTGTTTGTTCTTCATATCCGATCTAAAAGTGGGGACAGAAAATTCGCTGCTTATTAATCTAAATGAAGGATAGTCAGTTACTGCCACAGCCGCCACTGAAGTCACCGATTTCTTCCTTCACGCTTCTAAAGGCACTTGCTCTCTTAAAGTAGGGGGGGGGGGGTAATTAGTGCTAACCATGAATGCATTACAGTGCATCCTCATATGTAGAACTTAAAATGGCAGTGATCTTAGGTAAATTATGAAAGGAGATATCAAAGAGGTACCGTCTATGAAGAAAATAAAGAAATAGGTTTACCCTTCTCACATGCCTACATGTGCTTATTCACAGTCTGCCAAGTAATCTTTCACTTACCATTGTTTGAGAGGCATGTGCACGCATTCTTCCGAAAACGTCCACGTCTTGCTCAGGACTAATCTTCACTTTCCCTGTGACTGCACCAGCAACATCTGTTACCCTTAGCCTTTGTCCTGGCATCACCTTCATCTGTCCTCCTACTTTCACCATTTCAATTCCGCCCACAGTTATTACACCACCCTGCTGCACGCGAAGTGTTCCGCTTAGCAGGACTGTCTGGTTTGGCTGCATCACAAATGTTGGTGCGTGGACAAGCTGGATATTTCCGTCCAGCTCCACATCATCAGCGTTAACTGCCACACGTCCACGCCGCACTTTCGCAAATCCGAGCATTTGCACCAGGGGTCCGTAGTCTGTATAGAGCACTGCGGACACATTAATACATTCCCCCTGCCCCACCATCAATTCAGAAACATTTTCTATGGCTTGACTGTCTGACACTTGAGCGTGACCAATCACAGTCAGCTCTTGGCCGGATAAAAGAACAACTTGATTGCTCAGCAGCACCGATTGGAGTGGCAACGGCTCTACTTGACCAGCCTCTTCCACCACGCGACCAATAGCTTGTAAAACAACTTCCACCACATCTTGGTCTTCCTCTTCCACTGCATGTTCTTGCACCTGCGGCGCATCTTCCTCTGCCCCTTCCAGCGCCGGTTGGTGCATTTCCGCTTCAGCTTGCAGTAATTCCTGTCCTGCCTCTTGCAGCACTTCCTGCAAAGCTGGCCCTAATTCTTCCAATGCCTGTTGGGGCGCTTCTGGCATACCGGGTCCCACCTCCCCCATTGCCTCGTTGGGCACTTCTGGCTGACCTTCCGCTTCCTCCTCTAATGCCTCCTGAGGCACCTCCGCTTCAGCTTGTCCTTCCTCCTCCCCTTCCTCCTCCTCCTCTTCCGCCACTACATCTTCTTCCTGCTCAGCCACTTGACCTGCCTCCTCCACTAGTTGTTCGGCCTGCGGTGCCACTTCTGCAGCACCCTCCGGCTCGTGGATTGCCGGTTCGTCCGGTACTGAAGGTCCTCCAGGCAATGTCATGGTCACCAGTGCTAGGATCCTAAGGATCCGCCTGCGGAGCTCCTGTAGTTCTTCAGGATACATATCCTCTCTGACAATATGAAACATTTGTTCTTAGACATCTCACATTACAACAAACCCGTTCCACAAAGCAAAGAGAACCACACGGAAGGTGTTCTTATGCACAAAGTGTCTTTATGTTCAATCGGCTATATTGCAATACGCCACCCGAAATACACATAAGAAGACAGCGAAATACATGAGTAAGACTAAATGTAAACATTAATAAAAGCAAGTAGGTGTCTTCACAGTTTGTGCGTTTCTGTTGATGCGACGTTTTAAACGCTATGCTTCGTGTTATTTACACGAAAAAGATAATTCGTGTTAAAAATGGCAAAGAAATGATTGAAATTTCTGTAAATATCGTGGGAAGGTTTTAGTGTATTGCCGTTATAGGAGTAGATATATAGTTGTAAACAGCTGCGTAAGAGAAGGGACTCCAAACAATACGAAAGGAAGGGGGAAGAAAGTAAATAAAAGAAGTAGGGGAAAGGAGAAACCTAAAGGTGGAATACTTTACATCCGCACTTTAGAGGAAGAACAAATTAAAATTTTCGAAACTGAAGGCGAAGTAACCGTCCGAAAATAAAGGATAATAGTTTCTTTGTAAAGCACATGATTATAAAATAGAACTCGCTGTGATCGCGTGCCTTATGTAACGCCCGTCTCAGTATGTAGAGGTATTTAATGAAACTCCACATCATGAGATGCGTGGTGGAGCTAAAGCATAGCTCCACGCGCTCTTGACGTTAATAATTGATACAGAAATAGGTAAGTTTAAACTCCTGTTTAGTCAACTGGGAATATTAACAGGGACTTCTCTGTGGAAGAAGAATAAAAGTTTTATGACATTTACACAAATAAAACAAAACGCTATGAAATGTCACACTGCACATATCAGGTGGAACATTAAAATTTATTTTTGTGCACATAAAAATGTCTGTCAAGGTCTTGAAAAATACGAATCTTAAATCATCCACACTCCTTTATAGTTCTCAAACCTTCGACACCGCAATTTGACATTATATTGACCCATTTAACCCAACTTTAACCCTCATAAATAGCCCTAGAAACTTGCTGATGATGTGCAGTCTTTATTACTGATCTCTTACAAATTATTCGCAAAAAAATTTCTTCGCCTGATACATTCCTACAGTTCACTTTGCCCTCACTTACTTTTGCCTAGTATCCTGATTTTACTTCTCTAAATGAGCAAGATGACCTGGAAAAAATTACTTTTCTTTTTACGTGATACAATTTGCTCTTTGTTACTTTGCTTCTCTGACGTACGTGAAAATTTATATACAGAAACCTGTGAGCCTTTTTTTTTATCGAGGCAACAGAAGCATAACGAAATCGTACTGCCCCTAATTCGAAATCTTAAAATGTAACACACAACGGAAACATTGGCGCAGCCAAGGTGGGGTGCTCCTGCCGGGCTGCGGACCTCGCAAAGCGAAATTTTGAAAAAAAAACAACACAGAATTTGTAGACACGATGATATCACAGGTGGTTTTACATGAGTCACGCTTCAACCTAAATCAGCCACTGAAATCAACTGATGAGTAGTAAATTTGATTATTGAGAAATAAAACAAAAAATTACAAACGTGTAGGTATTTGTTTCCTTTTCAATTAGCTCCAGTTTCCCCTGTAACCTAATTAAATGTCGGCTCGGATATATTAATATGAATTTCAAAGCATAATTTTAAAATCAAACAAAATTATATATAGCCTCAGGGTCGGCTCCTCCCCCTCAAAGAAAAATTCTGGATGGGCCTGTGAAGGGAAATGTTAATTTATAATCACGAAACCTAATTAAAGTCATATTCTGTTTCCTTATGTATTTGTTTTCAGAAGCCTTGTTTTTATTTCACTCTGGTTTGAAAACCATTAATTGTAATATTGTGGTAGTAACGTAGGTGATTTAAGCGTTGGGGTCCCCTCATTTCCAAATGTGAATTTTTTTAATATTCCTAAGATTCCACGTTTGTGATAAAAGTATTTGTATTGTACTATACACGTACAGATTTATTATTGTCTTGTATCAAACGAGATTGAATGATATTATCACCCTGTAATCGATGAACCCATAATTGCAGGTAATTTTCTGCGTCCTATACTTATTTAAACACTTGTACTCCTTATAATTTGGACTATAATGCACAGTGTTATTGTCTTTCTTAAGAGTCGCGAGTTTTGTCTCATTAAACTACACATTACTGTGTTGTGTTCATCCAAACCTTCGTCATTGCGTCTAAGTTGAAAACATCTTCAGTGTATATCACAATTCGTGATTTAATAAAAATATTCTTACCTAAACGTACTCTAGTTACCGACCGTGCGTTTGAAAAACTCTGTAATTTATACGCACTTTCGTCCATACAGTTCCTTTCGCATGCGAATTTGTGCCCCTTACGAGTAACGATTTAAGCTCACTAGAATCAGTCACACAAAATTGGTATTGTGATGTTAATTTTTCTCCTGTCAAGTGAGAATCTTCGAATGTTATAAAACAACATATAACTCTAAATATTTTATGCAAACATATTGCTTGTAGACAGTGGAGTTGTATAATTCATCACTATCTGAAGCCTTTGTCTTAGCCTGTGTAATCCCCTAACAACCGCAACAAGTAGGGCGTGCTACGTGTTATTCAGTGTTAGTTATTCTGTAATTTTTTAAATTCGCATTTCTAACTACGTATTTGGGGTTTAACATTGTCCATACCGTGTATATTTGTGTTAATATATATTGGTGTAACGTATTTAGGATTGTTAAAATGCACGGACTGAAGAAGCAACATGAACATCACGCTCAGCATTTTACGATGTATTACCTTACCTGTAAACGTGCCGTCCACCTGCTGGTATCGGAATAGCTTGATGCTGGCTGTATGGATCTACATGGACACGCGTTAACGGCTGGAAGTGACGTCATGGGTGCTTTCAATATCCTTTCGAACATCCTAGTTTCATACCGATGATTTACATTACAGAATGCACCTTAAAAGTTGATATATAATAAATTTAAAATTTTTAGACCAGTTTATTATACACATCTAAAATCAAAGAAGAGAATTTAGAGTAATTATAAACTCGTTCGTTACATAAAGTGAACATCAAAAGACAGGAAGCACGAAGAGATGTTCTTATGCATAGCCACGTGTTTCGTTCGTGGGATATTTATGTGGGGTTCAGAGTGGCGTCGACTTTCCTTGTACAAATATGATAATCGGCACAAGATAATAATATAGTACGTACAGCCATGGATTGTCTCCACAGAATAGATGCTAGATTATTTACACGAATATATGTACACACTGATATGTACTGTATGCTGGTACATACCTCAGAACTGCATGTCTCTTACATACCATTAATGTTAGAAAGTTGTTATAAATTAATAAATTCTTAAATATTTTACGCGTGAGTTTTAATTATAACACCTCTTGTTCTGTGTGTGGATATTCTGCTTACATATCAGCTGCTAATGATATCAGGCGCGCACCCAGAAGTTTTCCCTGCGGAGGGGGGGGGGGGCTGACCCTGAGGCTATGTATAATTTATGTTTGATTTTAAAAATTATGTTATAAAAATAATATTTTAAGTACAACATAACGCTGTCTGCAGCTGCATTTATGTACACATAAATATAACTACATGTTCCGTGACTCAATCACAGTGTCCTATTTTCTTGTTTTTTTAATTTTATTAATTTATTTTTTAAAATTCTAATGTACTATTCATCAGCCGATTTTAGTGGCTGATTTCGGCTGAAGGGGAAATCACGTAAAACTTTCGATATCATAATATCTAAAAAAATTGTGTTTTTTTAAATTTCACTTTTGTGGGGGGTTGGGGTACTGTAGCCTGGCGGGGGGCCCCCCCCCCCCCACCGTTGGGTGATACTGCCTGTGTACATGCAGCTGTGCCTGTTTAGGTTCTTTATGTTCGAAATACCTGACGTTATACCTGAAGGCACGCAGTATTCTCTTGCTTGTGCTTACGCGCACTACATTACTCTGTTTTCGCTACGGTTTCCATTTCGTTATGTCTGACATCATGGTGCAGTCGATGTAAGCACCTACCAACATCGAAAATGACTTCAGATGTGTCAGTAGCCCTTCCTACGTGGTAACTTGCAATATGGTGCCTTGTTCGTCGCGTGAAAATATTCTTACGTCGTAAGCATATTTCTTATTTGAGGCGCCGACTTGCTGCACAGCGGCTTACAGGTTAGCATTGTTTGTAACGTGCTTATAGTATAAAAATGTTTCGCCGTTACATGCGATTAGCAAAACATTTCTCCGAACAGCTTTGCAGTGGAAAGTGGAACCCCTCTTGACAATATACGAGTGACCCCATTTCACGTGATCCTCTGGATTGCTGAGAGGGCCCTCCAGTGCAGAATTACGGTCAGATTTTTGACAAGGGCATTTGACATTCCAACCCATTTCCCTCTTCTTCTTCTTCTTCTTTTTCTTCTTCTTCTTCCTCTCCTTCTTCTTCCTCTTCTTCTTCCTCCTCTTCTTCTTCTTCCTCTTCTTCCTTTTCCTCGTCTTCTTCTTCTTCTTCTTCTTCTTCTTCCTCTTCTTCTTCACTCTGTCCTTCCCCTATCTCTGTATTGACATTTTTTCCATCGTTTTCGTCTTTGAGATGAGTGGCATTGACTGACCTTCCTTCCTGATGTGACACACTAATATCTCTTCCTTCCTTATGAGACACATATCGAGCTGCTTCCCACCGACGAAATGTGCTTGGCCCGGCTTCTTCGCGATGGATCCCCTCCTTGTCCTTTTCCTTGCCTTTATGTTGATTTTAAAAGGAAAGGAGAAAAATTAGTGCACATGTACAGTCTATTATCCCGTAGTGTCTATATGTCTCCTTGTATTTTTAATCTGCCGATCCCAGTGGCCGCGCGGTCTAAGGCGTAGGTCTGCGGCAGAGCGCTTGCTGGGATCGTGGGTTCGAATCCCACCGGGGGCATGGATGTTTATCTCTTTTACAGTGTTTGTGTTGTCAGGTAGAGGTCTCTGCTACGGGCCCATCTCTTGTCCAGAGGAGTCCTACCGACTGTGGTGTGTGTCTGAGTGTGATCAAGTGAAAATAAACCACCTCGACACCTGCTGTGAACAGGTAGAAGAGGGAAGGACTGCGATATTCTTAATCGTCGCTCTGAAAGTACTGGCTTACACGTGCGAACTACTGAAGTGATGGTGTCAGTTCCACATTTCACTTTCTTGCAGTCGATGTTTTGTTTCTAATGTAAGCTGCACGAAACTGGCCCTTATGCACACTTCCGAGTTAGTCCAGTCTTTTCCCCCGGTTTCTTGTGGCTTCTGACTTACAGTTTCCCAGGACACTTTCTGAATATTTTGCATCTTGGGTAATTGATGACACGCTCATTCACAAATTTCAGTGAAAATAAAAATTCAGTCAGTAGAAATGATGCCTCTCATAAAACTGCCTATGTTTTGGTTCACTCTCGACGGTTGAATTCAGTTGCTTGCAAAAGATAACAAAAAACCCATGTAACAAGTGTGGTATGTCGGGCAGTAATTAGGTACAATGTTATTTATTTTTGCAATTTAAGTGTGTGTGCTCTCCTTGAGGTGAGTGATAGTGAAATTTTGTGATGATTTACACTACAACATGAAAAATATATGTATGTATGTATGTATGTACGTATGTATGTATGTATGCATGTATGTACGTATGTATGTATGTATGTATGTATGTATGTATGTATGCATGTATGTATGTACGTATGTATGTATGTATCTATGTATGCATGTACGTATGTATGTATGTATGTATGTATGTACGTATGTATGTACGTACGTATGTATGTACGTACGTACGTACGTATGTATGTATGTATGTACGTATGTACGTACTACGTACATATGTATGTATGTAGTACGTACGTATGTATGTATGTATGTATGTATGTATGTATGTATGTATGTATGTATGTATGTATGTATGTATGTATGTATGTATGTATGTATATATGTATGTATGTACGTATGTATGTATTATGTATGTACGTATGTATGTATGTACGTATGTATGTATGTATGTATGTACGTGCGTATGTACGTACGTATTTATGTATGTGTGTACGTGCGTATGTACGTACGTATGTGTGTATGTATATATGTATGTATATATGTATGTATGTACTTATATATATGTATGTATGCATGTGTGTATGTATAAGCATGTATGTACTCGTATGAATGTATGTACTTATATATGTATGTATGCATGTCTGTATGTATAAGCATGTACGTACTCGTATGAATGTATGTACTTATATATGTACGTACGTATGCATATATGTGTGCGTGTATGTATTACGGATTTTCTAACCAGCACCTCCCTTGCAGCGACATTATATTACACCATGTACAAGGTGGCAGGTATTGCTGAACGTACACTTGACACTGTCGCACCGGTATACGTGCGCTGTGACATTCACTTTCGAGCCGCTGTACCGTGTTCTGAAGGTCCATAACTGGACTGTACAATAGGACTGGTTGCAGTGTGAAGCCGGTGTGAATATGGTCACTGAATATTTCCTGGCCCCATTATTTTCGAAATCCATTTAGTTTTTCCTATAGGATATACAGCCTCGCGTCTTACACATGTTGTAATTTCTAGGATGCTAGCAAATTGAATTCTGTATATCTTGACAATTACAGACAGAAGGGCGGGCAGATGTACTTTGAAGAGACATTTCTTGCTATATCAGTGTACAAGCTACTGGTCCCCTTGTCACCAAACTCTTCATTCTTCCCACAGCAGGCTACCATTCGCCCAGCCACTTACCTACGCATTCTGAGCAGCACAGACACAGAGTTGCCCGGCAGCAGACGGTTTCTGACCAGCATCTGCCACCACTCCCGCCCTAAGGCCTGCTTTAACCACTGGCTCTGTACATTAAGTCGCATCACTAGTAGGGTAAATCTGGCAGCGATCTGCGCTACTGCCACAGGATCAAAGTCCGGTGTGACAGTGTAACAAATTTGTCATCGAATATCGTTTCGTTTCGTAGTCCTTCCCTCTTCTACCTACTTGTTCACAACAGGTGTAGAGGGTTTTGAATTTTCATTTGATCACACTGAAGCACACACCACATTCGGTAGGACTCCTCTGGACGAGGGATCGGCCCGTCGCAGAGACCTCTACCTGACAACACAAACACTGTACAAGAGACAAATATCATGCCCCCGGTGGGATTCGAACCCACGATCCCAGCAAGCGCTCGGCCGCAGACCTGCGCTTTAGACTGCGCGGCCACTGGAATCGGCCATTGAATATCGTAAATTCTGAAACGGAACTTCCAAATACGGAACGTGCCCATATTTACAAAATGCACGCGGAGCCTTGCATGCGGAGAGACACACAATTTAGAGCCTAGTAATTTTATAATACGAATTTATACAACACAAAAACGAAAAGCAACTCGTGACATAGGAATTAATTTACCTCAAATCTTGCTGTTTCCAGTTCGTATCTTGTCCTTGCTCACTGTTCAGCAGTTCGGTACTCACTGACTTTCTGCTGCCGCGCAGTCGCTGGTGATGTACTCTACCCCGCTGAACGCCAGCTTGACTTCTGCCTGTGTTTCATACGTAGTGGCCATGAGATATGTGGGGGTGTTTAGGGTGATAGCTGTGGGTTTGCATGGGCTAGTGTCGGCGGACTGTGGGTAGAACAGCGGTGCTCGGCTTCCCAATTACTTTTCGTCAATAAAGGCTAAATAAACAAGTTCCACACCTCCTTACAAACACACCAGTACCATAAACACTGAATATCGGTGCTTTAGAAATGTTAGTATTCTGTGATTATTCCCCCCCCCCCCCCCAACAACTGTTACGATTCCCCACAGTTACAGCCTTCAGATTTGCCTAGTTGTTGGCTGCTCACTGTCAAGCGTTTTTTGAATACGTGCTGATTTTTTAATTAAGCAGTGAAAAGTTATCTCAGTTTGTTGTCTAATGCACAAGCTGGAAGGGTTTAGCCAGAACAAACTAAACTGAACTATTTTAGTTCCAAAGCACAGCGGAGCGTGCGCCCCAGATCGGCTTCGCCCTTTATAGTACTTTTCGCCGAGTGGTTTTATGTAGTTGATAGATTCATTGAAACGTGTAACAGGTTTTAGATTGCATTTGGAATTGTGGTTTAATTGCGTGCGGCTGTGATTAGTGCAGGTACCTGTAATTAGGTAAGAAGGGTAATTTGCTAATGACGTACCATGTTTAAACTCCAGCTTTATTGTAATATTGCTTTCTGCGTTTCACAAATTATTAAGTGACGTTACATGTCTTTTTTAACACAATGAGAGTTGCGTCTTTTAATACAGAAACTTATAGCCAGAACTGCGTAACAGTACGTAAACACAGATGCTCCTGGTTTGAAGTTTAAGTAGTACTAATTGTGGTTACAATATTAGAACATTTCCCACAGAGTATTCTTAAAAACAGCTCAGTGCAGTGTTCATTGAATATGAACGGGTAACTGCATCAGAGTGGCTTTGAGGGAGATAAAATTTCACACACCAATAATCAAGTCACAGAATCTTAAAACTTCTTCGGTGAAAGCATTGTAAGGTTTAGGTTCTTCCCCTGTAATATATGATCTTAGGGCAAAGATACAGTAAATATTACGAATCTCAATACGAAAATTGCGGCAGTACAATTTCATACTTCACGTCTATAAACTACACGCACCGTGACAAGATTAATCTTACAGTGGGAGAAAGACAACTATTTTCGCAATCCAATAGCTCGATGTTTTCAGTCTTTCTAATAAATCAGCATGTGAACATTATCCGAACTACTTATATGATACGGTAGAATGATCCCCAAAGGCGTTTATGACAGACGAGAAAAGTTTTGTGGAAAAACATAAGATGGTGCAGATCTGATGTTTATGTTGTTCGAAATATTGCTGGCTTTCGCATTTGTCATAAGACAAGAAGCTATTGCTCAGTTAAGGTGTGTTCAGTGCAAATATGTCGAGTGTTGATAGTGTTAAGTGTCGTTAGTGTCTAATATTCTATAGCACTCTCAATGTTAAGAGAGTAACAAATCTGATTAAATATTTTCTGCTGGTGATATCGTCGGCATATAGGCATAGCTGGCTACATTTTGTGCCTGTGCCTGTACATGTGTTGGCCAGGCATTAACAGTTTTGGTGTTAAGAGTGAGGGGCTGCAGTGTCCTCTTCTGTCCTCTTGCGTTTACGGAATTCCTTGATTGTTACTTCCATATCTATTTCGTTGTCTTTAACTAAATTGTATAAATGTTCTTCTGTAATAAACGCACATTTGCGGTTATCAAAAATGTCTTCGAGGTACTCCATAGTTTTTCCAATAGGAAATGTTGTAATAATCTGGTAACTGCCATCACGTAAGGTAACTCTTGCTTCATACTGACGGTCGTCAGTAATGCCGACCTGTTGTACAGCTACATACATGTTACCATTGGCTGCAGTATGCTTGTAGTACAGAAATATTTCTCTATTCAGCAAGATTAGGAACACCTTGTTTCCAACAGATTTACATTCGAAAGTAGGACTTGTCTTAAGAATTTTCGCATGGTTTCTTTTTACGTGATGCTCTAATTCTTTGAGAGGGCCCCTCCACGCGCAGTACTTGTGTGTTATTTTGGACAAGGGACACTTGGCACGTGAATTATAGTCGTCGGAGGAGGGGGAGGAGTCGTCGTGTTTCTTATGATTCTTTATGTCCGTTCGTCCTTCGTGGCGAGTCGTAGTGGCCGCTCGTTCCGCGTGAGAGTCATTGGCAGTACCTTCCTCGCTAGATCTACTGACAGCTCCTTCCTCGCTACACTTGCTGGCAGTACCTTCCTCGCTAGATCTACTGGCAGCACCTTCCTCGCTAGATTTACTGGCAGTACCTTCCTCGTTGCACTTGCTGACAGCACCTTCCTCGCTAGATCTACTGGCAGCTCCTTCCTCGCTAGATTTACTGGCAGTACCTTCCTCGCTAGATCTACTGGCAGCTCCTTCCTCGCTAGATTTACTGGCAGTACCTTCCTCGCTAGATCTACTGGCAGCTCCTTCCTCGCTACACTTGCTGGCAGTACCTTCCTCGCTAGATCTACTGACAGCTCCTTCCTCGCTAGATTTACTGGCAGCACCTTCCTCGCTAGATTTACTGGCCGCTCCTTCCTGACTAGACTGATTGGCAGCGCCTTCCTCATGAGAGTCATTGCCAGTACCTTCTTCGCTACACTTGCTGGCAGCGCCTTCCTCGTGACAATCACTGGCAGCACGTTCCTCGCTAGACTTACTGGCAGCGCCTTCCTCGTGAGAATCACTTGCAGCACCTTTCTCGCTAGACGTCCTGGCAGTGCCTTCCTCGCTAGACTTACTGACAGCACCTTCCTCGCTAGACCTACTGACAGCATGGCCCTCGCTTGACCCAGTGGCGGCTCCTTTCTTGTGAGAAGTACTGACAGCACCTTCCGCCTTCTCGACTTCATGTCCGCCTTCCTGCAGACAGACAGACAGACAGACAGACACCAATGCCTAAAATTCTGTACGTTCATTATTCCGTACACTCTGAAGAGCGAGTCGAAGACAGGAACGTTAGGTACCTCGGTTTCATGACAAATAATATTCGTGATATATGCGGTCCTCTGGGATATTACACAGCGTTGAGTGTTAATTCTGTACCGACGTTTTGGGACAACCTGTCGGTCCCATTTTCAAGCGTCGAGAGATGCTGGACTTGTTACCCTTAAAGATGGGACCGATAGGTTGTCCCGAAACGTCGGTACAGAATTAACACTCCCCGCTGCGTAATATCCCAGAAGAGCACAGATCTCATCTACACCGTTACGGTAGCCTGAAATCACGCAATGATAATGTTCGTATTGACGTCACCATTAACTGATATGCGGCACGTAGCTGGGGATAAGGTATCCTAGTGCACTGGGCAGAAACAGCGACCAAAGGTGGGGCGGAGGGGGGGACACAGAAGTCCCTGCATCGTAATGCAGAGTTATGTTTCTTTTTGCAGTTTCATTATTATCCGTCTGATATGCACCAACGGAAATAATTTGGAAATAATTGTATGTCTGGCTGTGTTACTGGTAACACCGAAACGCGTCCTGCGGGCACAGTCCTGTGTCTTACACATTCCTGTGCTAAGACAAGCACCATAAATTTATGACGTGTGTAGGAGGGCACATACAGCTCCTTATGTTCACAGATTCGGCACCGGACGGGGTCAGTTGTCAGCTTGACTTCCCGGCCCTCTTTATTCCTCGGTACAAGGAAAGTCTTTACGCGCGAAGATAGTCCCAGCGCGGGGGAAATGTAATTGTGGTGCGCGGTGACGCATTTGGTTGAGGCACTGTGCTACAAGGCGGAAGGTAATTCCCGATGGGGACAAGGGGATTTTTCATTGACTTAATCCTTCCATCCGCACCATGGCCCTGGGGTTGACTCAGCCTGTAACAGAAATGAGTACCTGCGGGGGTAAAGGCGTCCGGTGCGTAGGGCTAGCAACTTTATCACCTTCATGTGCCTACTGTGTAGAAATTCTGGGTCTATCCCTGCCTGACAGTGATTGATTTTACCGGCTAAACTGATACTAGTCCCCGTGCGTACTGCATAACCTGTCAACAGTCACTGTGCCTTTTCTTCGGATTTGTAGAGACGCAGTGGGATCGAGACTGTGCAGCACTTACCTACGGTTTCTGAATGGAAACACGAAAATATTTCTCTGCTTGTTACCTGAATAACAGCGTATTCCAGCGTATCTTCAAGAATTTCCTCATCGTCTACCATTTTATCATCCTGCTCTTCTTCTTCGTCCGGTTGCCCAACACCTTCTTCACTCCGTTGCTCCTCTTCTTCTTCAGTCTGTCGCCCCCCCTTTTGTTTAGTCTGTTGCTCTTCTTCAGCGTGTTGCTCCGCCTCTGCCCCACTCGGTAGCAGGTCCTGTTCTAAAACCGTGTCATCCCCGGGTTGGGGACCGGTCTTGCCCACCGTATTGTCTTGCATGGCCTGTCCTCCGTCACTCTCAGGAGTTGAGGTGTCAGGGGCGAGCAGAAGAAGCTGCCTCTCTTTACCGGAGTCCATGTTGGCTGTGAAAATATTACATTTTTCGTTTAAATTTGTTACGCTACCGCAGAACCTTTCTACAACGGCAGGCTCGTTGTGGTACAAACAATGCGCTTATCGGCGGGGAAAAAATATTCGTTTAAATAAGAATTCATCCGAACAAGGAGAAGTCAGTCTTGTGGAACTGGACGCTTTCAGAACGAGAGGCGTTATGGGTCGTTATGCAGGAACGACGTCTTGCGCTTCCCGGTATGCAATTGTAATTTCTCTTATGTAAAATATTGGCCTGAAGATGACCTAAATGTGGGTCGAAAAATATTACCATATAGTCTAAAAATCTACGGCAACCACATGCTGATTTGTAACAGTTTACAAATATTTATGACCTGCATACGTGACGCGTTTCTTGCTTCACTGCGGTGAACAGAAACAAAATTGTCCTTGACCTTATTCAAGCGGACGCTCCTGAAGGTTAGGGGTGGGGGTGGATGTTTAGGTCCTAACATTCTTGACCTGGTGCCACACAAGACGCTTATGTACTGTGTGTTTACTCGTCGCGTAATGCAAGTTTCGAGAGGAATCGAATTCCGGTATTGTAACTATCTTTGGCCACAAAAGTATACACCGTACCTGCAAGGAAGAATGTATGACACACTCCCCACTTTCGTCTACATGATGCACAAGAAATCAGGACTCAGCAGTTGATTAATTGCTTTCTTGAGATAATTTGATGTAAAGACTCCCTGATAATGATCCCAGAGGGATCGAAATGTGCAGGAGTTTACCTTGTTACTTAACCTTTTAAAGCCTAGTGGTAACTTTACCTACCACCATGTTTAACATTAAAAAATTCTACGTGGTGCCCACATTGCGTTTATGTGTTTTGTACGGATCTCAGAACAAACAGCAGCTTTTGCCTTATAAAACATTAAGAGATTGGTTTTTATAACCGAAGTGGAGAGTGTTTACAGCGCGGTACGCACTGAGTCCTTATATAAAACAGATACGCTCCCTCTTTAAAAGGTCAATGTAAAACAACTGTGTAAATGTAAATAATTTTGCATTTGGTGGTGAATTATTGTAAAATAGTTATTACTATCGTACGGAATAAGCAAAGTAAAATTTAAGCTAAATAATTAATTTGTTACTGTGTGTGTGTCAGAGTGATGTGGCAAGCAGTTTCACAATAAGGCCGGCAGACAGGGTGCTAACACGATCAGCTTGTATACAGTAAACAGTACGTGATTGTCGCCACGCATGAAGATCCAAGTGTTTGTGGATATGAGCTGAATACTCAAGTAGAAAACCTAGACGAAAAGCCGATTAACTGTTTGTCAACATACGTGACGTTATTAACCTTTTAAAGCCTAGCGGTAACTTTACATACGACCAGGTTTAACATTAAAAAATTCTACGTGGTGCCCACATTGCGTTTATGTGTTTTGTATGGATCTCAGAACAAACAGCAACTTTTGCCTTATAAAAAAAGATTAAGAGACTGGTTTTTATAACCGAAGTGGAGAGTGTTTACAGCGCGGTACGCACTGAGTCCTTATATAAAACAGATACGCTTCGTCTTTAAAGGGTTAATAAACCCCTGCTGTGAGGACCCAAAATCTTGCTTAAGGAGTCACATTTGTATAAACTACAGGATTATTATGTTAATTTGAAAATTATGCAGTAACAAATAATATCTGCTGTGGCGTACTGTCGGATGTTAGTGTCGATATAACACGGGTCGCTGTACTGGTTTCCAGGCATCGTACGTACATTTAATGTTCTCATATAGATTATTAGAAACCAACTCATGCACATTTATTAATACTAACGTTAATATTAATAAATGTGCATGAGTTGGTTTCTAATAATCTATACCTAAGACAATGCACGGTGCGAATACAAAATTTAAAATTCTCATTTCCCATTCGATTTAAAATGTCCATGCCGTCCTACTTTACGACTTATGATTCACGTACCAAGTTAGAATATTAATAACAATATTGTTTTCATGGATAACGAAAATGCATAAATTTAGACAACATATGCTCTAAGAAAATGCGTCATTTATCTGAAATTCTTTGGTAATCTTTTTAAATGAAATGTTGTGTGTAGCATTCCAATTAGATAAACAGGGCATCGAATGAATGTTAAATATGATTTGAAAGTGAAGATATTTCCTTAAAAAATAATTATTAATAACAATGTTCATGGATAACGAAAATGCACAAATTTAGACAACATATTCTCTTAGAAAATGCCTCATTTATCTGAAATTCTTTGGTAGATTGCTTAAATGAGCCGTCCTATGTAGGATTCCAGTTGGCTAAACAGAGCAACGAATGAACATTAGATACGATTTCTAAGTGACCCCTTTTCCTTACCTGTCACTTGTTCCAGCTATTGGCCTGACAGTGATCTGACGTTGAATGCACAGGTATGCAGGCCTGCTACGTTGGGAGGAACGGAAGTGACGTAACGGTCGCTTTCAGAGTCCAACACAAAATAGAGGTGTTTTATGGACTTTAAAAAGGGTAATATTACAATACTCCATGTACATAATAAGGCTCTATAAATTTACAAAATTTTAAACCTGCTTCCAGTATACGCATTTTGTAAGTTATGTTTTAGGAGTGACACGGAAATTTCGACACAATTCACAGAGTTTGTTGAGTGTAAGCATTCTGTATCCAGGTATTTATGTTACGTTACCCAAGCATCACAAGTTAGTGAAATCCTACCAGGTCGCAGGAGGGGCAAAGTACCTGACGTTATGGCAGAGCGTCCTGTGATTTCGCTTGCTCGCAGTTTTTTCCATCTTGCTCTGAATCAAAATTCATACTGTCGCTGTTTTTTTATAACCGCACCCTGCTCGGCTGTGATAGTCGTTAAGCAACAGCGACGGAATTCTTCGCAGAGGGGAAACGCCGACTTGTGCGTCAGTCCTGTCCGCAAGCCTGTGTTTCAGACCTAGGCTCTTCTGCGATATTTACACACTATTACAGAGTAGAATGCAAAATGTTCACCAATAAATTAATTGCACTTGTTACCTACTGACATTTTGTCGTTTGTTATAAAAATACCACCACCACTTTAACACATTTGAATTACAGTACTACAACTCGCTTCACTTGTAACTTAGGTAATTATCTTTCACGAAAAATTATTCATAAAAGTTCAGATTTAAATTATACAAATTATTAGCAATGTCGTATCTAAAACAGTTCCACATCAAGGCATAAAACCTCAGTACTTATTTCCAAAATATCAACTGTTTCTAGCCCACCGAAAGATACATTACCTCAGGGTAAACTGACTGGGCAGTGACAAATAGTTCTGTGTTAAATGTTGCAATACAGAGAGTACAAAAATACAGGGCGTTTCTTTTATCGTATTCCTGAACACTACTGCTATCACGATGCCCAGCATGATGAACTTGTAATTCGGAATTACAACTGTCCTGTGTAGTAAGTTTCAACACAAATATTAAAAGTTCTGACATCACAACAACACACCTTCTAAGCCATATTGATTTCTTTTATTGAGACCGCCATATTCATTTCTCGATCCTTAGTAAAACGTTTCACTACTACTTCATCCAACATAAGACATCTACCAGTGTTGAATATTTCTTTCATATTGTCAATAAGCTCCACACCAAAACCGATTTCAATTGACTCGCTGCTCCCCGGAACAGGTGATTTTAAGTTAAAGATTCCCTTGAATAGGTCCGCCGTGAGTCCAACTTTCATTACAGCAGCGTGCCATATTCCGTCTTGAATGTGTTTGTAGTAGATGAAGATTTCTCCTTTGTAGAGGGTAAGCCCGTATGCGTCTTGCAAAGACGTGCATTTGAAATAATTCCTGCTCGTGATTTTGTCCTTGTGAGATGACATCACGTGACCCAGTACCTGGTGCAGAAGACCAGTCCAGGTACACTGCACGCGAGGGATGTTCCCGAGAGGACAAATGACTGGAGTCACTGAGCAAGTGGCATTGTGTGTTATGATGAGGTCTCTTGTTAAAAGTGTTCTACAGCCGGTGTCGTAGTTCTTGCACTTGTATTTCACCATATTGGCAATGTTCTCGATGCTGTAATTGCGAGTCTTTGCAAGGAATTTTCCCATGCATTCTGTACAGTGATTTACAGAAGGAGGGCAGTTTATGCAGAAAGTGTGTCCACCTTCACACAGGCGTGTCAAAGATAACAGTGGCTCGTTACACAGTAAACAAGATAGGTGAGGGACGATATGCTTCAGATTTATCACGGGGACGACTCCACCTTCAGCCATCTTAATTCAGCTGTAAGCAAAAAGAGAAAAAACACAATTCTAGCGTCAAAACTTTGAAGTATCTACTGCCATGTTTCATTGGCTAAATACGTTAGCACAAAAGTAACATAACACCATTTATTCATGATATGAATTTTTCATAAAATTGTTGTTTAAAATGAACGTCATCTGGAGTAAGACACTTCGTCAAATTGAATTTGAATAGGAGCCTGCTGCCTCATTTTCACCAGAGTCTAAAAGGAATACTGTCCTAAAGACGGGGCAGCAAGCTTCCCCGAAGCGTGTATAATTAGCTAGTAACCGACACGGCGTCACACCTCAGAAAAATTTCAACATTAATTCCGTTTTACTTACAACGTGTGTTACTCGTTTCATTGACTATATAGATATTTCAACCAGCATGCCGACATCCTCAGTGGGACTGTTACTGCCATACGAACAGTGAACGGAATATTTATGAACTCACTTTAACGTTAAAATATGTAAACATTACAACTATTTAAAATTATCAGCATTCGCACCAAAAAGACGAATGAATTAATGTCGATTTCTAATATATCAATATTCGTGTAGGTATATTAATGCGTTTACTGGTTTTGATGTGGGCTATATAGTCACACTAAAGGTAAAATTGTTGTCCCATCTACAGTGCGCAGTCCCGTACTAACGAGGAGAACCTTCTGTTTTTACACAAAATCTACCGCCCTCTGCACGCCCCGAAATATCACCAGTGTTCTGGCCTTTACTTCGCCCGTCTACTTGTGTTTTGCGTTTGTTATTGAGGGGTGGTGTACAAAGTAGGTAGCGTAGCACAGCAAGCGGCCGAAATCACATAGTCCATGTACGTTCTTTCCCTGACCCGGAATCGAATGTAGATGTGAACTCGATACAGTTACACAAGAATATGTTCCAGCGACAAGTTTTCAGATCATCGTAAAGAAACTAAAGATACAGAGAAAATATTAAATTTCTTGATAAGGCTTGATGAAGCAGCAAAGTTTTTTGAACAGCAAAGGTTCTAAAGGACGTAAAAAACTGTAAATTAAATATAATTGGTGAGCGGGTAAAGATGCGGAAGGAAACAACCCGTGAAATATCTGAGGGTCCACTATTCGTATATTCGAGTATAGAATCTGAGGAAAATCAAGTACCTCAAATTTGGTTAGGATCACCTACGTCCGCATAATTTCCAATACGTTATTCACTAATGACGTTAATCATTTGATTGTATATAGGGTCGAAAATGGAAGACTCTTTAAATAAGTAATGACCACTTATGCCTCGGTTAATTTGAATTCTATGTTATTTATACTTCCAAGCCTTACCCTATATAATTACGGAACTTGTAACAGTCCGGAGTCAAATATATTAAGCCCAACCCTCTCGACCTAGTGCGCCCGGGGAGACTGGCGGGCTGCAGTCCCCCCACCAAATGATATTTGAACAAAATTCACAGATTTTGTAGGCGTGATGACATCAAGCATTTCACGTGATTAACCCTTCAGTGGAAATCAGCCACTGAAATCGGCTGATGATTAATGAATTGGAATTTTGAAAAATGAAATAAAAAACTTAGCATGTGAAAGATGAAATTTAAAAAAAAACAAAGAAAAAGAACCTGTGATTTGAATTAAGTGAGTCGTGAAACATTAGTTGCATTTATACGTATATAAATGCAGTTGAAACAATGTTATATTAAAGTTCATACTTACATTCTTTTTATAACGTAGTTTTAAAATAAAAAATAAATTATATATAGCCTCAGGGTCAGCCCTGCACCCCCCAACGAAAAACTCAGGCTGCACTCCTGATCCGACCCCTCTTTTTAACGTGCATTTTAATATCATACTCCCTGCTACGCGTATATTATCCAAGCGTTTTTTCCTTCAGGGTTTCCCAACAAACCTCTGCAGGCATTTCTGTCCTGTCACTTGCTTGCGCCTAAGATCAAGGATTCCATCTTAAATGACGTCAGAGTCACCGTAACTTCTTAGTTTGCAAACAGGGAACAATTATTACGCCCACAGTTCTGCCCCGCGTTAATTACGAACGTTAGACCTACCTGTATCTGCAAACAAGAAGGATCTCAAGGTCTCAGAAAGCAGTTAAGGCCCGTGTCGGCTGTGCGCTTACAGCTGTGGGTCGCTGCTGACTTGTGTTCGTCTCCTGCGGGCTGCCAGTCTCAAAATAATAACAAAGACACTGCGATGGGCCGAAGTCTAACGAGTATCAGTTCTGCTATTGGCAACACAGAACAGTTCTGTGGTTCGTTCTTAGTCCTTCCCTCTTCTACCTACTTGTTCACAGCAGGTGTCGAGGTTGTTTATTTTCACTTGATCACACTCAGACACACACTACAGTCAGGACTCCTCTGGACGAGGGATCGGCCAGTCGCAGAGACCTCTACCTAACAACACAACCACTGTACAAGACAAACATCCATGTCCCCGGTGGGATTCGAACCCACGATCCCAGCAAGCGCTCGGCCGCAGACCTACGCCTTAGACCGCGCTGCCACTGGGATTGGCTAATTCTCTGGTTTGAACTCAAAATATCCCCATTACGAAAAGCTATCAACAGCAAGAAAGTTGTTACTGGAAACTACATCGTTTGTGCCCCTGTAATACCTCGTAGAACGTAGAGTTGAGCTTTCCGCTCTTCGGGGATGTTACTCAGCGTCGAGTACTAATCCTTTACAGACTTTTCGGGAAAACGTATCGGTCCCATCTTCAATGGTAAAAAAGATTGGACCGATACGTTGTCCCGAAACGTCGGCAAAGAATCACCACTCGACGCTGCGTCATATCCCAGAAGAGCGTACATCTCCTCAACATCGCGGCGGAAGCCTAAAATCACGTATGTAAAGTTTTCTGAGCTTAATTAAGCATCATGCAATGAAGGCGTGTGGGGGAGTAGTGGTATAGCTCCACGCATCCTTAACCTCCGTTCTAACTCCATGGAGCACCGTCCTTCTTGCAAAGCTACTAGTTCCTCAGCTATTCATGAAATGTCCCACATTTCATGCAACCCGAATGTCCATTACCAGTCACAACAGCCCGTCACTTCTTATTGTGAGCCAGATAAATCCAGTCCGTGCCCTCCCATACCATTTCTTCACTACCATTTTCAATGCTATATTCCCAGAGGACACGTCAACAGTGTGTAACCATGCCTATTGCAACACATGTAACAATTACACCGAGACATATAAGGTAGGTTTTTACTCCAGCCAAATATTGTGGTGACGTCATACAGTTTAGTGTATCATCACTACTACGAAGAAACAGTGAAACATCAAAACCACTTATTGCCGTGTCGAAAAGTAAAATTACAGTTATAGACAATACTTTGTAGCTTACATACAGTCTCTATCGTGTCAGTGAATTTTAGATCAACATACGTTTTGGATATCCAATACATTCACGTTGTTAACGCTTTAAAGACGAAAGGTAATCTGTTTTATATAAGGACTCAGTGCGTACCGCGCTGTAAACACTCCCAACTTCGGTTATAAAAACCAGTCTCTGAATGTTTTATAAGGCAAAAGTTGCTGTTTGTTCTGAGATCCGTACAAAACACATACACGCAATGTGGGCACAATGTAGAATTTTTTAGTGTTAAACCTGGTCGTACGTAAAGTTACCGCTAGGCTTTAAAAGGTTAAACCTTTAAAGACGAAGCGTATCTGTTTTATATAAGGACTCAGTGCGTACCGCGCTGTAAACACTCTCCACTTCGGTTATAAAAACCAATATCTTAATTTTTTTATAAGGCAAAAGTTGCTGTTTGTTCTGAGATCCGTACAAAACACATAAACGCAATGTGGGCACCACGTGGAATTTTTTAATGTTAAACCTGGTGGTACGTAAAGTTACCGCTAGGCTTTAAAAGGTTAAAGCAGTCACATTCCACTGCATTTCACATAAAGTAAACTGAAATGCTGGACTTTAATTCAACAATTTTAAATAAAGATTTGCTTCAAAAATGACAAGCAACTAAATGCACAATTTTTACTACTTTGTTACGTTTTATTCACTACTTTCCCTAAGTAACAAAGTAGTACAAAAGTGTGCATTTAGTTGGTTTTCACTTCTGAAATTGATGTTAGTGAACGGAGATGAACAGTATAAAACATAAAAATTTGTGTTTATCACATCGGTTGTGACGAAGATTAAAGTCTTCTGTTTTGTTACACGGTTTGGACTGTTAAATACCGTAGTTTTGCTTAACACTTGATGTTGTAACTGATGATCCATGTTCCAATTACTGTAATAATTTTCTAAATAGATTTTATGGCCCCTAAAAATGAAGTGTATGTTTCGAAACATGTTAGTTGTTTTTTTTTTCATAAATGTTAATACGTTGTGTTCTTGTTGTCGCAAAATATGACGGTTGATAATATGGTGGCAGTACTGCTGATGTGAAATTGAATATGTTTCCAATTCTCGAGATGTCTGGCGGGTGCATTATGTTGTTTGGTCAGAAAATAAGTTCACAGTACATCTATTTTGGGTTTGTTTATTTTCAGTCTCATTAGAACTGTCCACTCTGCTTGGAAGACTTGACCTTGAATGCGAAGGCATGGCCATCCTCAGCAGGTTGTGTACTTCTAATCTAAAGACGCAGCCCAACAGCACAGAAGCCTTGATTTTCATTTCGCACAGTCCCGAGCACAGTAGGGGTATTCATCATACCGTGGGCCAAGCTTCTCTGTTCTCTGTCGCTATCAGTCCGTGTCCTGTGTTAGCAGCCATCGTGTCACAGCTGTTTCTATCTGGCGACCATCTTTAACCTTTTAAAGCCTAGCGGTAACTTTACGTACCACCAGGTTTAACATTCAAAAATTCTAAGTGGTGCCCACATTGCGTTTATGTGTTTTGTACGGATCTCAGAACAAACAGCAACTTTTGCCTTATAAAACATTAAGAGACTGGTTTTATAACCGAAGTGGAGAATGTTTACAGCGCGGTATGCACTGTGTCCTTATATAAAACAGAGACGCGTCGTGTTTAAAAGGTTAAAGGGTTAAATCTGTGGCCGGTAAGGTTTTGCTTCATGCTGGGAACAGACGGTACTCGTGATTTCAGGCTTCCGTCGCGTTGTAAATGAGGTCTTGGTTCATTTTACATCTCACGCAGCGTAATTTGGTAGTTAGCTACCGACGTTTCGGGACAAACGATCCTACCCATCTTCAAGGTTTCAGTCAGTCCCAAGACCGGACTGCTTTTTCCTTGAAGTTGGGAGCGATATGTTGTGCCGAAACGTCGTCAACTACCAACGTATGCTGCCTAAATTCCCAAAATAACGATGTTCTCAGATTAGAGTCGCTCGCCGATAAATTCAGTCTGTTGTAATAGCAATCAGTCCAGGTTCCTTACTTACGAAACTATACTGCATGTCAACTCATTTTCAGACCCACTCTTCTACAAGCACAAAGCTTTATTCCTGGTGTGTATAAATTTTCTTTTATAACGGGTCGATTTATAGAGAAGAATGTGATGGGTGGGGCATGTAGCATGTATGGGGAAACGGAGAGGTACCTACAGGATTTTGGTAGGGAGACCTGAGGGAAGAAACCACTTGAGAGACCCAGGCGTAGATGGGAGGATAATATTAAAATGGATCTTCAAGACGTGGGAAGGGGGCATAAGACTGGATTGAGCTGCCTCAGGATAGGGACAGGTGGCGGATTCTTGTACAAGCGGTGATGGAACTTCAGGTTCCGTAAAGTGCAGGGAATTTCTTGACTAGCTGAAGCTGAGGACCTGTTAGGTTCTCAAGAAGGACTCCACTCCATGGAGTTAGTGAACTAGTTAGTAGTTAAGGGCTCGATTTATACAGAATCCCCCCCCCCCCCTTACCAGATACTGCAGAACGGGCGGCTTCATCTGTCACTACACAGCAACGCAGCTACGAAGGCGTTTGTAGGTTATGAGTGGGTTCCGCGTTCAGCTGGACATGTGCATTTGGAACTGTGACTGCCGCAGAACTCTCGACCTATCCTGGGGGGGGGGGGGGTGTTTCGTTGTTTCCCTCAGTCACTACACGAATTCCAACACAATACCTAATATTCTTTCCACAGATTTTTCAACCCACGCTTTCCCAGTTTGTCACTTAACACTGGGTGCGCTTTGAGTTGCTGACAGCGCCATCAAAGAAACCGTAAAAATTAGATTATACAGTGTGTACTACAGGTTGCTTCACCGAAACTGTGTCTGGTCTAACATGTTCAGTATTCTCAACTGTTCTAAATAAAAAACCGAGCTCAAGTAAAATTAATCACGGATACAACTCACTACGCCGGCAACAGGATTTTTAGCACACTCTGTATATACACCTAGCATTGCGTAAGATGGAATTATCGTGAATGGTGAATGAGTAAGGACACGCAAGCAGAACTGTCATGAGGCACTTCAGATTTGTCCAGGCATTGGCTCGTAGAGACATGGCAAAGATACGAACATCTTGCAGATAAAGTGTCGCGATAACACGCCGTGTAGATTGGCACACAATTACTGGCGTTTCGGAAAAGCTTGCTGCTTCACTCTTCAGGGCCAAGCAGTCAAAGAACGGTACTGCTTGGGCTTTCGACCCCCCCCCCCCCCTCCAATATTAGCGCACGATGTTCGCTTAAAATATGGTCAATTATTTGCCGAACCATATTGCCATCACAGAACAAGACAGTCAACGTACGTATAAAGTAACATTCAGGGGCGTTCGCGTAACCCTTGTCGTCGTGGAAAAGCAACAATCATTACATATTTTGAGTGTCTGTAGCCTTAGTCATCCAGCATGCAAAACGCATGCGCCATATTATATTGCCATCTGTGGCCTGTCTGACTTCGCCACATTTTTCCACATTATCTCATAAACTGCAAGATTTGCGCAAAAGAGTTATTGAACATAAAGTGTTTCAATTTCTCTACAACTTTTGTCTGAAATATTTGTCATTCTAATAATAATTCAGCGAGATATTATCATAAATGTATATCGGTCTTCATGTAAAGTACCCGTTATTCTTGTCAGATTTTAATGAAACTTGAACTTTGTCGGCAGCGTTTTGAAAAACACTCAAATGTCAAATTTCATGAAAATCCGTCCACTTGGAGCCGGGTTGTTCCATGCGGACGGACACAGACGGGCATGACGAAGCTAAGAGTCGTTTTTCGCAATTTTGCGAACGTGCCTAAAACAAGGGGATTTCCCGAAACAGGAACTAAATATTCAGATTTTCAGAATTTTTAGATTAGTTTCGTGCTTCGAAGGGTTAAATAAAAAGAGATTAAAGTTTTAAAGCTTTAGTGAGTACATATAATAATTTATTACAAAAAGTTGTGTTTGCTACATGACAAGTAAGTATTAAAAAACGCATACATAAATAAGGGCGCAGTTGTTATTTTTCTCACCCTGAACAAACACTTTTGCCCTTGGCAGAGGATTCAGATTCTATTTTCACTTTTAATCTCTGGGTGCTCTTCTAAATTGCACATGTAAAATAATTTACACCTAAATTTGTCAAAATAAAAATTTTTCATACATCACAATATGAGTACATATAAGAATAAATCAGATTTCACACAAATACATGTATTTAACATTCATGTAACTGTGTGCAACCGAAATTGTCATTAAAACACCCACCAATAACTTCTGTTAAATGTCAGTGTTGCATAATTTCCATGTTAATACTAAACAAATAAAGTCTCCCTTCCACATTCCATACTGTTAACGCTCAGCAAATCACATTTGGCAACAACATGGAAGCACAGGCAAGTTCTAAACCACAATACAGTCATTTCATAACTATACAGAGGCTACAGACAGAAATCCCCTGGATTCTTCTCTCTAAATCTCCCTCAAACTGTTATATCTCCCTCTCCAGCTATGGGGCCATGTTGGTAGTAATAACTACATGACAACCCTCAGCAGTAACTGCTTTGGTCACTTTGGAAGGGAACAGAACAGCAGGCAGAAAGCAGCAAGCACTGATGACAAGAGTCTGCAACATCCGCGGGGCCTCTTTGTGTGACTTCAGTACAAGAGCTTATTTTTACATACATCAGACCCATTAATTTTGTAAGTCATTTGTATATCTTCACAATTTAATACTTATTTTATAATACAAATACTATAGACGTACTATATATATATATATACCATATACGTACCACATACGTACATATTTTAAAGCCATGCTTACAGATATCGTATCAGTACCCTCATCTACTATCTTATGGCAAGCAACACCATAGTTTGATACACGGCTACTGTAACCATACGTCTTCTAACCACTGACATCTACCAGTCTGCACAGTGTCACATCCCTGATATTTATAGACACTACCACTAGAACCTCGTATCTCCAAATACTCAATGACATAACAATGAAATGCTCAAATTAACACCTATTTACATATATGCATAGTGTACAGCATATTAGGACTAGAATATTGAGATCAGAATCTGAAATTAGAGGAAATCAGTCAATAGGAATGATGTTCTGAAAGCAGTACTGCTGAACAGTCAAGTCTTGTGAGAAGTGAAAGTGTGTCACTGGCGACAATTTCTGCATTACAAAGGATCGTAGTGCATTCGCAACTTCAGGAACACACAGCGACAGTGTCACATTCCAGAATACTTAGGCCTTCAACACTCCAGAAGTTTTCTTAATCTTGGTATCAGCTGCATGTGAATGCTTCCTGTTCAGAAGCAAGTCCTCCAGTACCTTTTTATGCTCGAATTTTGGGTGGACAGAACCATTCTGGACATAATGTCAAAAAGGAATATCTAAGGTCTACCAACCATTTCATTGTGGGGTAGGTACTGACCTAGCTATCTCCGTTCCTACCAGGAATTAAACATAAAGTGAAGAATTACACACATTTTAATGCTGACTTTTATGGAATGAAATGTCAGAATATAAGATTTAAGGATTCCATATTAGTGAAAATTTACATTATGGTGTTCTTGGGTTGACACCGTGTAGTCTGCTGGGTGGTTATGTTTCAGAGGAACATACTGTCACCTTGTTCAGGCTACATTGGATTATTTTATGACACTAACAGTAACCAGGATGATGATGCACTCAATGTTATGATGAATCAGTAATGAATTGGAAAACACTTCAAAAGTGGATGAGGCATGACATACATGTTAACCAGAAATTTATCTAAAGGGATGGAGAGAAACAAAAAAAAATCGGTCACAGTATCAGGTGACCTGGTCTAGATTTGAACCAGGCAAGAGTAGAGCGTTAATGCAAAACATCACTGACGTGTATTAGAAATTTTCGTCATCTCCGAGTACAAAACATACAACACAACATTTTGACAGCAAATTGCTTTCGTCTGCAGGTGAACCACACTCAGTGATGATAAAAAAGTTCTAATACACGTCAGTGATGTTTCACATGTTACACCATTGTCAAAGAATTATATGGTACAGAGTTTTACCGCTTCACAAAACCATTTACTCAGGCAGATATTAAGACGGAGGCAGTATGTTCCTACGATGCACTGGTGTTAAGAATGCATGGTGTGACAGTCCTGAAGACCAAGGTGTCAACACTTCTAAATCGGGTGATTATCACATTCACAGTTACACACAACTCTCTCAAGTCTTATTTGCACTTCTGTCCATGAACTGAATTTGAAGTGCTATACATATCATGCCTACACTTAAAGAGAGGAAGGATGGTTCTTATCAGTACTGCCTCTCATACATTACACAAAAATGTACAGATTTGCTGTATTTAACAAAATGCTCAACTGGTGTAAAAATACCATTGCTTCTACAAACATGTAGAGACAAAACTACTGCTTGGCAATGTATCATTTCTACGTCAGGCACAGACCTGAAATTTTTCACAACACTGTTTGCTACTGCATTCACGTACAGATAAATATACCTAAACGTTCCATGACTCACTCACATAACTTAAATCACAAAGTCTAATTGTCTTGTTTTTTTTTTAATTTCTCTAAAACATCTGAAGTTTTTATTTTGTTTTTCAAAATTCCAACATACTAGTCACCAGACGATTTCAGCGGATGATTTCAGCTGAAAATGTTTGATATAAACATGCCTACAAAATTTTGGGTACGTGCCTGTTCTAGGTTGTAGGAACTAGGAGAAATAGAGTCCTTTCTTACTGTAACATTAAACAGACCCAGTGCACCAGCTGCTGTTGACAGATCAGTATGGAGCACTGGTGGACTCGTAACTAGCAGGGGAAGACTGAAGTGCTGAAACACAAACTTGCTCCCACTGCCAGCCCGTCTACCACAAATCTCAAGTGGACTACCATGCAAACACAAATGGGCCTACACAGTGTGCAGCCAGCAACCCACCACTCTGGCCACAGCATGGCCTTTTGGGCAGATTAAGTGGTAATGCTGATGACCGACAGGAAGTCACAGCTAGCAGCCTCAAATATAAGTACGAAAGCTTATTCACGTTATACCCTCCTAAATCCAAAAGAATTTCTGTCAGTTTTTTTGCTCCCAAACAAACAGATTTCTACAAAATGTTCTACTACAACCATTTTAAAATAATCTTCAGTTTAGTAAACATATTCCTTCACAATCTACATATCTATGACACATCTTAATATTATTTTCCCAACACTGCTTAAGGATTTTCCAACCAAAATAGTACATAGAGCAAAATTTTAGGCTCCTCATGATGGTGAATACCACGATTATGTATTCCTGAGGTATGATGCTGAATAATTCTTTGTAGACAGTATCAATGTTGAAGATACTTTTGCTGCTGCTGTGCTCAGGGCAGAAGATAGAGCAACAAGCTGCTACAGTCTTAAGACACATCCCAAAATAGATGAAGCAGGTTTCAACTTAATATCTCACACAGTGTCATACTCCAGAAGACAATATTCTCCCCATTATACACCAGTGGTTACCAACCTCTGCACTGTAGATCCCTAGAGAGGTTCAGTGTCATTGCAAGAGGTCTGCAAATCCACATGCACAACAAAAACAAGATCTATGATTGAAACTTTGATTGCTTCAACCAGATTTTCAACCTCTGCATGCAGCAAAACAGCACCAGCCATCTCTACACAAATACAGTCCGCAAACTGAATAAACAGCATATCTCACTCATACTGCACATGTCCGTAGATGCTGACATTATTAATAAAATACAAAAGCAGCTCACAGTTCACTGTATCATTTTACTAAGCCTTTATCTGTCATTATAACATGTGCTTACTCGATCAACAAATACTAACAGGACAACTAGAATCATGTGGGAATAAGAACAATTTTTTACATTACAAAAAGGGTCCTTACACACAAAAAGGTTAGGAACCAGTGTAATATACATGCCTCTCCCACACAAGTGCTGCACCTTCCTGTATCAACAGCTGCATCTGCTCTATAATCACTTTATGAACACTGTGAAATGTGAAGTGTGAAAATTTGAGGTTATGTCTGACAAATTTAACATAGAATGACTTTCTGCTTAAGTAATATGTTATTTACAAGAATAAAATAGCATGTAGTAGTAGTAGTAGTAGTAGTAGTAGTAGTAAAAATAAATACTAAAAATGTAACTGTAACATTGCACATTTATGCAATAGGAATGTAGGCTGTGACAATGCTCATTCCAATTCATTTTTAATTAAAGTGATCCTTATGGAGCTATACCTCCACTCCTCCATACACTGTCATGGCATGGTGCTTAATTAACACACAGCCAAATTTACTTTTACCTTTAATACCTCACACACTGTAACTAAAACTTATAAAGTAATTCAGGTGGTGTTACTTGCATACAGGTAACAGAATGTGACAAAAGTAATGGTCATAACATTGTATCAATATGCTGCAAGGAGGAGTAAAAACATTATATTTTGTACACTTGAGGCTGCACATGGAAATATCATCTGTTTGTTCATTACGGAACTACAGACATGTATATTCAGTGCCAAGGTCATGTTATCACAGACATTTCTGTCATCAACTCTACAAACAAATCTAAATCAAACCAACAAATGCACAAGATTATTGGTAAGTATAAGATGCCTTTTCGACCCATATACATATATTTCGCAAATAGACTGCCATCTTCAGGGGTTATGTATCAGAGGGCTACATGTGCTATCTGCATCCCCATACACAATATATGGGTTTCACAGTAAAAGTTGTTTAATGCATGTCATGATTCAAGATGTAAACACGGACTAGCTTAAAAATAAGGAAACACTATACCTCTAATAGTTAAAAATAAATGTGCTTGGAGATCCCACAGCATAAAATATATACAAATTGTTTATGTGAATCAATATTAAAATATTAAACACTGAACGTTTTTAGTGGTTTTAAAAACTAGTGCTTGGCCATGAATTACAAGTGCTGGGTTTATCTACTGTGGATCGTGTCCTGTACATTGTGTGTATTTTGTGTTTCATGAGGTATGGTGTTGGTTTGATCTAGATTTACAACAAAATGTACAGTACATACAACATAAAATCTACAAACAAAATTTCAGGAAGAAAACTTCAAGATCTGTACAATGATGGATGTTTGAAAATACATCTGATGGTGCTGCTCTTTGTGTGCCTGTGCGCGCGCGCGTTCACGCGCCTGTCTGCGGGGGGCCGGGAGGGGGCAGACAGCGGTTGCATCATCATTTTCTTTATACTGATAACTTATGAATAATTTTTGACTTGACATGGACAATTCATATGGCACCAACTTACATACACGTTTTTCCCTATTTGTACATTGGTAGCACTGCATGTATAGTGGAGGAACTCTCAAAGAGTGAGGAACACAGCTGGTTATGTTAAGACAATATCACTATATTATAATCAAGATGAAATTCCAGCCAATGATTTGTGTGCTCCTATGCTTCTAATTCTACTCATCTCAGTAAAAGTTCAGCATATTCTGATGAACCAAGCTCCTAATTTTACTGCATATATAATTTATATCTGAGATTTTGTAAAAATATATATACAATTCTTTTTAGTGGAACAGCAATGCACAAGGGTGCTGATAACAAAGGCTACCATTTATCATGTTCCTGAGCCAGTTGTATCAACATACCAATATCACAGCAAAATTACATCAGCTCCATCTCAAGTGGCAACTTCCCACAAAGATTCCTCATCATATAACACATCCCCATCTACTGCTGAGGTCAAGAATGGGTGGAGCTATATCTCTACTCCCCCTATATGTCTTCATAATGTGGACAGAGAAAACTTCTTATCATTTACCTTCCACATCATATTCTCAATACATTATTTCTCTTTTCCATATATGACTCAAGGAATGATACAACATCTTAAGTCTAATTTGTGATAAAGTGCAATAAATTACCACTATTCCTGAAAATTAACAAATCACACAAAGCACATTCATATTTATAGTTATTACTATGATGTTATCCCTGCCATATCGGTAACATAGTGGTTAAGGAAATAAATTTCCCATTATTTATTTGGAATGTAAAATTTGGAACATTATTTTCATTGATAACTACCCAATCAATTAATACAATTTAACAGTACATTTTACGCTTATAAACAGTACAGTCACAACCAACACGTACACTTGCAATACGTAATTAGGCTACCGGTTTCGGCTTCAGGAAGTCATCATCAGGCCTCTTGACAGAAAACTATGAAAATCAAACTCCATACATTTTGGAAGAGCAAAAAAGAGCAAAAAGGTCCCCTTTTTACAATTACATATAAAAATGTGTATCAATACATAAATGGCCTGCCTAACAAAAGTATATGTTAAGATGCAAATATAAAAAATGTAAAATATAAAAGGATTGAAGAATAAAAATGTGAATATAAAAATGGAGCCAGACTGTAAGATGTGGACATATGTGTGCCAGTACTAATGTAAAAAACCAGTGTCAATCCTGTACATTACATATGGATTCTTCGTGTGACTGGATAAATTGATCATTAATGTGGGTCACTTGTATACACTTCTTCTGCCCTCCTGGTATTTTATGTAGTATCCACGTGTGTACAAAAGACTAGGTTTTTATTTCGTGTGGATACTTGACAGGGGATGTGTATTAGGCATGTATTTTCACTGGATTTTTGTTGCTTTAACAGAACTTTAACAGTCCACTGTAAATACAGCAGTACTGTTACAATAACAAAAATCCAGTGAAAATACATGCCTAATCACTGGTTTTTTACATTAGTACTGCCACACATACATCCACATCTTATGGTCTGGCTTGATTTTTATATTCACATTTTTATTCTTGTATATTTTTATATTTTACATTTTTTATATTTAGATTTTAACATATACTTTCTTAGGCAGCCCATTTATATACTGATATACATTTTATATACGTAATTAAAAAAAGGAAAGTGTTTCCTGTCCCAAAATGTATAGAGTTCGATTTTCATAGTTCTTTGTCATAGGCATGAAGCCAAAACTGGTAGCCTAATTATGTATTGCAAGTGTATGTGTTGCTTGTGACTGCACTATTAACAAGCATTAAATATATTTTTGCATGTACATACTAATGGGGATGTCTAATATTAAAATTAATACAGTTTAGGACAGTTCAGTTATTGCTCCCACATGCATTCATCCTAAAAAGTCATCAAACATTGTAGTACAGTGGTTAACACCCATACCTCATATCTTACAGGCCACAACTCCCACTACTGTTACTCAAACTGATGATTTTCATGGTTTTCTTCAATCTCTCCATGCAAGTGTCACAAATTTTACAATATGCCACAACTTTGTTCTCCACATCCTTTCCAATTGTGAATTCACAACTAATCATATCATATGATTGTGTACAGTCTCTGGTGATGATCTAATGTTAACTGATATTACAAACTACAAAATCACTTAAAAGTCAGATGAGGAATTAATGAAACACAAAAGAGGTCACTGTACATGAAGCAACCATTCTTCTGAACTGAATAAGGGTCATTGGACTGACTGACTGACTGACTGATTGATTGATTTATCTATTTATTGACTGACTGACTAAGTCGTTCAATCCAGGGCTACTTTTAACAGTGCTGTCCAGCCCCCTTCATTATGGATCAACCCGTATGGTGACAGCGCATAATGATTTCACACACACTGAAGGAAAGAGTTTATTTTGAAATACATAACTTATTTTACGTACATACCATCATTTACTTGCAGTGGCTGAAGAAAACCATGAGTACAGTTGGAGTAACAGCTGTGATGAATTCCATACCAGTAGTCCACAAATCCTGCACACCAGGTCACTCAGGACAACTAAATTTTATATGGTGGCATCTAATATTTGTTGGTCGTTAGCATAGAAATTGCTTCATGTCACCCCCCTAGCACCTAGGATTTTGAAGAGGCTCCCAGATTTTTAGAAAATCTGTGCATGCCTGGTTTACACTCTGTCGATACTAACATTCAGTAGAAGTGCAGTAGCTGAATTGCCCATAAATATTCCACCTGAGAATTCCATCCATCTTGGAGAAGGAGACAAGACATATGTAGATATGATATTACCATCTGATAGCAACTCATTTATACATCTGTATTTGTTGACATCATCAGAAGGCCCTTCCAAGTGTAGTCTATAAAACACTGCCCCATTTTTAATCAAAATCGACAAAACAAACATCTTATTTAGGGCTAATATCACAGTGTTTGATGTGTACATAATATTCAAGCTTATAAACGTGCCTTCAGATATGTTACATGAAACATGATCATGTGCCACATGCATTTTGAAGTCTTCACCTATACCATACCAGCAGCATCTGACACCAGCAACATCAAACAGTGGACACCGCACTGGTTTGTATTCACAGACTTCCTCATGTTCTGTCTGAAATAAACTCAAAATCGCACTACATCCAAAACTCTTGTATTTGCACTGATACTCAGCACATCTAGCGATTGTCTCTAATGAAAAATTTCTTCCCTTTGTGACAGGGAACTCACACTGGGAGCATTTTTTACATCCGTTACATGTACTGTGCCCTTTCACACAGAAATGTATTGGGAAAAGAGAATACTTTTGACAGAATTTACACTTGACTTCTTTTAGGATGATTCTGCTAACTTCCTCAGCTATTATAAGTTTGGACCGATACTCCTCGAGCAGATCATATGGTGATCGATGTTTACCAGACTGTGGCAACGTACCGCACAGAAACTTTATCTTGTTCGTAATTATTTCAAGAGCAACATTTTGTGTGATGAAAACTTCTTGGCATATTGGACACTTCGGGATCCCTCTACTACAGGTGTAACAAAGGTTATGTCCTCTTGTGCAAAGCCTTATGGGAGGAGACATATACTCCATACACACTGGACATTCTATTTCCTTTAGTGTAACCTCTTCTGTCCTTGACATTCCAGTCTCTCTTGCATCAAAACTTGGACCACTGGATCTGCAAACAAAATAGCAACACTGTCAACAGGTACAGTTCAGTGCAGATGTAACATGAGACATTTATGACCATGAGGATTCACACTGTGTCTTGTGGTAGGTGGGTACCATGGGCGTGGCTAAGGTAGCTTGAGTGGTGTGACCACCCCAGCCAGCAGAGTCCAAGGAGCAAAAAAAATAAATAAAAAATCATTTTCTGAGGCAAATAAAGGAATTCAGTAAAATCATTGCGATTCTTTCGAAGTTTGCAAATTTCTGTCAGGGGTGGTCATTGTTATTGTTTGTCCTGGACATGGGTACCAACATTTAAGAGGACATGCTGCCAGCATCTACAGGACAAATATTAGTACCTAACTGCATGTAAGTCATAACCCTAAATTCAGTTCACACATGTCACTGCATTAGGTGATAAGACAGCTGTACACTGTGGGCTGTGGAACACTTTGTTCACATTCCCACGAAATTTTGAAATCACAACGTTTTTTGTTATTATTATTCTTCTTCCCATTGGCAGTTTGGGTATGTTGCCCATTCTGCGACTACAGGAACTGATCTGTCCATTGGCGATGTGGTCTCCCCACATCTCTGCGACCATGAGGTTTGTACTTTAGTGGTTTCGGGGCAGGCGGTTGGCTGGCATTCTTAGAAAATGTAACATCCATTTAAATTGGTAATACATTCTTTATTAAACTTACAAATCTGGAAACTGGTTCTGTCCTTAAGCTGTTAAGTCACTGTGGTCCAATACGAATACATCAGTGTTTGTTCTTTGAACAATGGCTCCAGAATTACTCTCAGCCCCTCTTGTGGACGACTATGTCTCAGCCCCAATTTTAAATTCACTACTGATGCAATAAACATACCTCTGAAAGTCATAAAGGCAAATAATGTAGTGGAGATACAGCTCCACTCATTCTCAACCTCTACAGTAGATACACGCGAGAGGTCAGCTGCACGCCTCACCAGCTTCACCTCCAGTATCGTTTGAATAGGGGGCTGGTTTGGCCCCAGGGATGGTGTAAAATCTTTGAAGAAGAAACAAATATCCTTCTACAGCCAAGAGTTATCCACGACCCCCTTGTACACACATAGCAATGGTACTTCATACGGGACGACTCAAGCGTCGGCAGCAAAAAAGACACCATATTACGAGGACGGGGGGGAGGGAGGGCTGTGCATAACGCATTTCATTCGGTGGTGGATAGAAGCCACACTTCTGGAGGCAGGCTAAGAACTACACGAAACCGACAGTATGAGCGACTAAGCTGCAGGCGGCTTCAGCTAGGTTCTGCTCCCAGCAGCATCGGACCACCTCTGCGACCCACCCAACCTACCACGTAATGCGTACTGGCTGTAATGCGAACTGGCAATAGAGCTGACCACTCACCGACACCCAGTGCAAAGGTTTAGAGTGCGTTGAGCTACTTCTCCACTTCTCCATACGTCTTCATGACATGACACATAATTAAACACAGGGGCGACTTAACCTTTTAAAGCCTAGCGGTAACTTTACACACGACCAGGTTTAACATTAAAAAATTCTACGTGGTGCCCACATTGCGTTTATGTGTTTTGTACGGATCTCAGAACAAACGGCAACTTTCGCCTTATAAAATATTAAGAGACTGGTTTTTATAACCGAAGTGGAGAGTGTTTACAGCGCGGTACGCACTGAGTCCTTATATAAAACAGACACGCTTCGTCTTTAAAGGGTTAATCTCCGACAGTTTACAGGCGAAATACCCCCGTTGTTAGAGCATGCAGTGTAATTACAGCAGACAGTCTAACGCGCGACAGATGTCTGCCCACTCGGTGTAGTGCCGACCACCACCGCACGATTCTACCTTACCTGGTGTGGTGTCGTTACTGACAACCGCCTTCTGAGAATTTCTGTTTGACGGCGGTTGACATGGTGTCCTCTCCTCACATATTCAGAACTGTACTGAGTCACATCTCAAAACACCGTGAACTTCACACACACACTTCTTTTCACCCGTGAAGATGCTGGCACAATTTAATGACAGTTCACCACGCACGTTACCGTACCGAACCCGCCGAGAACGTTCGGCTGTGGCTACTACCGCTCCTACCATACTCCGCACTCCTCCCGCCCGGACTGTCGACAGATAACGTTTGAGCGGAGGCACGCCAGCCAGCGTCAAGCAAGAGTGTGGCCGGAGGGGAAGGGGCAAGGCGCGTTGCAATGGTAACCCGTGACAGCGTTATTCGGTTACTAGGGCTTTGTGCTGTAGCCATTGTGCTGTCGTTGTGCCCTTCTTGTACCCTAGAAAGTCCGTAAAGACCCCGAGCGGGAGTATAGGTATAGATGTACTCTTTCTTTAACCTCGGCGCTAGATGTGGGCGTGAGTGGTCAACGCCAAGCCCTGGACGCTTTGTCCCCGGAGAAAAAGACCCGGTACCCCCTGTATAGGAGGCTGGGTGGTCCCCACGGCCAGTCTGGACGGGTAGGGAAAAGCTCGCGCCCACCGGGATTCGATCCGCGGACCGTCCAACACGCAGCAATAAATAAATAAATAAACAATAGAGGGAAAAAGAGAATGACACAAAGCTTGGCTGTAACAGTTTGACTTGTATCAAGAAAGAACGCGGTTCAATTCTCGACGTAGTTCCTGAGGTATGTAGTAGTTCCAATTTTCCAGGTAACCGTGGCCTATTTGATGACACTAATCCAATGTTTGTTTAGCATAGCTGCAGGTAATTGTGAGAAAATCTGTCAGGGCAACCAGTGCTTGAACCGGGTACTTACACTAACAGAATGATACGCCTTGCCGGATGAGCTTCGCACTCCGCCGCGTACACTCGCACCGTACACTCATACCGTACACTCACATGGCCCACGATGGTCCCTTAGTTGAATCTCACAGCTGATCGACGCACATTTCCCTTGTCCGTCTCACCTTACACTTCTCGCCACAGTGTTAATTACTGAAGGTAGGACGAGTGGAATGTCCAGGCACTCGGCTTAGCTAAACAAAAAATTGAGGTACGGATTCTTGTGCTAGGCTCTCCGCTGAAGATGGAAGTACTGTATGTGGCTGGGAGGTGACAATGAATCCACAAGAAATTGCATTAGAATTAATAAAGGTAGTGGAATACAGGATCTAACACTCACATGGTAACAATCACGCACGACATCAATAAGCCAGCTGCGCCATCACTTGTACGCAGCTAGCACACTCATTGGAGTTTCAAAGCCTCTGTTTATCCGCTGTTATCGATGTTAGACGCGTATTTCTGCCCGGTCGGCCATGAAAGATACGACGGCCTACCCATTAGTTCCCGAACCTGCCGCTAGGGCCGAGAACGGCAAGTAGTACACATTGTTGCCTTTAGGTGTCGCATTATTGCTACATTCTGAGCCAGGCGTGTTAGTTTTGCACCCGTAACCCCCTGTGTTATTCCCAAACTGGGGCCTGTTTCACGAAGTGACGAGTCCTGTCATGTAAGAGTGGAACCTAAATTTGCTTATGACATTATGAAGTGTTGTGTTAATTTGTGCAACTTCTCACGAAAAGAGGAGTCTGTGCAGTGTAATGAAGAAAGATGATACCAGTGCTGATGGGATTAACTTGCTAGGCGTAAATGATGAACTTTTGAACACGGAAGGGGCGCTGCGCCTTCTGAAACTGCTCGATTACTTCATATGGTAAATTGCATCACTCATAACACACACAGACGGCCATGGATGGAGCAACGGCCTCCACTTATGGAGGGTAGCTGCGAATACATTGAATAAGCAGTCGCGGACAGCCGACAAGGTGTGGTCCTCCAGCTTGACGGTTTGGCGAGGCGCTAACAAGAAATCCTGAAATTTCGGATATACAGTTAATACCGCTACGTTTGACGACTCCTGATTAGAACTATTCGGTGTACACAGAGGGAATTTAAGGACTGTCAGTGTACACAGGCGGAAGGTTTAGAACTGTTAGTGTACACAGAAATTTGTCTGTTCCTGGGATTTATCACAACGAAAACAATATGTAATACTGCGAATCACTGCTTGACAGTAAGGTGTAGTCATATGTCATACGGAGCCAACTTAACAAGAGGACAGAACATATATCCTACTAACTAACTAACTAACTAACTAACTAACTAACTAACTAACTAATTAACGAACTAACTCCATGGAGCAGAGGCCTTCTTGAGAAGCTAACACTTTTTCAGCTAGTCAAGAAAGTCCCCACGTTTTATGGAACCCGGAGGTTCATTACCGCATTCACAAGTGCCTGCCACCTGTCCCTATCCTGAGCCAGCTCAATCCAGTCCATGCCCCCGTTCCACTGCTTGAAGATCCATTTTAATATTATCCTCCCATCTACGCCTGGGTCTCCCAAGTGGTCGCCTTCCCTCAGGTCTCCCCACCAAAATCCTGTATGCACTTCACTTTGCCCCCATACATGCTACATGCCCCGCCCACCTCATTCTTCTCGATTTGATTACCCGAATAATATTTGGTGATGAGTACAGGTCATTAAGTTCCTCCTTATGTAGTCTTCTCCACTCCCCTGTCGCGAACATATCCTGTGATAACGGCGCGTATGTTAACTGGGCAGCACTTCCTGCGCATTCAGGATATACAAGGCGTGTTACTTACTCACTGTATGCTATTACGCCAAAGGTCCTGTTTCCTTCTAATCGAACTTCTGCTTGTTTATAAGGCGTTCGTTGTTCAAAGCGTGGCTGAGGGAGCTTTAAATGGAACGTGCCAAAACTAATCGTAGGCTGTACGTTTATGATTTCCGAGGAGACGGTTGTGACGCGTAAATACGCAAGGTTCCTTGAAAAGTTAATAGTTGTTCGGCTAGTCCAAGAGACGTACGATGTGTGGGTTTGTACGATAAGACCGACGTTTCGGAACAGGCGCGCACCTAGAATTTTTCGCTTGGCGGGGGGGGGGGGGGGCGGAACCTGAGGATTTTGTTTGATTTTCAAAATTATGTTATAAAAATGATACTGTATGTACAACATAACGCTGTCTGAAACCGTATTTCTATACATGCACATATAATTACATCTTCGAAGACCTAATCACAATGTCCAATCCTTTTGTGTTTTTAACATTATTAACTTATTTTTCAAAATTCTAATGTACGTGTCATTAGCCGATTTCAATGGCTGATTTCGCCTGAAGAGTAAATCACATAAAACTTTTGACATCGTGTCTACAAACAATGTGCTTTTTAATTTCGGTTTTGCGGGGTTGCGGGGGGGGGGGGCTGCAGCACAGCAGGCCCCTCCTTGGATGCGCCCTTGTTTCGGAAGAATGTATCGTACTGGATTAACATGTTAAAGCCTAGCGGTAACTTTACGTACGACCAGGTTTAACATTAAAAAATTCCACGTGGTGCCCACATTGCGTTTATGTGTTTTGTGTGGATCTCAGAACAAACAACAACTTTTGCCTTATAAAACATTAAGAGACTGGTTTTTATAACCGAAGTGGACAGTGTTTACAGCGCGGTAAGCGTTGAGTCCTTATATAAAACAGATACGCTTCGTCTTTAAAGGGTTAATTGCCGTCAACACTGAAGATCGGTCGGCACAATTATCCAAAACATCGCCGCTGACCGCGAACCTACACGGTGTCAAGCCCCAAGGGAATGCCATTTGCATTAATTCCCGTCGCCGAAGCCACAAAACCTATACAGAGTTTAATGAGAAGTTAATAGGGAGTCCGAGGGAAGTGGGCAATGTCAAACTTCGTGAGCGGAACACTACCAGGCAGCGCAGCTGAAGCCCGACACGTTACAGCCGCAAAAACCACTGTCAAGGGCGCCACTGTGTGGAATAACATGGGCAACTATGTGCGTGCGCAGTAAAATACGTATAAGCATTTATACACACAGATTGATTTGAAGTGTAACCTTTGTGTTTGAGCTCATAAAACTCTTAAAGTATTCATGACACGGCTGTACAATTGTTCACTCTGCAGTCCCATTTTGCTATCCCCATTTCAGAATATGTTCAGTTTTATAGCTCGGTCACTACAGTGATTAAACTACGGGTTGGAAGGCAGAGGCCATCCTTCACGATTCTCGCCTCATAATGCGCTATAAGTGATGAGACGCACCCTGTAATTAGCGTGGTATTTTTGTGGATGTATTACCAGACTACTTCTATACTCTTCATCGGTTGTTAAGACGTAGGTTGATTTTGGGGATTTTTTCAGGTAAAGAATGCGTCTTGTAAAGTGGGCAATACAGCATATAATGGCATGCCTCCTTTCGTGGTTTCATGTGGCGTGGCCATTTCAAATTTCAGTCTTCGCCAGGGCCTTAAGCCTAACTAACCCTTTAAAGACGAAGTGTATCTGTTTTATATAAGGACTCAGTGCGTACCGCGCTGTAAACACTCTCCACTTCGGTTATAAAAACCAGTCTCTTAATGTTTTATAAGGCAAAAGTTGCTGTTTGTTCTGAGATCCGTACAAAACACATAAACGCAATGTGGGCACCACGTAGAATTTTTTAATGTTAAACCTGGTGGTACGTAAAGTTACCGCTAGGCTTTAAAAGGTTAATACGAATCGGACTAAACCTCAGGATGTTTAAAAAAAACTGTAAGTTGTCTCTGTGCACGCCGCGCACGCATATGAGGGAGTGGAGGTATAACCCTCTTATTCTTAACATCAGCGGTGGATGGAGGTTAGTGGTCAGCTTCATGCCCCGGCCGCTTTACCCCCGAGGAAAGTAAAACAGGTAGACATTGAATACGAAGCTCTGTTGGCCTCAGGCACGGTCTGGACGCTTTCGGGAAGAAGAAATTTTCTTGCCTGTGACGGGAATCAAACAACGATTCTTGGGTTGTTTGTTCCGTAGCGCAGTCACCATGTTGACCGAGCTGCTACGACGCCTAGCAAAGCTGTCGAGCACCTATGAAAGTCGCACTGTGTATACCACTTCGATTTGGCATGTTTTTAAACTAAGATGCGTCTGTTACTTTCTGGCCCTATTCCTTCTTTGTTTCATTTTTAGGCGCGTTCGCAAAATTGCGAAATGCGACTATGAGCTTCGGCATGCCTGTCCGTCCGTCCGTCCGTCCGTATGGAACAACTCGGCTCCTACCGGAGGGATTTTCACCGAATTTCATATTTGAAAACTTTTCGAAAATCTGTCGAGAAAATTCAAATTTCACTAAGGTGTGACAAGAATAACGGGTACTTACATGAAGACCTATGTACATTTATTATCATATCTCGCTGAATTCTTCTTATAATGAGAAATGTTTCAGACAAAATTTGTAGAGAAAATCAAAACACACATTTTATGTTCAATAATTTTTTCCGGAAAATCGTGCTGTTGATGAGATAATGTGGAAAAAAGTGGTACGGCCAGACAAGCCACAGGTGACAATGTAAGACGGCGCATGCGCTTTGCGTGCTGGATAACTAAGGCTACAGACACACACTCAGAATATGTAATACTTATTGCTTTTCCATGGCATAAATGGTTAGGCGAACGCGCCTCAGTGTTACGCTGCACATACATTGCCTCTTTTGTCCATTCTTTCTTCAGTTCCTCCTTTCTGCCTTACTTTTATCCAGACCTTTCGGTGTCTGCGCTTCCAGCCATCCATTCTGCCTCACTTGCTTGACGTGTCTCTCTTCACGTCAGCCGTTCTTTCGAACTGCGGGCCAACATTTCAGTATTCCTCGTTACGCACTACCTCAAGGCAAGCAACACTATTTAGAACTGAAGGTCGTGTCGGTTATAAACACTACAGTAAATAAGACAGTTGAATTTAATTCTGCAGCAGCTAGTACTGGCATTTGCTGTTGCACTGTTCCCTTAGTGGGCGCAAGAGAATCGGGGCGGCACAGAAATGGCCAGAAAATACTGGCTCATTGCGTCAGTGTATAACACATGAATTGGCTTCTAAATACGCCTTTGGATTCAGCATAAACTGTATAAACACCTTCATGACGATGGGTCATGGTCAAGCATAAACTGAATTAGACTTCGTAGCAAATCCATAGAACCTGGCACTGATTTCTCATGAAGATAAAAAGCGAACTTCACCCTATAACCTGCCGTGAAGGCAGGGGCGGGGAGTACAGGCATAACTCTACACTCTACTCTTTCTTTAACCTCGGCCCTAGATGGCGGTGGGTCGTCAGCGCCACGCGTCGGCCCCGGAAAGAGACCCGGTACCCATCGTATAGGAGGCTGGGTGGGCCCCAGGGCCGGTCTGGACTGCCGCGAAAAATTTCGTCCTCACCAGAATTCGATACCCGGGCTAACTGCCTCACATAAAGCTAAATGCTAATTGGTGACGTGAAGAGTTTTCGTTGCACGACACTGCACAAGCGCTAAACTGGTCCAGGCCTCCTCGCTGTTCGCAGCGTTATGATTTAACCCCCCCCCCCCCCCCATTATTCCAGAATCTGAACCAGTGCTTTATTTGTACGTAGATTATCAAATGGCACAGGGAACGGAATGGTCCTCTGAAAATCACTTCCCCGAAGAATGTGAGCCACGCAAGTCCTTTTCTCGTTGCTAACGTGCTTGCTAACGTGCTTGCTAACGTGCTTGCTAACGTGCTTGTTTATGTGTGTGTTTACGGAAGTACGTCACAACAAACTGAAGAGTGTCACTGAATTGAAATACGATTTTTGGGCCAAATAACTGGTGGCATGATAGAAGATGATTAAAAAAACCATCCAGGACAGGAAATGAAGTGGCATGGTTCTGAAGTGCATCGCCTATAATTCAGTTAGGCAATATATAACGGGCTTGTGCTACGGGCAAGTGGGTTTGTACTTAATGTCACACTTGTTCCGTGCAGTTGCCATACTTATACATGTTTTATCTCCAACCACAGCACACAGCAAACTTTTATGCTGCTGTATGTGCATTACCCTTATGTTACCATCTACCGACGTACGTACAATACGCTACTTATGTCTTTGTAATATTGACTCCCTGTTGATGTCTAAAATACTTAGTCGAAACAAGTAGAAGCGTAAAAATTGCTTTGTGCAGTAGCTGGAAATAAAAATTGTATAGGTAAGCGGGTTCTTTTACAGTTTCTCATGGCTGATCTTTCGCCTTATAAACTTAATTACAAATGTCGATATTTTGGAACCAGCAACATTCAGTGTTTGTAACACAGTAAGGTGCAGTACTCCAGCCACATTATGTTACGAAAATAAGCTTTGTGTGAAGCATTAGAAAACTTGACCTGGTTTCTTCTTTATTGTGTTACACAAACGAGACTTACTTTGAATATGTAAATACTTGTTGTTAACGTAAAATTTTTACGTTAGAATATTGGCACAGTTTTAAAACTGTTTCAAAATGGAAGTTTATGCAAAAACACTAATCACCAACAAAATGCACAAAGATAATTTTATCATCAATTGTAACACACTCCTACATGTTTCGAACCTGCTGGGTCATCTTCAGGGAGAACTTTTTGTCATTGTTACACTAAGGTTGCACTTTATAGTTGAGTGAGAATGTGCTGTTGACTGTGTACTGCGTTGTTTTTGGAGGCGTGAACCCTCTGTGGTCCCGGCCTGCACAAGTTTATGCGTTAAAGTACATTCAGCTGTCTCTTATCACAGTTTCTCTATCATGTCTTTGTAATTCAGGCCTGCGATATTTCCATCCTGAATGGGAGGTCACCTTTATCATTACACGAACTTTTCACAGCACTGTATTGTAACATAACACATTTTCCTTGTTGAACAATGTCATTTACATTTTCAAAATAACTGTGCGTAAGACAGGACATTGAATATTCATTTCCATCTTTCGTTGAAATGGCAAACCTGTATTTGAATTTGGGAGTAACTTCTTCTGGGCCGATATGGAACACAGCACAGTAAAAGATACCACTTTGCACTCTCCAACTCACATAAAATAATTCACCCAGTGTTATTATGGCTTGGTAGTATCTCTGTGAACATGATAGGTTATGAAGTACAGTTTTGAACTTCCGTGACACCCGCTGGACACAGCTACCGCGATGTCCGCTCTCCACGTGTGTTCTGACTGTATCCATTGGGCCACTCCAACTGCACCTGGTGTTTGATATCTTAGCAAATGGACACTTTTGCCTATCAAACATACATTCGCCAGCATGATGCTTAGCTACACTTCTGGTGACGAGTTTTGTGCATCCCATTTGGACGTTCTTGCACGGGTATAGTGTGTCGGTTGCAAGGTTTTCCAGGGAAAGGTTGCGTACCTTCAGGAACGGCCCCCTGCAAATGGGGCATTTGTCAAGAGTGATTCTGCAGGCACAGCAAAGGTTGTGCCCGTTGTTGCAAAGCATGATAGGTGGCACCATGTACTCCATGCAGACTGGACATTCAAGTTCTTGCAGAAGCCGACGATGGAGTTTCTCTGTTATGTTGTCCATCTTGGTCTGTGGGTTGGCGCAAATCCAAGTTTGGAAACTGCAACAAATGAGTCAGTTTTTAATGTCTTTCATTATTCTATACAGTGAAACTGCAGTTAAATACAAAGCCGTATAGCCAGTTTTCATTATTTGGCACAGACACCACTCATTGTTTAAGAATAATTGATGGGAAATCCCCGTGTTTTGTAGAACTATGTCCGATTTTCTTGTGTTGTGAATGTGGAAGTTCTTATACGTGTAATTCCGGAATCCTTACACTGTAGACACAGACATATCCATCAGACCAAACATAAACAAGACGCCATTTAACCTGATACAAATTTACGGACGTTGAGGCAGTAGGTTCTCCCGAAACGTCAGCAAATTTCTACTAGTCCACATGACATCACGTCTCAGGAGAGGGTAAATTCTCACAGTCACCTCCGCGAGCACCTGAGAACTTCCAGGACTGTATGTGTACACTTAAATTTCCAGTGTCAAACCTTAAATAATCCACCGATGATCTTTAACTGCATGCAGCAGAATTCTTCACCCCGCTTAACCAATAAAATTTGTTATGGGATCGTCGGTGTTCTGCGATGTTACGCAGCGTAGATTGGTAGTGAGTTAACAACGTTTCGGGATAACCTATCGGTCTCATATTCAAGGGTCAAGCAGTCCAAGAAGGCCCTTGGAGATGGGAACGATAGGTTGTCCCGAAACGTCGTTAACTCACTACCAATCTACGCTGCACAACATCCCATAAGAGCGAATATCTCACACCGCGGCGCAAGCCTGAAATCACGCAAAGGAATTGCTCAACGCTCATGGACCTCGAAGTTTTATTACCATGTCTGTAAAAGCCAACCACCTTTCTCTGGCATGAGTACGATTAACCCTTTAAAGACGAGTGGTAATCTGTTTTATATAAGGACTCAGTGCGTACCGCGCTGTAAACACTCTCCACTTCGGTTATAAAAACCAATCTCTTAATGTTTTATAAGGCAAAAGTTGCTGTTTGTTCTGAGATCCGTACAAAACACATAAACGCAATGTGGGCACCACGTATAATTTTTTTAATCTTAAACCTGGTCGTATGTAAAGTTACCGCTAGGCGCTAAAGGGTTCATCCACATCACTTCCTTCCGTAAGATCCATTTTAATATTATATTCACATCTATGCTTGGGTCATCCAAGATTTATCTTTAGTTCTGATGCTTCGACCAAACGGCTGTATGCGTTTCTCACATCTCCCGCCCGAGGTGCACGCCTTACCCTTCGCAAACTCCGCGATACCATCGTCCCGGTTACACGCAACACCAGGTACTACAAAGAATAAATTACGCAGCTAATTAGTAAATGCACCTGTATAGGGTGGCAGAAAAGTTACTTGCCACTGCAGGCAACATGTTTATTGAACTTGTCAATGTGCTTTTGTGTCACCTGTATACTGTATATAAGATTGGATATTCGCTGCGGCGTGTTCTGTGCTTTGACACCGTATGGTCTGGTAGGTGGTTACGGTTGTCTCAGAGTTAACTAACATACTGCTTAAATGGGCACTATAAAAGACAACGGTGTAACATGCGGAATATCCCTGACGTGTATTTGGACGTTTTCCATCGTCACTTATTATACAAACACGACGTTTCGGAAGCAGGCTGCTTTCGTCTTCAGGTGAACTAAAATTTTAAGAATAAGTAACAATGTAAAAGAGCCAAAACCCTACAGATTTATATGTGAGAGAAAAAATAATCAAAACCTACAAATTTTGTCGCTTGTTCAGGTCTTGTGATTTTAATTTTCAGCAAGCGATAATTCATTTCATTTTATTCCAATTTGTAGACTGAGTTATGCGTACACCGTTTTTATATTTAGAGGTACGGATTATTTCGTCTCTCACATATGGATTTCTAGGGTTTGACTCTTTTAGGTTGTTACTTTCGTCAGATTGTAGTTCACCTGCAGACGGAAGCTGTCTGCTTTCGAAACGTCGTGTTTGTATAATCAATTACTATAATCAATTAAGTCCAAATAAGTATGATCAATTAAGTCCAAATACAAACCAGTGATATTTCGCAACACGCTGTTTCCATCTTTGTGTTGAACAATAAATGTTGGTACCTATCTACCAGACTATACGGCGTCAGTTCCTAACTTCTTCATAGTCACAGCCACCTGAACCGCAACTCTCCTTGCGCTATATTTGTGTGTAAATGAAGAAAGGAAGCACAAAACGTTAGTAAAATGAAGATATCGTGGGATGTAAGTTTTGATTGAAAGATGCGTGTGCATAATGTAGGAATAAGGTTGTGGAAGGCAAATGGGACAGATAAGGAGATGATAGGGGAGGGGAAAAAACGGAAGCAGGAGCGTGAAAGGGAATCGATGTGAAGTAAAGAAACGTAATTGCGCGACACATACCGTCCGGAGAGTACGCCACACCACCACGCCAGCCGCAGCCCGCTGTGACAGTCTGCCTGCTGTCCTCGCGAGGCGTCAGGCACTACACCGCGCCAGCAGTGGCTTCCGCCGCTTTATATAAACATGGCCGCTGTGACCCCCAGGGGCTTTCCTTCTGACCGGAGTGACGCAACGCGAAGATATTTATCATCCCCACTCGTGTCCCTGTACCGTTCTAATTCGGGATCTGTACGGGGTAATGGACTTTCCTTGCCCCGGTTTTTGACGTGAGCGAAAATTACCCTTCTCTTTCCTTCTAGCCCTCCTTCATTCTTTCCTTTGTCTTCCCCCTTTTTACGCGAGTTCGTAGAGGGACTATAATCGTGACGTGTACTCATCATGTCAGTGTGACCATCTGTCCACGTGCAATAACGCGACTCTCACACGACAGATTTTTGTGAAATTTCGTATTTGTGACTTTTACTACAATTTTGCCGATACAGTTCCATTTTGGTGACAATGGGATAAGATAACCGGCACTTTACATGAAGATTTACATACGTATACGTTTTTGCAATTGGTTTTCATAATGGAGACAGACCGAGGCCAAAGAAATAACTGACAATATACAAATCTCGCCCTTTACGAGATAAGTACACGACACACGATACGTATATGACGGTTTATGAGAGAAGTGTACGAAGTGCTGTATCTCGCCGTTTACGAAATAAGTACGAGAAATAAGGCAGAGCCAGAGAGGCTGTAGAGATAGTTGATGGTACAAACATATCATTCCTCGCAAAAAAAAAAATGAGACAGCAGTGTTTGCCTTGACTTCAGTGAAAGTATTTATCAATGACAGACACAATAACAGAGCTAATGCGTCACAAGTATTACCTCCTGCGGATATTTCCTAACGTGCTTTTTCTCTCCCTCGCTCTTCAGTTCCTTCAGTATAGTTCACACCTCCGAAATACAAGTTAATGTCCCGATTTTGCTGTTTTTATTGTCTTATTTGTCGCTTGTTTAACGACGTTTCAGTAGCTCAGGATTGCATAGCTGTAAATGGTATAATGATTAACCTCTTGAAGCCTAGCGGTAACTTTACATACTGCCAGGTTTAACATTAAAAAATTCTACGTGGTGCCCACATTGCGTTTATGTGTTTTGTACGGATCTCAGAACAAACAGCAACTTTTGCCTTATAAAACATTAAGATATTGGTTTTTATAACCGATGTGGAGAGTGTTTACAGCGCGGTACGCACTGAGTCCTTATATAAAACAGATACGCTTCGTCTTTAAAGGGTTAATGAATAAAGAATGGGCAAGAATTCGGAAGGCACCTGTCGTGACAGCACTTGAGGCATTATCCTGGGACTTGCAAGGAACGACACGAAAATCCTGAAATCCGCGCCGGTATTTGGTCCCTGCTGCCCCGAAATGCGAAGTAGAAATGCTAAGATGCATTATTCAGGCCTATTCACTGTTTCATACAAAAAATGGGGGGGGGCCGGGAAGGCTAAGAAGATTTTGATGGCGAAAGTCATGAATATTGGAGTGGGGGATACAAGAACCGCATACTCAATTTTGATTTCGAAATTTTTGGGAAACCAAACACATACGAAACTGCAGACCTGAATTTTGAGGATAATATTAAGATAGATCTTATATGAATTGTTTGTGATAATGACATGTCGGTTGAATGATGGACCTAAGTTCGATTGCCCCGTCCGTGGTGCCAGAACTTTTTGTCATTTAGTTCCTTTGCAGCACAATTATTTAGTTAATTAATTATGGTAATTCGTTTGTGTTTATTTAGCGACGCTGTCAGTAGCTGGGGCTGTGTACCCTCGAATTAATGGTTGGTCACTGAATAATGAACAGGAATGCATGTGGAAGGAAACGGTCGTGGCCTAATTTGAAACAATTTGCTGGAGAGAGAGTGACAGAAGCACGAAGAATGATAGCCGGACTTTGGGTTTCACCCAGCGACCTTCTAACACGAAAGAGGATCGCTAAACACTCGACCATTCAGTTAACTAGTTACTTACCTGAAGCGTATCAGTTCGACCCCAGACGGATCCAACACGTCTAACAGTCACAATACTGCACAATGAGAGGCATGGATAGAATCATTTCAAAATCCAGACTGTGGCCTTCGGGTTTTCAACATCGTGAAGTCTTGTAGACGGTCCCGACGTTTCGGAGGTACACGCTGAGACCATCATAAGGCCAGATGAGTACGTTTGTCAGTTGATTGAGAAATGCAAGGTCGTTACGTATCAACCACACTACACGGCGTCATATTCCAGAAGATCTTCAGAGTATATTCGCTCTTCTAGGGTGTTACGTAGAGTAGATTGGCAGCTAGTTACCGATGTTGTACTGCTTGACCCTCGACTCGAAGATGGGATCGGGAGTTTGTCCCTAAACGTCGGTAGCTAGTATTCTACGCTGCGTAACATCCCAGAAGAGGGCAGATGTCACACCGCAGCTGAAGCCTGGAATCACGCATCTGCAGAGTAAACGCAGTGACAGCCACAAATTTCGTTTTTAAGTTTTTGGGCAGCGTACACCTTTGCTTAACCTTTTAAAGCCTAGCGGTAACTTTACATACCACCCGGTTTAACATTAAAAAATTCTACGTGGTGCCCACATTGCGTTTATGTGTTTTGTACGGATCTCAGAACAAACAGCAACTTTTGCCTTATAAAACATTAAGAGACTGGTTTTTATAACCGAAGTTGAGAGTGTTTACAGTGCGGTACGCACTGAATCCTTATATAAAACAGATACGTTTCGTCTTTAAAGGGTTAATATACGGCCCCCCCTCCCCCGCCCCGGTCGTCCCGGAGAGGCAAGAACCAAACTTTGCGAGCTAGCAGTTGGTACGGCGTGGTCACCGCACTATTAAGAACTCGGCCTTGACACACATTGAAGGAAATGCCTGCCACATTCTCTCGTGCTTTGGCAATCCCAGCGTCTCTACTGCGCAGTTGTTCAGATGACCGCAGGCTTTTCGGAAGCTGTGGTCAGGTAGGTTGCTAACAGCCGCACACCTTTGTCGCGTGTTTCCCAACACCACACACTTGAGCGGCGAAACAGCGTCACGTCCCAGAACATCTGAATCCTCCAAACCCAAAATTAATACTAATATTTTATCTTCTGAATTATGACGTAGTATAGACTGGTGCATGGCTGCCAACATTCCGGAGGAACACATGTAATCCTACTGCTCCTTATACAGTGTGTCCCAGAAGTGACTATAGCGCATTTCAATTGTCAACGCATGTTATAATCTTAGTACTGTCACTGTAATACAGAGTATGCGAAAAGTCCCTGTGCATTTGTCGAAAAGTAAGATACAGGTTACAATGGAGGTCGCAGGGAATGTACAGTACTTACAGTAACTGTTGTAAGTAACCGCCACGAACATGTGAAGAAGGTCACGTGTTGCAGGCATGGGATTTCCCCACTTCCAGCGCAGTGCGACACCGTTGTTGCTTAGGTGCGTAGGGACTTCTTGGGCAGCCTGTATATTGTACGTATATACGTAACTCGATTTTTAAGCCATTATTTAAGGCACGGGGGAACAGAATGAGAAGCTAAGAACATTTCTGGAGAGAAGACGAAAGATTGTGAAGGGGGCACTATTAGTGCAGTAGTAAAAGGTAAAGCAGTCCCATTACAGGCCTGGACAGGCCCTGAGGGTTCCAGGAGGTTGAGGCTTCCAGATTTCTAGACAATCGGCACTTGAAGGTGGTAAGGTTGTCAGCCCTACGCACCGGCCGCGTTTACCCCCCAAGGAAATATTCCTGGTACTCATTTCTGTTAGAGGCTGAGTCGACCCCAGGGCCATAGTGCGGCCGGAAGGATTATGTCAATGAGAAATTCCACTGACACCATCGGGAATCGAACCCGCGACCTTCCGGTTTGTAGCGCAGTGCCTCAACCAACTGCGCCACCGCGGCCCCCCCCCCCCCCAGTAGTGCGGTAGTACGAATAGTAAAATGAGTGACGAGATTACGCTCAGTAGGTATGTACAGTTGTTCGTTTTATCGTGTACCCTGAGCGCGGCAGCTTTGTCGCATAGAAAGCCGGCATCCGCCGGGGTTTCCCGTGACAGCTGTCGAGTTCAGGAACAGAACGAAAGGGTTGCCTGTATAGAAGGACTCGCTCCACAAAAATGTCTTGTTACATGTGCACGGTTTTCTTTATAATTTCAATTTGTTTTTAATTTAATTTTGATCGTCATCGCAAGGGTGCCAATCCCAGCGACCGTGCGGTATAATGCGTGGGCCTGCTGCCGCGTGCTTGCTGGGATTGCGTGTTCGAATCCCTCAGGTGGCATGGATGTCTGTCTGTTGTGTGTTGTCAGGTAGAAATCTCTGTGACCGGCTGATCACTCGTCCAGAGGTGTCCTACCGAGTGTGGTGTGTCTGAGTGTGATCGTGAAGACCTCGACATGGAGGCCCTGGCTAACTAGGGGCTATTGCGCCATTGAAATAAAAAAGTCATAAGGGTACTTCTGGGACACTCGGTACTGTCCTGATAAACAAGGCGGAACGTTTCTTAAAACGCTTCTACCCACGAATTGTGATTCGTAAATGGTGAAACTGGAAGGAAACAAGCTGAATTGCTTATTTTTCGATGAAATGTCAAGACAGTGAAACCAAAGTAATACGCAAAATGAGCAGAAGTGTCGAGTTCCGTGTGTGCTGCCCATTCCGCTCGCATCGCATTTACCGGGGGTTACCGGTGCAGCCACGCAGCAGTACGCACGACCGAGGAAGTGCCCGTGATTCACTTGCGAAGGACGACTTTGCTGTCACGCAAGTGAACGCATGTTGTGACGTCATTCGTACAGGTCTAGCCTCTGAGCGGCGCACAAAGAACGACAGTCTCGATAAAGGCAACGATGAACTTTCGGCCAATGATGACGGATGTTTAGCAAACCGTGGTTCACAACCCATATCCTATTAACGCCAAAAGAAACTTGCAAAGAAATATGCCACGAAAGAGACTTAGTTAATCATGTAAGCACAGTTGACCTGAAAAAATGCGAGATTTGGAGTTCTTACAGCGGTGGCATTAAAAATTCGTCTTCGGGGTCAAGAAGTATTAGTGAAAAAGATAACTTTCCCTAAAAGTTTGCCTTTGCCAGTTGAAATTTGATTACGTCAGGCAACAATAGTGGACACATTTCTTGCTTGTATGTCTACATCGCGAGCCTAACATGGGCCGGCATAGTGCAGTCGGTGTAGAGCGACTGGCTACGGGCTGGACGGTCCGGGGGTCGAATCCCGATTGAAGCACGTGTCCAGACCGGCCCTGGGGCCCATCCAGGCTCCTGTAAAATGCGTATCGAATTTCTTTCCCAAAGGTAAGGCGGCCGGGGCGTGGCGTTAACCACCCGCCCCCACCTAGGGGCGAGGTTAAAGGAACACCAGAGCTATACGTCCCTCCGGGCCTGCATGGCCTGTTCTAGGGTAACCTTCACCTTTAACTGTACCTTTCATGGCGCGCATAATGGGCTGATTATTTATCATAGCAAAAATATTTGTAACATAGAATTGGTAGAGAAAAATGAAACAGACGTTCTATACTCGGTATATGTTTTCACATGTCTTATGTTTGTGCAGATTATTAAACAAACACGAACGAAGGCGACACGTTTAGTGCTGTGAGGTTCTAACTGCAAACATTACGTTACTTTGTCCGCACAACAGTGTTTTATCATAGTCAATTATTTGTCTAAACATAAGATTAATAATAATAATAATATCTGATTACTCTTAGCTAGTTTGATATATATATATCAAACACAAACTATATATATATAGTTTGTGTTTGATTTTAAAACTTGTGTTATGAAAGTCATGTCTGAGGTATAACAAGAACATAACACTATTTGCAACTGCATTTATACACATTCATGAGTGACTTGCCTAATTTAAATCACAGGGTCTAACCTTCTTAGTTTTTTTAATGCAATCTAAGCCCTACTATGTTTTCTATTTTATTTTTCAAATCTGTACTGTACTATTCATCAGCCAGTTTCAGTGGCTGGTTTCGGCTAAAGGATAAATCACGTAGTACGGTTCGTTATCATCGTGTCTTAAAAACCTGTTGTTTAATTTTGATTTCGAGGGGCAGCAGTCCTTCAATCCCCCCCCCCCTCCCTCTTGGGTGCGCCTCTGTTAATATTTGTTCTCAGTGGCATTCTTCGCATTTTATATTCCTGACTATTGCTATTTTGAGTTACTTGTTCAGTTTTTTGTACTTACTTTCCTGTGCCGTACTGCTTAGTAGTGTGGTGTTGGTGCCGTGTGTGTTCAAGTCTGCCAGCCTCTACGCGGTGACCGCCCAGTCGATCACCTGATCCGTATTAGGGTGGATTCACATTATACGCCACGACACGACACGGCATGCCACGACACGACACGACACGGCACGACACGACACGACACGACACGACAAAATATTCTTTTATGGTTTTCACATGCTCGAATTCACATTAGTCCGTCACCAATAGCTAGCGACAAAGACAGTGTCGATAGGATTGAGAGAAGAGAATATTTGGCTGTCTGTTAACTGACGGTAGGTGTGAATGCACGTTGGTTTTCGTGTCGTGTCGTTGTCCTGTCGTGCCGTATAATGTGAATCGACCCTTAGATGGGGCTTACTAAGCGACGGTGGTTTTTTGGAATCTGATTATATCACAAGGCCTTAACCGTGAACGCCGAAGTACCATCAATTTTTATTCGTTTTGTAATGGTCCGCGCAGGCAAATGATTTTAATGGGTGGGTTGGGGGGGGGGGTTACTCTTTTCGTTTGGTAGTCCGTACCTCTTCGACCTACTTCACAGCAGGTGTCGAGGTTGTTTATTTTCACTTGATTACACTCAGACACACATAACAGTCTGTAGGACTCCTCTGGACGAGGTGTCGTCCCGCCGCAGAGACCTCTACCTGACAACACAAGCACTGTACAGGAGACAAATATCCATGCCCCCGCTGGGATTCGAACCCACGATCCCAGCAAGCGCTCGGCTGCAGACCTACGCCTTAGACCGCGCGGCAACTGGGATCGGCGGGTATTACTCAATAGGGTAAAAAGCTCAACTGTTACATATGTTTACTTCAGATCTCTAAACTGAAATGACCTTGTCTTTGTATGGAATGAAATGTAAATATGCAGCGTCACTACAGTAAATTATGTTTACACATTTCTCACAATCCAACAAACTCGTTTTAAAAGTATAATATATACCATTTTGCTGTCTTTTATTCTACGTCAAAACTTCACAAACTCTGTTTTTTAAACAGTGGAGCCTCTTGGGTGATTTGAAGAAATGTCGTCATATCATTTACGTTCGCCACCCTGGAAAACTTATCTCAGATTTCAAATCCAAAAGCATGTTGCGTCCTCGTGTACCGTATGTCAAATCTGGATTGACTTCGAAAAGCACTTTAGGGGGTAAAAGGTAAGATTTATTTTAATGTGTTCTGGATTGTGACACCGTGCAGTCTGGCATGTGGCTACATCCCAAACAATGCTTGTGGGGGGCGCTGCAGTCTACCTGACATCGCGCTACCACGCGTGACTAGGCTACGGGCTGCACAACTGACGAATCGTGGTTCGATTACCGGAAGGGACGCGAGAGTTATGTCTTTTCCAAAGTTTCCAAACCGGCTGTGGGGTTTTCCCTGCCGCTCCTTCAATAAGCATCTCCGAGGCTCACAACTGACCTATCATATCCATCTAATGGCAAGGTTAAGAATGAGTGGAGTTATACCTCCACTCCCACGTATGAGTTGATGGCGTGTACTGGATGAAGACATGTGGTTGGGAACCATGAAACCCAGTCTGCGCGGTATCATATGGGTGTGGGTGTAGATCGCAGCTGGCAGGCACAAACAATGCATGCTGACCTCACACGTGACCTTCCAATCCCACCGATCAGCTGATGCCAAACAGCCTTCCGTGCGGAATTCAGATGGCTGCTTCACGTTTCCTCATTCATGTTCCATCATGACGTTTCAGTGCTACCAATGACGCCACTGTACACTCCAGTTAAGGTCAAATCAGACTGTCGGGTTCCTTGAACAGGTGAGATTTAATAAAGTTAGTCTTGTGACGTAAACACATGACGTCGTACGAGATACAGGAACGTGGACACCTCAAAGCAAGCACTGGTGTGTCAATTGTAATTCAGCCCACAGTGTCAAAGAATACCAAAGAATGTACGAAATGAGAAAAAAATTAAGGAATAAAATACAGTCGAACCCGGTTATAACGACATCGGTTTATGCGACACCTCGCTTATAGCGTCAGATATTCTGTGGTACCAATTACCTCATCACTGTCAAACATAACATTATACTGCTCCGTTAGAACAACACTTGTTTACAACGACACAAAATATGCACTCCCTTTCATGGCGTTATAACCGAGTTCGACTGTATATATATATATATTTAAACATATGTTTGTACAGTCTACTTACAGAGAGACGGTATAGTGACTAGGCTCTGGGCTGGATGATCCTGGGTTTGACTCCCGGCAGCGACTGTCGAGACCAGCCCTTGAACCCACCCTGCCTCCAAGTCAATAGAGAACGAGGACTCTTACTTCGGGTATAAAGCGGCCGCCGCGTGAAGCTGACACTCATCTTCATCTAGTGCCGCGGTTAAGAAAGACGGAGCTTTACCTCCACTGCCCCGTATGCCTTAATGGTATGCATAGGGACACCTTTACCTTTACCTTTGTCTTCTTATATGTTGACGGAACTTTGTCTCTGAGATTCAGGGAAGGATTTAGGCTGACAGAGTTAGAGAATCTGGTACACGACAGATATCTTTGCCTAATAGGAAGAAAGCAGCAAAAAGACTAGGGATAATTACATAATCAGGAGCTTCACGATTTCTGCCCTTCACCCAATATCAATAGGGTGACCAAATCAATGACGATGAGATGGGCAGGAAATGTGGGGAGTAAGGGGAAAAGAGAAATGTATACAGAGTTTGGTGAGGAAATCTGAAGTAAAGAGACCACTTTGAAGACTTAAGCGTAGATGGGAGGATAGTGTTAATAAGTATAATAAAGAAATAGAATAGGAGGTCAGAGTATGTGTTCGTGGGGCCAAGGTTAGGGAAAAGTAGTGGGCTTTTGTGAACATGGCAATGAACCTTCGAGTTTCATAAAATATGGCGCATTTCGCGACCAGCTGAGGAACGGCTAGCTTCTGAAGACGGTTGTGTTTCATGGAGTTAGTCATGTGTGCTATAGGCTCTTAAGATTTCGTTGTAATTATCAATATTTTACAAAATTTACACAACAACTTTGATCGAATCCTGTAACACAAAATTACCAATGAAGGAACCCAACAAGTGGGCTGTTCTGAGTTCTGTTGTAGCGCACTTGGTTACAGGAAGTTTAAACAGAGACACTCACTACGATATGCAGTTGTCTTGGAGTTCCTTATAAACGCACCCCTCCACTTTTCGAATGAATCCAGTGGTTGACTCGGACTGGCCGAAAGCAGTTGGGGAACCCGCACAGTGCAGTGCAGTAACTGTTGGCCGGTACTGCTTGCTTGCTGCTTTCCATTGGTATGTACTCTTTGGTTACTAATGAGGAGAAAGGGCGGAATTATGTGTGGAATTAAGTGTGGAATAAATTCAGCCATATTTTATTTCGTTCTTGTTCGTTCCTTTGTGTAGTGTACTGACGACATTGCATTTACGTCTAACATATTTTTAAATATTTAATAATTACCTATTTAATTTTAAAGATTTTAAATATTAAACTTTTACGTAAACATTTTGAATATGAAAATCAGCTTCGTTTATATTTCAAGATTAATTTCGTACCGCGCAGTAAACACACTCCATCTCGGTTATAAAAACCAACCAGTTAATGCTGTATAGGGAAATAATCGCTGTTTGTTCTGAGATCCATATAAAGCACATAAATACACTGTGTGGGCAGAATGTGGAATTTGTGAATGTTAAACCTTGCGGTACATAAGGGTGAGAATAGAGTTTTTACGCGTTGTTTTATGCGGGTGTAAAACTTGGCCCCCGCATACTAATGGAATAAAAGACACCCAGGTTTGTAAATTTATGCTTATTTTACTGTGCGCTAAACTCTGTGGGTGTGTGAGGGTATTTGAAAACAGTGTCCCGGGGAAATTACCGGGAAGTAAGGAGCTTAGAAGTGACAAGATGCCCAAAAAAAATGTACAGTGAGGAATTTCACGGTTTTTACTCTTCACTAAATCTTATTACGCTGATGAGATGGACGTCACAGGTAGCATACATACTTTACTTTTTCGTAAAACCTGAAGTAAAATGTTTATTTCGGAACCCAGCTGCAGATACGAGCATAATATCAAAATGGAGCCCACAAAAATAATGTGAGGCTGTGGTTTTCAGTTTATTTGACTAGTTACAGGGGCCCATAGCGGGTTTATGTGAGTACGGTGATGAACATTATGGTTTCATAACGACATTGTGTTTTCTGACCAGATGTATGACTGTAACTTGTACAGGAACAGTCCATGCGGTCCAGTTAACTGTGTACGAACTTTATCCTTTGTACTCTATGTTTAGGTCTAACGGGTTTACAGATATTTAAAACTGAGCAAATATCCCGAAACTCTTACGCAATGCATATATTTCTTAACGTATTTTATTGATGTTAGACTTTACCATCTCAGAGATAAGAAGTCTGAGCCCTTAAGTCACTGTATGATTACTCTGTGATTCATGATCCCGTATGTGACTCACAAAGCAGCCTTATAATGAGACCGTCACTTTATTCTATGATTTGTCAACATGAATGTAAACCTACTAAGGCTGTTTATGAACGGGCTGGTATTAAAACACGAATGGTGTTAGATAAGGAAGTTTCGTTGTCTCAGACGTTAAGCGAAATGTCATTACAACTTTACGTGTAGCCTGCTACATACAGGCCGGCTGTACTGACGTATCATTATTGTTCAACATAGTCTCCGTGCCTTTGTAGCAAAACTAGATAGGTCATCGATTCAACGGGAATGAGGAAATGGAAACAGTTATTCGTGAACGGTTATTCATGCAAGGGCCCGATTCTACAATGACGGGATTTTACAAATTCTTGCCAGAACGGGATAAATGCACCGATGTTGTTAGGGTTATGTTGAAAAATAGTGGTACCTTAGTGAAACAAATTGTCTACCGTTAAGGTAGTAAACACTTCTCATTTAATGCGTTTAACCTGGGAAAACTTACGTGTCGAGCATGCTTTACATCAACGAAATCAAAATATGTGTAAACCAGTACAGTGTTACTGTACACAGTGGGATGATGCTTTTGTAGACGTCAAAATGTTTGTCAGATGACCAAGTGAAAAGTGAAGAAAGGTAAGGGGTCAATTCAGTAAACTTGTTAATTATTCATGTTATTGAAAAGCCATTTTGTGATGATTTGCGTTAATTTTGAAAAAGAAAATAGAAGATGAATTAGGACTTCTGGATTATGACGCCGTGTCGGTAGGTTAATTTCTCTCGACGTTTCGAACAATCGTAGTGCCTTCATCTTCAACGGTTGAGGGGTCCAAAAAGGATCCTTGTCTTATTGTATTATTGAAAATTTGATTTTTCTTTATCGTATTGTGCCTTCTTGGCAGATTCTGTAGGAACTGTTACGACATAGAAAAATTGTTCGTGGACAAAGTATGGAACTTTTTCTCCTAAGTTTTCTAATTCAAATATAGTAAATATTATTATTTACTAAGATATGGAATATAAAAAAATGTGATTGAATTATATTCTCATTATGTTGACTTACGCTGAAACAACTGAAGTTTCTGATGACACGTCTGCAGAGTTAACCTTTTAAAGCCTAGCGGTAACTTTACATACCACCAGGTTTAACATTAAAAAATTCTACATGGTGCCCACATTGCGTTTATGTGTTTTGTACGGATCTCAGAACAAACAGCAACTTTTGCCTTATAAAACATTAAGAGACTGGTTTTTATAACCGAAGTGGAGAGTGTTTACAGCGCGGTACGCATTGAATCCTTATGTAAAACAGACACGCTTCGTCTTTAAAGGGTTAATAGCGGCTATTTGGAACGCCGGCGACGGAGGATCTGCAAGTAAAGCGTCTGTCTGTTTATCTCCATGCCGACATGTAGAATCTCCGGAATCGCTGAGCGGTTTCTCACGAAATTTAATATTACGCGTTTGGTCGAAATTGTAGATATTTTTCACTTTTGGATTAAAATGTGATAACAGCAACGCACATTTTACAAGAGGATTTGCGTGCGTCTCTGAAAGCACGTCGCGTGCAACTCACCAAATATCTGCCGCAGATAAAAATATTGCGAAAGTAAGTCGATGGAATAAATGAAACGTTTGTTAACTCATGTCCAAAATACGTATTGTTAAGTCTAACATGTCTGGAGATGCTGCAAATGAGCGAAGAGCCTAGAACTGTTACATAATATCTAGGCTTCCTAACTTATTTTGCTGAAAGCAGGTCTTAACCATTTAGGCCCTCCAACTCGCCGTATATAAGCACGTCTCTGATTCAGAATTTTGCATTGTTCATGGAACAGCTTTGGAATTACATAATGCATACAGGACTGCGATTTTCACTGGAACGCGTATTCACTTCGGTTACCGCATCGTGAAAGGGGCGAGAGCACTTCTTCCGCAACGTCGATAGACTTTATCACTTCGATACTGTACGATGCTCAAATGTTTTTAACAGCGTAATTCTGACAAACTTGAGACCTTCACAGGTGCGACATTAAGGGGCCTGGTGCCTTCTGGTTTCGTAGATGTGTGCCATCTTTACGGAGGAAATTGCTGCCTCCGTCTTCAGGATATACCGAAACGTCGGTGTCCATTTATCACCCTGCGCGGCTTCATATCCCTCGAGACATTAATCTTAATTCTCGAAGTTTTTGAAGACGAAAGGGCCAAGTTAGTTCAGTCGATATACTGATCAGGCTCTGTCATGGACGGCCTAGGAATCGTGGTTCGATTCTTGGAAGTAACAGGAGGTTCATCTCTTTTCCAATACGTCCAGATCGGCTTTGGGGCCCACCCACTAGACATCAGAGGCTACGTCCCAGAGAGTAAAGCGATGGAGGCTTGAAGCTGACACTCACATCAGTCTAGTGCCAAGGTTAAGAATGTATGGATCTGTATCTCCACTTCCCCTATATACATTCACGACGTGCAGATGGACAATATTACTTTTATGTTGACAGAAGCGTTTCTTGCAGACGCGCGGACCTTGGAGCCTGAGGAGCCACAGAGTATGGACTTGTCACTGCTGCTTCCCTCGCTTGTGTGTGCAGAATGTCAGCACCTGCTGGTACCACCGACGGCAATCTGCCAGTCCGGCCACACTTTCTGTGAATCTTGCCACCTGGCACTCGGCAAGTGTTCTGCGTGTGACATGACGTTCCTGAGTAACGCCCGCAACTTTGTCATTGAGGATATCTGCAATGTCATGGGCAAAAAATGTCCGTATTTTGAAAACGGCTGCAATTATGCGCTAACAGACTTCTTACTTGCTGTCCACGCGTCCACGTGCATCTACAAAAATGTAAAGTGCCCTGTAAACAAATTTCCACAGCATGATTGCCCATGGGCTGGTGTCATCAAGGACCTTGTGCCTCATTTGGGAAGATGTCACACAAATTTGATTTCTAACAGAAATTATATTTTGAGCAGTCTCCCTAAAACAGATAAAAGAATTATCCTCCATAAAAGCGAGGTATTCACTTATTACAAATACTTAAAAGATGGTGATTGGTTTGCGATTGTACAAAGAGTGGGATGCACAAGACAGAAATTTAGAAGTGTTTTTGGAATTCGCTCTATTCAGAACAATGCCACAAGCATGAATATGATATTTCCTGTGAGGAACATTGAAGAAGATATAGATGAAATTATGGAAGAAGGAGGGGCTTTAATGCTGGATGGCGCTGTTGTTCATAATGTGGTTGACAGTGGAGTGCTTTCAATGGTTGTTACTGTTGAAGAAGTCGTGTAGACTGCCGTTCGTAACGGTAACTGTTTAATGCAAGTTTGAGGTTCCTAAGACGATGCTTCATTGTGAAATGCTGTGGATTTTATGACAGAATAAATTTCTTATATTTAGAAAGGACTCTGAAGCTTCCTTCTTCAGTACTGAAATACTCCTGCTCTGGAAATGGATACAGTAGGATCGTTCAAAACCACAGAACTTTCTTCCAGTTCACGAGTCTGCTAACTAACTAACTAACTAATTAACTCCATGGAGCAGAGGCCTTCTTGAGAAGCTAACAGTTTCTCAGCTAGTCAAGAAATTCCCCGCATTTTATGAAACCCGGAGGTTCATTGCCGCATTCGCAAGAGCCTGCCACTTGTTCCTATCCTGAGCCAGCTCAATCCAGTCCATGCCCCCATTCCACTTCTTGAAGCTCTATTTTAATATTATCCTCCCATCTACGCCTGGGTCTCCCAAGTGGTCGCCTTCCCTCAGGTCTCCCCACCAAAATCCTGTATGCACCTCTCTTTTTCCCCAAACCTGCCACATGCCCCACCCATCTCATTCTTCTCGATTTGATTTTGCGAATAATATTTGGTGATGAGTATAGGTCATTAACATGAGTCTCCTACAATGGGAAATTATATGCACTGTCCTGCAAGCCTGTTACCGTGTTCTGGCGGTGTTTAATGCTTATTATACGAGAAGTGTCATGAATCGTGTTCGTAGCAATAAGAAGACATGACTCCATAAATATGTTTAGAAACGTACAGACACTTATACGAGAAGAGAGCAGCATTTACGTTTAATATTTGTTTACTAACCGTCAAAGAGTTTGTACAGGTAATTAACACTATCCTGTAAGAAATCTCTGTAGCAGTTACTATTACAGCAGATGATTACATGGCATTTTGTTACAAACATGATATAAAGGTACTATTTATTTTATGTGTGAAGAAATTTCAGACCGCAGTTAGTTTACTGTTCAGATTCTATGCTATAAAAATATAAAAATGATGTGTTGCGTTAAACTCATCAGTTCATAAGCTTCATACGAGCTTACTCCCTGTTGTTGTTAACGTACTTGGTGACATCACGTTCTTCGTCGAGCCATTGCCTTGTTAACTTCTATACTAACTCCTGTCATTTCCTTATGGCAAAACGAGTTCTGTCTTTAAAACAGTTTGCTATCTGCGCTATTCTAAGGCACTGGACACGTGTTGTGTTGTATATCTACTGACGTTTCGGAGGAACCTACTTCTTCCCTCTCCACAGTAGACGATAATAACCCCGTATCCCTATTCATGCTTTAGTTAGTTTTAAACAATAGTCATTTCGAAATCAGTCTTCCATTTGAAATCACATACGTACGTTAATAATGCTTATAGTCCCTGCTGTGAACCATCTTTTTAAAGTAAGCTTTTAAGTGTGCTGATAATTTTAGCATTATGTAATGTACGAGTAGATGACGTATGGAGCCCATGTTTGAAGTCGCTTTATACATATTGAAGCTTCTAATGTCACAAATTAACCTTGATGGAGGTTCATAAGTCTATGCCCATTCTATGCATTCTATGACACGCGCAGTCGGATCAGCACACCCAGGAATATTTTATCAATTTTAACCTAATTATATGTAATTACAATTTTATCAATTTTAACCTAATTATATGTAATTACAATTTTATCACTTTTAACCTAATTATATGTAATTACAATTTTATTTGTCTCATTCTTGGCCTAAACTGTGAAACTGACGTCTCAATTAGCGACAAAATCTTACCTTTTATATTTTAATAGGAGAGCAACCTCGAGATGAGTGCATAGTTTCAACATGTAGCCTTGATTTGAAAGTAAACGCCAATCAATAAGTTGTGGTGACAGTGTGTCCTACATAGAATGTTGTTCCAGTACCACAAAGGTATGCCCTGCATAAAGTTTTATGGGGGTTCGCCATATAATTTCGCTGACACACGTACATAATACATGCATTCATACATACGTACATACACACGCATATAGCTCTATATGCATACATAGAGACACAAGACTACATGAAGCTATATGTAACATGTTTTATTAAATTCCAAATTTTGCTACAACTTTCTGCAGTTTAATTTCGTCACAATAATTAGGAGTCATTCCTCCGCACTTTGTTTAGACGTTAAAATTCTGTTCCTCTGTCGTGTTCTTCAGTTAAGATGTCATTCATTACCATTACATTACAAATTTATTAACAGTTAATAACCAAGAGGCCTCAGACACCAGGCATTTAATTTGAAGTTGGAAAATATTTTAGTTTATGCTGACTCAAGGGTTGTTGATCAGTGCATTAAAACAGGTTTAACAATTTTTTGGAGAAATAACAGAGATTTGCCTTGCTACATGTTCACATGTGTTTGTTGGGTCACGTCACTTACACACAGAAATCTAGTTTGTAGCAGCAGATATTGGTAGCACTGTTACGCTGTTTGTTATTAGTGTATGAAATAAAATGGGGAGATTGTATCCGACATCCCTCTAGAATCTTCACATGCTTCCTATTCGGAATTACCAAAGGAACCGTGATTAAAATCGCCGTTAGGGTGCATGAATTGCAAACTTGTCGGTAGATTTGAGTTTGGTCCGCACTGACCAAACACAGCAATGAACGCAAAAGCGGGATTAAGCAGAGCAGGTATGTGACTCCCCACAGCAACCCTCTTGTCTCGCCACCAGCCATAACGGGCAGCTATATCATGTGGCGGACGGACTTCGGAGGTAGTCAGTTCCCTGATGACGAACACAGGATTGGTTGTTGAAACGTCGGTTTGCTCGCCATTCAACCACTTGACGCGGCTGCTAGCCCGAGAATATTTTACTGAAATCTAACGACGTATATTCCCCACCCCCCAAAATGCGTGATTTCAGGCTTCCGCCGCTGTGTAAATAAGATTTCAGTTCTTCTGGGATGTTACTCAGCGTAGATTGGTAGTGATGGACGTTTCGGGACAGATAGCTTGTTCCGAAACGTCGCTAACTACCAATCTACGCTGAGTAACATGACAGAAGAGCGAATATCCAAAAAAATGGCTAATGCTACGAGCAACGTGGCGCACAATATACGCTAAGATAAATGCGTCATTCTTTCTTTCTTCTTTCTTAGTCTTTCCCTCTTCTACCTACTTGTTCACAGCAGGTGTCGAGGGTTTTTTATGATTTCATTTGGTCACACTCAAGCACACACCACAGTCGGTAGGACTCCTCTGGGCGAGGGATCGGCCCGTCGCAGAGACCTCTACCTGACAACACAAACACTGTACAAGAGACAAACATCCATGTCCCCGGTGGGATTCGAACCCACGATCCCAGCAAGCGCTCGGCCGCAGACCTACGCCTTAGACCGCGCAGCCACTGTGATCAGCGTTTCATTCTTACTGTATAAAATTTAGCGAGTTTTAGTTTCCGTACTGGTGCAACTGAGGACAACATCCGTCTGACATACGAAACTGTCGCTTGGTAAGTGGCGCTGCACGTTCTCCTTAAAGTCAACACCACGCACCCAACAAAGCAGTGCCACTTCTGGAGCGGCCGGAACCATCTAAACACTTCATTTGGAACATTTTCGATATGCTGAATGTTAATGGAATTCAGTATGCAGTGTCACACGTGCGAAGACCTTGTAACAGCAGATTTGCAAATGCAAACACAGGCGTGACGTGGGTAATAACACTGGAACGGGGGGGAGGGGTGGGAGGGGGGGATCAGGAATTTTAATGTACGAAGCAGTCAAGTTAGAAAGAGGGGGAAGATTGGTTTGAACCGCTACTTCAATACACATACATGCTTTTTCCCGACTCTCCAATTTTTTTTTATTTGCGTCTCTTCAATCCAGTAACCAAAAAAAAACTATTCTTAAGTAGGAAAAATATTGGAGGGGCGTTTGCCCCCAACCTTGCCCGCCAAAGTTACACCGATGCATATAAATTTAAAGTTTTCCATTTACATTCTATGATTTCGTATGGGGAATGAAAGTATAGCTCCACTTATTGTTAAACTTAGCATTAGGTGCAGGTAAGTGGCCAGCTTCGCGCATCGGCCGCCTTAACTGACGGTGAGAGGATCCGCGGTACGCACTCAATAGTGCTGCAAAGTAACAGTCAGTTACCACCAAGAGCACTGTGCGTTGCTGCTCACATCAGCAAATTACAGGGCAACATATTTCGACCAAGATTTAGCCATTTTCAGGCAATTTCGTTGCGTAAAAATAACACACTACAATTGCGTATTTATTTATGTGTAGTTAGACTTAACCTCAGGAATTTAATACTTGCTTTTTACATGCTGCTTTCGTTATAAGATCTGAAAAACTGTTAAAATATGTGACACCTCCATATAATGTTAAAAATATTATAATATTGAGAATTTTTTATTTATTTCTTTGTCTTCCCTATAGGTTGCTCCTCGATTTTCCCCAGACGTGTGATGGTGAATTAGACGCATCCGTTGGTGGTTGTGTATAAGACTGGGATATTACATCATTTGTTTGTTTCCTTATTTCTTTATTTCGTCCATCTGCTAGGTATCCAAATCCTATTATTTAAATCAGGATTCCATCCTCTAACATACCACAACTGCACTTGGAATTTTTAGAGAAGGTAGTATTGATCTTCTTGGGAAAGCCTTACATAAGGTCTCTGTGCGATTCAATGTCAGTGTGGGCGGTTTGGAGAAGCTTTGAATTTCTTGCTTTAAAGGGAACCGAAGCGCTGTCACTCGGACGTTTAACTTATGGTCTAGTGGGTACACTGTCTACGCTATCTCGGCTGTAGTTTTACTGAACCAATCGTCACGGCCGCTTGTGTCCCATACACATTTTTAGAAATTACCGCTACCCCAATCTGCCTGTGTAGCAATATTCTAACTTGATTTTTCAGAATTTCTTCTGAGCCAATATGAACCGGCAAGCGGAGCGGGAGGATTTACTCCAGCTACTCTTGAGAACATCGCCTCAAGTTTACCTGGAAATCATGAGCAAATATGTGTTGTGTCCGGTATGCAAGAAATGCCCTAATGGACCGACCGTCCGTTGCACTGAAGGCCACAACCTCTGCTTCGTTTGTAGGGCAAAATACGCCAAATGTCCAAGTTGCGGCACAGACTTCGTCGGACCCAGGAAGCTGGATGAAATAAAAAATGCGCTACCGGAAAAACATCCCTGTACTAACAAGACCAGAGGCTGTGATATGACATTGCCCAAATTTCTGATAAAGGATCACGAAGAAACGTGTCCACACAAACCTGTCAGGTGTCCACTGAAGGAAGTACCAGGCATGTACTGCAAGTGGCAAGGCTTGTTACAGAATTTGAAAGACCACGTCAAAGATAAACATCATACCTTGCTTGTGGAACAGCAGTTCGTACGTTTCTCGACGGAAAGCAATGTTAATATAGTGATATCTAATTATGGTGACGAAGTGTTCATATTCTATAGAAAACGTCGAAACGGCAAATATTGTGGTGTTGTGCAGAGGGTAGGTCTGTCAAGGAGACTGTATACATGTCAGGTCATATTTAAGAGCCCAGATGGCATCAGTACTATTGTATTCACGTTTGTTATTCCCACTATGCGTCGCAGTTTGGTTTCTCTGCTCAAGTCTGGCGGCTGCTTCAAGTTAAATGAAAGCGTTTTGCGTAATTTTTACTGGGAGAATGGAGTTGAAGCGCTGGTCAATATCAATGACGACGTGGGAAAGCACGTGTCATAAGCGATATTCTGTTTGTTTTTGGACTGCATTTATGTGGCTGTTAATTTAGCATTTCTGTAATTATGAATGACGTTTCTCCTTACAAGAATTAGTGTCTCACACATATGGAAACAGAAAGAAATATTTGTATCTTTCTGCTTTTTAATAACAATGGCCCCTCAGCCTGTACGTACGGACCCGGAAGTAAAGATGTCTGTAATTTTTGTTGTTGTAAATTATAAACTACTTTTATAAGCAGTCACAATCAATATAGTAATTGTATGTAACCAGTGCTTGTGATTTTTTATGTATGCGCCCTGAAGTTTGTAACTTGGTTACGGAAACATACATAGGGGTGATAATATATATTTACAAGCAAGTTTGTGCATCTGTTGGTTTAATTTGAACCTTTATCTTTACCAGTAAACAGTAATTTCTGTAGAGGCGGTGCGTACTTTGTAACAGTGTAAGCCGAAACATGAGCCATACAACGCTGGACACCACCATGCCCGTGTAGATACAGTGTTTGTACAGTGAAAGGTAATTTCACGTTACACCCATAGCCAAGGCATATCACTCGAAACTTACCTGACTATACCTGACATTCTTACTGCATGCGTTGATTTAAATTAGCAAATTTTAATGCTTTACTTTGTTGTGACGTATTTGAGTCCGTGAGCTCAATTACTGTACGATGCTCTGTGTTTTTAACCGGACTTGTGTCATGCAGTGTACTATAGAATACAAAAATAAAAGCAGCACGAAATTTTGATACGTAACACTGAGTTAATACATGTGCTACCGCCTGTCTAAAAGCCATAAATTAACTAAATGTGATAGATGCTAAAGAGCGCCAAAAAGTGTGGGTATAATTTTATCAGTACAGTATAACACTTGTTCTGCACCTGTTTTATTATATACCTCATTTGCAGGTGACATCGGCATAGATAAAAGGATATTATTAAAGTGTATCTTAATGTGATGAAAGCGCATTATAGACTGTGTTCTATATACTGTCTCATGTAACATTTCATTTTTTGCAAGATACGTGCAGCGAGTGTATTTGAGCCTTCTTATGCTAATTGAGACACAAGTGCAATATGTGCGTGTGTGTGTGTGGAGGGAGGGAATTCTTAAATATTACAAGATGTGGGACGTGTAGTTACCACTGGGCTGTAGACGGCTAAATCCTCAAAATTGTGTCGTTGATGTACTTACTGTGTATTTCTTAACTCAAAATGGTTTTTGTAGGTGTGAGCATTAGTGTTGGAGGAGGGATATTCTGACGCACGCTCTATGGACACGGGAGGTCTAGAAGTTATGACGTGTTGACAGACGCTGAATCTGAGCAGTTAACATCGATATCTTTGGCAGCTGGACGGATTCAGATACACACATTAGGCTCAGTACGGTTTATGAGGGCACTCCTGTGTTTTTTGTTCGCCCGAAGCAGATACTGCTTACGAAGTACGTACGTAGGCAGGCATGTCACGTGCTCCAGCCGCTGAAGATGAAAACAGTTACGTAAGTAGGCATTATATTTGTTTTCATAACATCGAAGTATTGTGGGATACGAAGAAATATTTTCACTTTGCGGTTTACAGAATATCGTTTTTGCTGCAATTCGATGAGCGCTGACAGTTCTGCTGTTTTAATGTTTATTAATAAGTGCACGGATGTAGGTAGAAGTTCAGAGGTGTGATGTAAAGTCAAAGTTCACCCCATAACATGCCATGAAGGTCCAGAGGGGAGAGTAGAGATATAGTTCTACTCTTCCTTTAACCTCGGAGCTAGATGGGGTGGGTGGTCAACGCCACGCCCCGGTCGCTTTACCCTCGGGAAAGAGCTCCGGCACCCCTGGTGCAGGAGGAAGGATGGGCCCTATGGTCGGTCTGGACTGTTGCGGAAAATCTTGCCCCCACTGGGGTTCGATCCTCGGACTTTCGGCGCCTGGCGAGATCGGCCCTAGGGCCCACCCAGTAACCTGTGCAATGAGTGCAACGTTTCTTTCCCGGGAGTAAAGCGGCCGGAACTTGACGGTGACCACCAACCTCCATCTGGCGCCGAGGTTAAGGACGGAATAGAACAGTGCTTCTACTCCCCCTCTGGGTCTGAATGTGTGATCTGAAATAAGCAATTGATGTCGTATTACGTTATTTTATATGTACTTTAAACATAATTTGCGTTTTATCTGGAGTAACTAAATAAGACAATAGTTTAACCTGTGATCTAAGTTTTAAAAAGTGTCAAAATGTCACTCACTATCAGTTCTAACAGAGTTATCGACAAGACAGAGTTAACCTTAAAATTAAAAAAAAAAAATCAACGTCATGCAGTTTGTCAGATTTAAACTCCGCATCTCAACAAATGTTTGACAAAGGCTTTCTGTTTTTCGCGGCAGTTTTTGTTCGAGTCATAATCATCCTTTGGTTTCGGCACCGTACAGTGTTTACATATTCTGACGTTTCAGAGGAAACTGCTGCCTCCTTCTTCAGGACGACTGCATTGTTTAAACTTTAACCAATTTAGTCACCATGAAGTTTGAGGCAGTAAGTTCCTCCAAAACGTCGGAATATTTAGCTAGTCACGACACAGTGCAGAATTCCAAAAGACGACCTTCAATGCAGGTGTTTGAAACGCGGTAACGGATTCAGGTAAAATACGGAAATGACACAAATAAGTTTAAGGATGCGCAAGTGCAAGTGTTACATGAAGTACCTGTGACAGAGAAAAAAAAGCCGCAGCTTACTGAAACTTGAAAACATTTGCAGGAAGAACGTGAGCTTCGCTGTCCGGAGGACATTCGACATCCGATGCGTACCACAGACCCATCACAGGAAAAATATCAGCTTGTCATTCCTAAGTACCCTTCTCTTGGAAGAAGTACCACAGTGCCATATAAGAAAGGACATCAGTATCTCAGTTCTGAACACTGTTATCCTGAAGGAAGCAACACTGTGTCAGTTCCGAAAAGCTACCAGCATGTCAACCCTGAGCTTTCTCCACTTCCGATGAACACGACAGCTCAGTCTCAGGAAGACTGTTCCTGTGTCAATCGTGGGCACCATCATCTCGGAAGAAGAGTCACAGTCCAGTCTGTGGGATCACATGAGCACCTCGACCCTGAGTACACTCCACTTAGGATGGATATTTCAGTTCCAACTCACGAAGAACATCCGCGTGTCAATTCTGCTGTCCATTATCTTGGAAGAAACACAACAGGAGCAGCTTGGGAAGGGTACGGGCCTTTGAATGCCGAACACACTCGACTTGTGATGGACAGCACACTTCTGTTACAAGAAGAATGCCAGTATGGCAACCCTGAGAGCCACTATCTTGGAAGAAGCCTAAGTGTGCCGTCTCAAAGAGGTTATAAGCATCTTAGTTGTGAACACGGTGATTTTGGAAGGGATATGAGGATACAATCTGATAAGGAATATCGGCATTACAACAGTGAACATGCCGAATTTGGGAGAGGTGTCACACTGACATCCGAAGAACGACACCAACTTTTCAACCCTGACCATACTGGAATTGGGATTAGTGTTACATTGTCATCCCAAGAAGGATATGAGCATGTGAACCCTGAACACACTATTCCAGAACTGAGTGTCACAGTGCCATCTCAGGATGCAAACCAGTATCTCAGTATTTTGCACACTCGTCCAGGAATGAGTGGCACAGTGCCATCTCAGGATGCGAACCAGTATCTCAGTCTTTTGCACACTCGACCAGAACTGAGGGTTACAGTGCTATCTCAGGATAGGAGTCGGTATCTCAATTTTGAGCACACTCGACCAGGGGTGAGCGTTACAGTACCATCCATGGAAAGAGATAAAAAGGAGAACACCGATCGCTGTGAATTAGACATCGCAGTTGAAACTGATCAGGCTGACGTCCACCCCACTGAAGGACCCGATACACTTCCACCAGAATATACGAAATTCTTATTCGAAGAGAAATTATATAAAGATACTTGGCGACACCGCAATGTTCGTAGTGGTTTGGATTTATATAAAATGTTTACGATGTGTCATGAAAACGAAGTTGTGTGTATGTTTGGACAGGAGTCCCACGTGGCATACAGCCTTCCGCCCGTACAAATATCTCCCGTTGTTGTTGTGTGTCCGTTGCGTATGCACCCTAGCTTCTTGTGTTCCTGGTTGGGGTTTCTAAACGACAGAGAGAAGCATCTGACTGCTGTTCACCGCGATTGCCTGGTAAAGGGAAAATGTGTAGAACTAAAAGTAGATGACTTTGCTTTGCTGTCAGTCTTCAACGAATTTTTCCTCTGTTACACCTTACTTGAAACAAACACACTTTACTGCGTCGTTAAACATGCTTGCTATTACAAAGCGTGTAATTCGGAGTTTCGTTACGTCACCGAAGCCACAGATGCTTTTACCGGTATAACTGTGACGAAGACAGCTGCTGTGGCAACGACGTTTCAGACGTTCGCGTTTTTAAAGGACACACACAAATGTGTTTCTTATTGCGGAGTAGACGAAGACCAGTTAGTGAAATTCGCTGTATATTTTCCTTCAGAAAATTGAAATTCACGTTAATTCAAGGTGTAATTAATTCACTGTTTCAGTGTAACTCATTTTACAGTTAGAAAGGACGAGGGAGAATTACGAAAAGATACCGTAAAAGCAGAAGTGCGTGAAGAGTGATAATGAGAAGGAAATTAATCCGCTTTTAATTCAAGCTGGCTGTGTGGGCAAATTACGTATCCTAGCGAACACTTTCGCTTACCTAAAGTATTTGTAATACACAACAGTCATGCCTTAAGCAGCTGTCGAACGTCTGACGACTCTCTTTCGTCTAAATCATGTACAAAACTTCAGAACGTATTCACAGACAACACAGTTCATGTCTCTTACCAATCTCACGCAGATATGTCTCGTTGTGCTGTCGTAACTGTACGTTTTATAGAGAATTACGAACACAAATATTGATTTATTTTTAAATGATCCACAACCTTGTATTGAACAGTAAGGTATGGTAACTGAAACCAACAAATGCACACAAGTTTATGAAAATATATTATAAACGTAGCAATGTGTCCTACACGTTTCGGCCACTCATATGGCCATCTTCAGGGAAGTGCGTTACGAGGAAGAAATACACTGAGATGTTACAAAAGTTTGTGAACCACTGCACATGTAAAATACTAAATTTTATTTAATATTTAATATTATATATTAAATTTAATATTTTACGTTCTACACTTTATTTAATATTAACATTAAATGTAATATTTTACATGTGCATTAGTTCACAAATTTTCGTTACATCTCAGTTTATTTATTCTTAGTAACGCACCACCATGAAGATGGCCACATGAGTGGCCGAAACATGTAGCAGGTATTACTAAGTTTGTAATATATTTTCATAACTTTTTGTGAATTTGTTGGTTTGGTTACTATAACTGACTTACTGTTGTTACAGTAAATCACCTGTTGTGTTTGACCATGAGTTTCTATCAAGTGTACACTCCATGCCTGTTATAAGAACCAGTTCGTAAATACCGTTTATGGATAAAGTCGGTATTTAGTGTGAAAATCATATGGATCACAAAACCACCCTGCATGGACAAAAGAGACTCTGTCTTAATTTTACACCGGCTGACACATATGGCTACTTCTAAACTCTGTGCTCGTAATAAAAAGCAACCTTGCTTTTGAATGTCGACAGAGATGAATTAACTAACACGATTCTAACATTAATTTTGTGGTTTAAAATTCAGAGTTTTAATTAAAATTCATGTATATTCTTGTAGAAATAAGTGCTCATAAAAATGGTATAATTTTCATATGGTACTAGGTTCAATTACCATTTGAAACAGTGAACTAAGCTGCATGTTTTAACCTACGGATGGCACATTTTCAAACGCAGAGCTGCCATTTATGCAGATACAAGGAGATTACGTGTTTCCATTGAAGCGGCGTGAGAAAGACGTAACGTTTATGGTCATAACAACTTTTTATATAGGATGTATGAATAAATTATTGATAAATATAATGTCTTGTAAGAAATATTTATTTTAGAATGTAGTTGCTCATTTTAAAATGAACGAAGTCTGGAATTTTAAACTTATAACCTTCTGTGATTTCAGACTTCCGCTGCGATGTAAACTATACCCGCGATGTTCTGGGAATTTACAAAGCGTAGAAGGATAATTCCGCCTGACGTTTCGGGACAACCTGTAGGCCCAATCTTGACCGCTGAAGATTGGACGGACAGGTACTGAAACGTCGGTACGGAATTAAAATTTTACGCTGCGTAAAATCTCAGAAGGGCGCAGATATTATTACCTTCTTTTTTTAAAAATAAATTTCCAATTAAAATCCCAGCATATTGGCAATCTAACAACCTTATTGCGCTTTTTAATCTCGATTTACACTGACGCATGAATATGTATTGAGGTATTCTTAAACAGTTGCGGTATAAGCAAGTACAAGAGCTTTCCGTTCTCTCAGTTCTGCAGTAAGCCGGTTTTAATGCATTTTTCAAGATACATTTGTAATGGGTCGCTTCTTTCTGTCTCAGATTCTAAGCAAAAGTTTTTTTTACAGTGAAACATCTATAAATCATTTGACATTACTCTTATTTAACAAAAGAAAATTCACATTTTTACTTATCAGCTGTAGTAAACATCACTATTGATGCGTGAAGTTCCTACCATGTATATATGTATGTATGTATGTATGTATGTATGTATGTATGTATGTATGTATGTATGTATGTATGTATGTATGTATGTATGTATGTATGTATGTATGTACGTACGTATGTATGCATGTATGTACGTATGTACGTACGTATGTACGTATGTACGTACGTACGTACGTATGTATGTATGTATGTATGTATGTATGTATGTACGTACGTTTGTACGTATGTATGTATGTACGTACGTACGTATGTATGTGTGTATGTATGTATGTACGTATGTATGTATGTATGTATGTATGTACGTACGTATGTACGTATGTATGTATGTATGTACGTACGTATGTACGTACGTACGTACGTACGTATGTATGTATGTATGTATGTACGTATGTATGTACGTATGTACGTATGTATGTATGTATATATGTATGTATGTACGTACTACGTACGTGCGTACGTACGTATGTATGTATGTATGTACGTTTGTATGTATGTATGTATGTACGTACGTACGTATGTATGTATGTATGTATGTATGTATGTATGTATTATGTATATATGTATGTACGTATGTACGTATGTACGTACGTACGTATGTATGTATGTATGTATGTATGTATGTATGTACGTACGTACGTACGTACGTATGTATGTATGTATGTACGTACGGACGTATGTATGTATGTACGTACGTACGTTTGTATGTATGTATGTACGTACGTACGTACGTACGTATGTATGTACAAGTATGTACGTATGTATGTATGTAGGTATGTATGTATGTATGTAGGTAGGTATGTATGTATGTATGTATGTATGTATGTATGTATGTATGTAGGTATGTATGTATGTATGTATGTAGGTATGTATGTATGTATGTATGTTTATATGTATGTGTGTGTATTATGCGTGTGCGTGTGCGTGTGCGTGTGTGTGTGTGTGTGTGTGTGTGTGTGTGTGTGTGTGTGTGTACAATTCTGTAACTTTTCATGTTTGTGTTCCAGTTACGTACGTAGGTTTTACGTTGCTTTTTTTTTGATGGTGTCTCATCTCTATGTTGCACATGACACATACTGTTCGCAGTAACTTGAAGCATGTGTTACCAAATCGGTTGTATAAATACGAATTCAATTGTCAACTTCCTAGAAAGGTATCCCTGAAATTTACAATTAAACTTTGCTACAACGTGAAGAATATTTTAAATTTCATTAAAGTTGAGTCCAAGGAATTCTTCTAAGGTTATTTTAATTTTTTTCTTGTAGAATTATTCACTGTATCTCTAATCATGTCATATATTACGTCAAGTTAAACTAATCTAAAAATCCCAATCAAGCGTAACCTAACCTGACGAAAGAAAATACTACCTAACCTAAGCCAATCATACGTATCGTAATACAACCAAATAAAACCACATATAACCTCAAGTAAATACATGAAACAATGTTCCCTTACCAGGTAAAGCCCAACTTAACCTAAATTAAAATAAATAGTTTTTTGGCAATATTTCAGCTTTTACGTGTTCTGTAAGAAACAGAGAAGAACGCCTTATTTTAGACTGTGCCTGCCTGCCTGTCTGTCTGTCTGTCTGTCTGTCTGTCTGTCTGTCTGTGACCTACGACGGAGGAATTACAGTTTGCTTCCCGGGAGGGGCAAGATTTCTATTTCCTCTCCAAGTAGATGAAACAACTCTGGGGCCCACCCGTCGTCCTACTGAATGGGTAAAGGTGGCGCTTTCCCTGGGCATAAAACAGCCGGATCGTGAAGTCAGACACCATCGAATGCTGAGGTTAAGAATGAGTGGAGCTACATCTCTACTCACCCATCCGCCTTCGTGACGAACACGGCGGTAGCTTTACATTTTAATAGTAACAGAGAACCGCTTGCTCAGTGTTCAAGTAATTACGGAATATGGGAAACGCCAGCCTGGTTCTTTGTTTTGCTGTAAATGAACGCGGAATCGTGTAGTTTCTAAAGTTGCAAACTACAGCGTATTTAAAAAAAACTCACAGTTTTATTATTCCCTTAATTTATCGCCACAGAGCAATACGGCGTATTTTCCAGTGACCAGTCAGTGTTCTACGTATTAGAATAAGAAGAGTAATTCCAGTTCTTCAACTCCAGCAGCTAACTGCCGGGAAGAAATTTCTGCCGTTCCACGTGTTTTACATTCTCCGATGACGTACGCATAACACAGTGTTTCCCAAACATTGTTCCTCGCAAAGTAGTTTGGTGTTCCGCAAGAAATTTTGTAATAAATAAATAAATAAATAAGTAAATAAACAAATAAATAAATAAATAATAACTGAAAAATAAATATCATGATTATATTTTACGTCTTCTTTCTTGAAAATGTGTCGACTGAACGCACCCTTTCGATAGGGACGTGGCCATTACAGTAGAGTGTTCTGAAAGCACCCATCGTCTCCTAGACATCAGTAGTTCGCTGTAAGCTTGAGTAGGCTGAGGTCGTCCTGTCTGGTAGGCTGGTAGCTGCGTAGAGCAGGAAAACATCCCTCCGGTGAGTGAACCCTTCAGGTAGACTCTGTGATGTAAGAAATTTGTCTTGCATGTATGAGTGTGTCGAGACAGTGCATGGCAGACAAGTGAACTAAATAATGGTACGACATTAGTGATGAAAACAAATTTTAAACTCAATTAGCTGAGCATATTTGAGAGACGCGAAGTCCAAATTGCAGTTTCAGGAATGGGATTTGTTTACACTTAGTTCCACACAAAATGCAAAGCCACGAACGAAGCACCACTATCGACCTGGTCTCAAAACGCTGTTCATAAGCCGTTGTTAAATGTACTTTGTAAATGTCAGTTGTTAAAGACGGCACTTACAGTCGCATGGGTATTCTTACTGATTGCGTTGGACTTAAAATTTGAAACTGTTCGTCTGTTTTCCTAATATACACCCGAGTAATAATAATAATAATAATAATAATAATTGTTATTGTTATACAGCCATATTGGGCACTAAACAGTACTTCGGCAAGTAGCAACGTAAACGCTGAGGATGTATTGTCATGGGAAATAGCAAGACATATACCAAAAATTGTAATCACAGTATGGCTGGAACATTATATACCCTAGAAACATGGGGTTTTCAGGTACATATTTGTAAATACCGTAATCAAATATGATAAGTAATAATAGTAATAGTAATAATAATAATAACAACAGTAATATAATAGTTCATCATTTTTAGCCAAACCCTCCAATTACGTGGACACGTTGAAAGGTTTTATGAAGGTGGTGGTGGTGGTGGTGGTCGTGGTGGTGGTGGTGATGATGGGGCAGAAATGGCAGCAATAATACTGTTGACAGTGATAAAGATAATAATAAGAAGGATAAGAACGCCAGTCGGAAAACCTTGAGTAGCTGGGAGTATAATATTAAAATGGATAATATAAGAATAAAGTAGGGGTGGGATGTGAACTGGACTCATCTGGCTCACAACAGGAACTACTAGCGGGCTGCTGTGGGCAGAATAATTAAATTTTCGTTTCAATAAAATGTAGCGAATTTTTTTAGTTGAGCAAATACTCCATTATTTTAAAAAAATTTTCAGTGCAGTTACTTTAAAATCTTCACGCCTGTTTCTGTCGTTAAGAATTTCACTGTCCAGGTGACCTCGTCGAAACATAATATTTGAAATAAATGTAGGAATATAGCTATTTATTGGGCCAAAATACAGTAGTTTATTTTTAATTCAAACACTTTGCATTCTGCCGAAACACTGTGTTTCGTATGATTACCGGCTAAGCAGCTCTAACCTGTTTGTCTTTGTAATGTATGCGGGGTGTGTTTACTATGAGATAGCCACTGAAAATTGTTTACATTCTTCAGACAAAATTCACGATTCAGAGGGGTAAATGGTTTGGTACTAATTATTATTGAAGTGGGATTTTATAAATGCGAATTTCGTTGTTGTTGTTGTTGTTGTCGTCGTCGTCGTCGTTGTCGTCGTTGTCGTTGTCGTCGTCGTCGTCGTCCTCGTCGTCGTCGTTGTTGTTGTTGTTGTTGTTGTTCTTGTTAAATGGACCACTGAAGAGTAGTAGACACATTCTAACCATCCATTCTACATCTAACATAACACGAACGTGCTCCATCACCGGTGGATACTCGAATGATTGCGTTACAATTTTATACAGGATTGTCTGTCTTTTTGCATTTGAGGTTCTTCATTTGAGTGAACTGTAATGGCCCTTGTGAGTACTGTCCATAGACTGCGGACTAATTCGGTTTATTTAAGAAGTACGCATGTTATTAGACCTTACCCTGTCACGATTCTTGAGCATAACCAAAGTTTACAAATTTAAGACGTTTAATATAGCGCCTGTTTCAGGTATAGGGTGTCGTAAAAACGTAATTAACGCTCATGTATAGTTTTTAGGCAACCCAACCCCGTTGTGTTTTTAAATAAACAGAGTTACATAATAAATACAGTCCAACGCAGCCGTATATTTAGTTTCAATCAGCAAACTATGCCAAAACTGAAATGCCGATAACCCCGTTTGCCGCAAAAATAATGCATTGCAACCTTTACCGTATTCGTTCCTAAGGCTACCCAACTTGATATGTATCTGTGTTATACAATACATGTGTACAGCACTGATACCTCAATCATAACGTGTGTACTTATTTTCTGTCGTGTGTGCCAGCGTGATGATGACCATATATGGTTCAAACATGCAGCTGGCTGGAATATGCTAATTTAAACTAAAAATATGGGTTTGTTTGACTGGGTTTCTTATATAACATTGACATTTATGTTATGTTGTGAGTGGTCGTTACACCTGGTTTCTTCCTTGATTAGTCTGGACAGTGAAATATTCAACAAAAGCCAGTGGCGTGAGAACATTTAAATAACTGCAAGTAAGGCTTTTGAAAACAAGAATTCGTTCAACGAGTCAATAAATTCGCTATATTTTATTGAAACTTAATTATTCTCTTCATAGCAGCCCGCTGCTGGTTCCTGTTGTGAGCCAGATAAGTCCAATTCACACCCCACAATTTTATTTCTTTAATATCCATTTTAATATTATACTCCCAGCTAGTCAGGCTGTTAACCCATGTTGCCTGGTGCTGTAAAGTTTATGTAACCTTGAGGGACGTGAAATGTGAATTCGCCACAGCCATCTCAAGTTCCAGCAGTTCTTCAAATGCGTTGTGTACGTCATGCTGAGGTAGTCCTAAACTGTACAATTTGTTTTGTGCAACCCTGTGTTTGCACTGTTGATCGAGTTTGTGACCATAACAATTTGTTGCTGTCAGTGCTGTGTTATATTTGGTGCTGATAACTAACCATGGCATTTGCACGGTTACATGCAGAATACGATATCTTCTCCGACCCATAATATTTATACAATTTGACATAACAAAGAACGTTGCTGGACTGAGTGAATTCTGAATGATATGAAATCCTACACTCATTTTAAAAGTATTTTTATTAACATAAATTTAAAGGCAACATGTCAGTGTGACGCTCTATAGCCTTGCAGACAGGTATCAACGCTTCGCAGGAATCTACTGCCACCATGCTTAGGCACAACAACATTACACTGAAGATGAAGGCGATAGATTTTCCGAAATTTTGGTATATATATATATACCAAACTACACGGCGTCGCATCCAATAAGACTACAGTTTTAGTATTCACCGACTGGAGGAACTGATGTACTTTACTGAAGTGTTTCAAGTAAATACAGGGTGATTTGATAGAACAGGTGCAATTTCGACCTTTTTTCGAATTATCAAAAAGCATTAACTGTAAAACTGTTCGGTAATTTTCAGTACGTTAAGAAACTGCATGACAGAAACTGCAGTGTTACAGTTGCTCGCTAATTTTCGGTAAGTTAAGAAACTGCGTGACAGAAAATTTCGGGTTTTAAAATTTTTTGGTAATTTTAAGTACGTTAAGAAACTGCATGACAGAAACTGCCGTGTTACAGTTGCTCGCTAATTTTCAGTACGTTAAGAAAATGCATGACAGAAACTGCCGTGTTACAGTTGCTCGCTAATTTTCGGTAAGTTAAGAAACTGCATGACACAAAATTTCGGGTTTTAAAATTTTTTGGTAATTTTAAGTACGTTAAGAAACTGCATGACAGAAATAATAGGCTTTTCATTTTACTTCTTTATACAATGAAGCGCCTCAACATGCGATGACAGCCTATCAAAGAAGAGTGCATATCAGAACGTCATACAACAAAACGATTGTTTAATGCTTGCTTCTGCACAGATTCTTGTACATGATATTTCATTAAGCAGATCCAAATTTTCCCCAAGATGACATGTTGTTAGAATGACAAGAAGTTCTGACTTTTTCTGTCTTCTCGTTTTTGTCGAGAACACGCAGCGTTTTGAGAGATGGCTCTACTCCCATTACACAAAACCTGCGCTGTTGGGCTGTCGAAATTTCCTGTGTTTTTTAAATGAAGAGACGGTGGATGCAGTCCTCCATAATTTGCTTGGATTTTGTTAAATTTCCGGCGGTGACTTCGCGAAGTTTCGCCTCTCAACAAGCGTTCAGAGTTGCTGAGCAGTCCAAGTTTTCCGTCCTGGGACATCTGTGCCAAACAAGTGCACACTCGACAACATTTTTGAAATTGTTCCTATAGGCGGTAGTGACATGGCTGTGCGTTACAGCACAGCTACCTTACATAATGACCCTTTGCATTCTTTCCACACGATACGACGCAATATCTTATTAAGAAAGAATTTTGGACCCAAAAAGTATTAGAATTTTGTTAAGAAGTGTGGTATTTAAAGGCATAACCAAGCGTTTACTGAACTCTGCCTACCTGTGTGCTTGTTGGTTATTTAAAAACGCTTTCAATATCGCCGCTAAAAAATCAAAGGGTTAGATAATAATCAGCAACGATGTGGGAATGCAAGGTAATGGCCTAAGTTCAAGGGTACTCCAGATATTTGCCTTCAGAAAGCGATATAATTTACGAAAATTCGGTCAGTTTAGCAGGGCTTCCTATCCAGAATCGAAAGGAAATAGTCGCTGTCCTGGTATGTTACTCAGCATATATTGGTAGACAGTTACCGATGTTTCGGGGCCACCTATCGGTACCATCTTCAGGTGTCATGCAGTCCAAAAAGAATTCTTCTTCGACTGCACGGCCCTTAAAGATGGGACCGATAGGTTGTCCCAAGACATCGGTAACTAACTACCCATATATGCTGCGTAACATCTCAGAAGAGCGAAGATCTCGTTTACACCGCAACCGAAGCCAGAAATCACCCAGAATCAAGCCCTTTATGTCCCGAATGCAAGTCGTAATGGTTGCGGATTGAGCTATTTCGCTCGACATGAACTTTGCCTAGGAACGTACTTAAATTACTGGCGGAGGAGGTGTTATTTTTACGAAAAGCAAGTGGCCTTACGAAGCGCTTGAATTGAGTGTCAAACGTGATTGACTACAGTCTGTAACGTTGTTTCTTAACAGATCTCAAAAGAGAGCAGTAATGACTCCTCCACGGAGGTATAATCAGTCCCGGAGACATCATGATTCTCATGAAGAACACTTGCCACGAAGAGAGACTCCTGAAAGACATCCAAGCAGCATCCCCGAAGAATCTTCAAACGAGGGACTTCCTGTAGCCATGGGAGGACCAGCGCCAGTTAGCGAACATGAAGACGTTAGACCCGTCGCCAATATTCCACCTATACAGACTGCTTCTGCAAATGTTCAACGCCGAGATGCCTATCGTAATTTCCAACGCCAGCATACCTCTCGACATGTTCAACGCCAGTATACCTCTCGAAATGTTCGACGCCAGTATACTTCTCGACATTTCCAAGGCCAGCATACCTCTCAAAATTTTCAGCGCCAGCCTACCAGTCCAAATATTCGACCCCAGTATACCCGTCAAAATGTTCAACTCCAGCACACCCGTCGAAGTATTCGACCTCAGCACACTTCTCAAAATGTTCAACACCAGGGCACCCGTCGACGTTTTCGACACCAGTATACCCCTCAAAATATTCCACTCCAGTATACCTCCCAAATTGTTCAACCCTGTCTTCCGGCTCAGAATATTCAACTCCAACATGCACCTCAGACTATTCAAGCACAGTATACCCCCCAAAATATTCTACTCCATCATACTTCCCAAATTTTTCAACCCTGGTTTCCGGCTCAAAATGTTCAACTCCAGCATGCCCCTCAAAATATTCAAGCACGGGTTATCGACAGAAACATTCAACTCCCACATAACTGTCAACATTTTTATGTAAATCCCCATCAGTATTGTCCATATCCGATTTTTGGTAACCTAAATCCATGTCCAGCCTTTACATTTCAACCTGCGTTTCCGCCATACCCTTTCTTGCCACTTCCGATTGCAATGCCAGTGAGACCACTGACGTCACAGAGTCACCCGATAGAAATCAATCAACCTTCAGCTCTGTTTCACCATAATACGACGCCTAATCTGGAGTTACTGGCAGCTCGGGGAGACCAGCAGGAGTTTCTGGGTCAAACACATAGATACAGTGATCCCAGCAATACTGGAGGTTGGAGCCAGCAGGCCGACCATTATGGCCGCAGAAGACAATCACTGGAATCACGACCTACCGGAAGAGAAGTCGGAGGGCAGTCAATACAAATGGTGCAGCGTTTGCTAGTTGCTTCATTTCCTGGGGATGATCAACTTCCAGGAGGGGTATGTATACAGGAAGAAGAAATAATTTCCTCTTCAGCTTTTCAGGCTGGTCAAGAAACCAAAAAGTTGGACATACCAGTGCCCACTCAAGAAAGACAGGAGAAGGTGCAGAAGGCCCCAAGTTTAACGTCTGATGAAGGAAACCGGATAACTGAAACACAGGGGGCAAGACGAAAAGATAAAAAGGTTAAGCAGAAACTTAAAGCAAGGAAACATACCCTCCAGTTTGGCGATGATCCAAGTGACGTGATGTGTCCTTTCGGACATCTCCCTGTGCGGGCCTGCAGGTGGTTAGGGTCTCGTATCGCCAGGAGGGCGCATGTTTTAAGATATCACTACAAAGATGTGCAGCATTGTGACTTCATGGCATTAGCAATCAACACCGCGCGCGTACTGTTCGCACATAACGAAATGTTTCTGTGCTATACGTTTATACACCCCACAGCAAACATTTTGTACTGTGTAGTTCAGCATGCCAGTGCAAGCAAGACATGTAAGGAACGTTTTTATTACACTTGCGAAATATTTACTTCTGAAGGCACTTTTCTTAGTGAAAAAGAGGAGGTGATATCAATGGATGAAACGACCTTTGGAACACTTGTGGCCTCTGGTAACATTCTTGCGTTGGAGGGTGAAATTGTGAGTAAGTTTGTGGCCGAAAAAGCGGACGTGCTATTCTTAATTATTCCTAGTTTCCTAGGACCAGTTTTAACTACGGAATGTGATTAATTAATGAGACTTCGGAAACTTCATCAAGGACATGTAACGCCACAAAGATACGCGCAAATACAGGATCATGCAAGGAAAATACAGCCATCAGCTTTCTTACATTTATTAAATGTTTTATAACTGGGCACACAAAAACGAACAAAACAAAATTAAAGAAAATGTTGCGCTGAACTGGATTTAAGTAGATTTTATAGATGTTTTGTTTATGCTTTCGGTTACGGCTAAATTTTTCGTCATAATTTTATTACGGGTAATTTATGACAGAGTAAAAATTAAATGTGTGGCATTAGTTTACGCGTCTTTTAACGTTTACTGAACGGAAAGCAAATGGACGAATTCGTACGATATTTTATCGTACATAACAGTCCTTGTAAGTTTGATGTTGAACATTCCATTTTTACTTTGGAACAGTCCTTGTGTGTGGACGAAGCAAACTGAAATATTTAATACGTGCCATGTCCGTGTACTGTATTATACGAAATAATAATACCAACTAATGCACCAAAAATATTTACAATTTTATTCTTAAAAGTCTCCTACATGTTTCGGCCCTGCTGGGCCATCTTCAGGGAGAATAATATTGATACACTATGGTTGCGTTTATATAGTTAAGTGTGAATGTGCTCTGAGGTTCATCCTCCGTTTGAGAGGTGTCGTGTACGCGATGAAGCCCGGGGCACATTCGCACTTAACCATATAAACGCAACCATAGTGTATCAATATTATTCTCCCTGAAGATGGCCCAGCAGGGCTGAAACATGTAGGAGACTTTTAAGAATAAAATTATATATATGTTTTGGTGCATTAGTTTTTGTTATTATTTCGGATTTCAAACGGAAATATATTTGACAGTTGTGGCACGCAAGATCAAAATACGAACAATCTGATTCAATAAGAAGAATTTTTAATAGAAACTTTCAATTTTTATACCATTTTATTAAAATTGTAAATAAACTAATTGCGGTAATCTTTTCAACGTATTTTAACCAAATTTACGTAGAACACATCAAAGCGCTAACATGTCTGTGTCCGGTAGCAGCTGATCTGTTCATACTCTTTATGTATTTTCTGTGATACAATTAACGATTTTAACAGCAATGTCACTTCTACTAACTTAACATATCATGAAGTGTAACATTTATGACTAAAGAAAATGAAGGACTGGAATAATATTTTACACTCAGACTTTTTGGCATTCATATCCGTGCACAAATTGTTAAAATTTCAAAGAAATGCCAACAAATGCACTGTATTACAGTATGACGTTTTTACAAATAAAGCACTGCAAGTGCGATATGTTTCGAACTTCGTAGGTCATTCTCAGGTAGTGTATATCAATATTTGTAAAAAACGTAGCTTATAAGTGGATGAAATAAGTTACAGTTCTATTAAATCTTTCGATGTCTTGATATTTATCCTGTAGATGTGTAAATCTGCTGAGATATTCCTTGTGGAATAGATCCTTTGTACGTACACTATTGCGGTCATTCAAATCTGTGCAGCGGCTTGTGTCTGTCCCCATTGACCACAATACTGTATATACAGCAGATACATTTCGCAAAGAATACCTCGTCAAATTTACACATATACAGCATAAACATCAATATATCAAAAGATTTTAATAGAATTTTAACTTATTTTTTCTGTTTATAAGCTACGTTTTATACAAATATTGATGTACACTTCTTGACGATAACATACAAAGGTCGAAACATGTCGGACGTGTAGCGCTTTGTTTGTAAAAACTTTATATTGTAATAGAGTGTGTTTGCTGGAATTTACTTGGAATTTTAACACTCAGACGTGCAGTGTGTGTCTCTGTGTCTTAAAAAGGAAGTTCTTTTTAAAGAAGTGCAAATGTCTTTAGCAATAATGTAATATTGTTTTTTGTTTCTTATTTAGTCTGTAACCTCAATGAAAATACATTCAATATGAAAAAATATATTTTCCTAACCGAACATTCATTTTTGTGTTTTAAGTTTATTTCAGACCCTACGCATCAAACTAACGTAAATCCTTTCGTTACAGTATATTATGAACTTTATTGAACCAAGCCTATTTGTAGCTCAGTTTACATCGTACACCAAGTTTATTCAGTGTAGTAATTTTAATAGTGGTTTTGAGCTAAATTTTCATCATTTGTATGACGGATAAGTAATGCAAGGTCCTCATACAGTGTATGCTACAGTAGATGCTGCGATCTTAAAGTCACTTGCATATCAACGAGCCGCAGAACGGCACTGGCGTCTACCCAGGAGGCGCAGATTTTGAATTCCCGCTAATCTTTCTGAGCGATATTTTTCATTCTTTCCCTCAATTCGTCCCGTTAAATTCCGTGACAGTACCTTCTAACACAAGGCAGCCGTCACCTAAATTACCTCACTTTCTCCGTATGTGATCATCCTCAGCTTTCATTCGACGCTAAATAATTTATGTACTTGATAAAATGTCGTTAAATGAATTGCGGTTCATCCTGTTACATTTACATTTAAAGTGCAGAAACCGTAAGTTGTAAATTTATATTGCAATTTTGAATGAATGTTTTAATTTTCGTGCGGTGGCCAATATTAATATTATCGACAGTTTTCTGGTATGTGACACCGTGTAGTTTGGTAGGCCGGTATGGTCCTATCAACGTTAGATATTAATTGTTAGACCGTGAAGATGGCGGCAGTCCGTTAATCCTTAATGTTGCTACTTATTTGTCAAAACACACTGCGCCAAATTCCAGAACATCGCAAACACTTTTTCTTTAACCCTTTAAAGACGAAGCGTATCTGTTTTATATAAGGACTCAGTGCGTACCGCGCTGTAAACACTCTCCACTTCGGTTATAAAAACCAGTCTCTTAATGTTTTATAAAGCAAAAGTTGCTGTTTGTTCTGAGATCCGTACAAAACACAAAAACGCAATGTGGGTACCACGTAGAATTTTTTAATGTTAAACCTGGTGGTACGTAAAGTTACCGCTAGGCTTTAAAAGGTTAATATCCATACTGTCGTAAGACAGCGATGTTTATATCCACCGCAGTATGTGTTTAAGGCCCTACAAGTTCCACTGTTACATTTCTGTAAGTTTCTGACAGTTGTATATTACGTTAAATATTACGTGCTCGTTGGAATTAATTTATTATCTGATGTTTTAAAATTAAGGAAGCTAATAAAAAAACAAGATAGGCCAAGTACGTACAACGTAACACTGCGGCGCTTTCGCGTCACCATTTTGCAGTGGTTCCACAACAGTGCGTTCTGTGGGTATTGTTACTTTGCACGTCGCTGTCAACTGTACGAAAATATCTTGTCGCACAAGTATGCTTTTATGGTAAATTTGTGTCGCCGGCAACAATACAAATTATACCAGCAGTTTATAGGCGCGTTAGCAAAATTGCGAAAAGCGACCATTAGCGTCGCCATATCTGTCCGTCCGTCCGCATGGAAGAACTCGGTTCCAACTGGACGGATTTTCTTGAAATTTGATGTCTGGGTATTTTTCGAAAATCTGTCGAGAAAATCCAAGTTTCACTAAAATCCGAGAATAATAATGGGTACTTTACATGAACATCAGTATGCACGTATGATCATATCTCGCTCAGTTCTTTTTAGAATGAAAAACGTGTTAGATAAAAAACACGTATTTTGCGTTCAATAACTTTTTGTTTCGAGAATCGTGCAAAAATACTGTAAGGTCGGACAGGCCACAGATGCTTATACGGCGCATCCGCATTGCATAGTGGATAACTTAGGCTACAGACACACACCCAGAATATGTAATACTTACTGCATTTGCACGGCAACAGTGGTTACGCCTATGCGCCTCAACATTAGGTTATAAACACTTCGCCTGTCCTGTTGAAATAAATTATATTCTAACCAATTTGCACTCTTTTCACACGTTACACATAAACGACGCACTGAAACAAAAGAATGTTCGTTTGCTGGTGGCCTTCTTTAGACGTACACTTTGGCTAAACATCGTAATGACAGATAAGTCCTTGCGCAGTTTCTCGGTTTGTGTAAGTGCTGCAGTAAAACATTTTACGTGATCGGACGGAATTAATCAATCATGACGCAATAAGTATTAAATGTTAGGAGTGTGTTTCAGAGATCGGGAGATCGTGGTGGCCAGAATACAGACCGAACTGTCGCGGTGACCTACAAGACACAAAGATGTTTCGGAAGCTGTTCGACAAACAGAAAACAGAAGTCAACTCCAAGGGAAGAGAATATTTCTCCAAGCACATCGAGGTCGCCCAATCCGCATCCAGGGTGGTCTCAAACGCAGGCCTTCTCAAGAAGCCTAAGGTCGGTTTTAAAGGGTCGCAAAAAGTTGCGAGTGAACCTAAATTTTGTCTTTCAGAGAACGAAAGATCCACTGTAGAAGTTCCAGTAGAGAAGACAGGAGCCACTGTGGACACTCCAGTAGTCTTCGGAGAGACAAAAACAGCAATGAACGAAGGTTCACTTATTCTTAGACGGTCTAAAGTAGACAACAAGGAAACGGAAATATCATTCAGAGAGGCCGACATACCTCAAAAAGCTATGGAAGCGCCACTACTCTTCAAAGAGGTGGGAAAACGTACAAACGAAGGATCGATAATTTTCATACAAACGAAAATAGTTAGTAACGAAACTAAAGTCCTGTTTGAGGGAAATAGCAGCGAACCTGGTGGGATAACAGAAGCTGCAGTGCCCTTCACAGAAAGGCACAGAACCACTATGGACCCTCCAATACCTTATGGAGAGACGGAAGGAGTCACTACGGACGCTCCAGTACTGATTTTAGGCGAGGAAGGAAACAGGGTAGATGCCTCGGCACCCCTTTCTGACCCGAAAGAACCCCTTAGAAATATTCCAGCAGTCTTTATAGACACGAAAAGAGCCACTATGGACTCTCCGCCTCCCGTTTCTAAGAATGAAAAGCCTACCCCTGCAGAAGTATTCCCCACAGGTGGGGTAGCACGATCACGCCTCGTTTCTGCTTATCGAAAAGCGACCGACGCATTCCAACAACTCTCCACGCTGTTCCTTCGAGCTGCGACTGTCAACAAACCGCTTCTCATCTTCCCCACACGCGACGGAGCCGTGGCGCAAGTGTCGCCATGCAGCCAAACGGACACCTGTTGTGAAGCGAGTCACAGACCGCACAGCCCTGCCACGAGCCGCGTGTGTCAGCCGCGATCTTCCGCTACTCCTTCCCTGGCGCTGTCTGCCCCTGCAGTATATTACGAACTGTTGTGAAAAAATTCTTGCTAAGACAAAACAGTATTTTAATGTGACTACTTGTGTACGCTTTATGTACTGCACGAATTGAATACATGACCCTTAAGGTACGATCGTGTATTTTTCTTTTCTACCGTTATTTACGTGGTAATGCATAGCTGGAAGAGATGACATGATTGGAAGGTGCTTATGCCTCAGTATCACAATTACCACTTTTGCTGAAAAACGTATTTTGTAGATTTTAAAGCCGCCTAATATGTATTACTACTCAAATACAACATTTGTATTGTTAATATTATTAATAATATTAATATCCATATAATATAGTGCACACAGTAATATTAATAACTGTGCACGGTATGAATAATACAAAAATTTATTACTTCTCTTTCAGATTCCACATCGTAGAATAACGTAGCTGTCTTTACAGGAGTTTTAACATTGCTGCGGTTAGATATTTCCGGTTCAACTTCTTTTCAACGACATCCCGTCTTAACTGTAACGGCCGTGTTTACTTTTAACAGCATTAAAGGAAGTTAATACGTTAGAATCAATCGAAGGTGTTCTAAAAAGGTGTAAGAAATGTCAAGACCCTGTGGGTGCAGGTGTGCAAAGTGGAGGTGCAGCTTCACGGATTCTTAACCTCGGCACTAGATCAGACAGTGATCAGCTTCACGTCCTGGACGTCTTAACGTCAGGCGGTGTCCATTGAACGGGAGGTTGCGTGGGCCGCACAGCCGCTTCTGGTAGTTTTTGGTAACGGGAAAATATTTTGCGCTTGTTGGGAGTCGAATCCCTGATCTTCCAGTCCGTAGCTTATTCACTGCAGAGACTTTATTATCATTGCACCATCCCTTTACGCAGGGTATTCACACTTATATACCTGAAACAAACCATGTTTCTAGGGTACACAGTGTCGCAGCTATTCCGCGCGTACTGTTAATGGTGCATATAGCGCTGTCTGCAATATTAAACCCTTTCGCGCTTCTACATTAGCACTTCCCGCAGTGTGTGTGCTGTGCCCAATACAGCTGTTTTCTGCAGTTCCTTGATATCGTGCTTTCCCGGTACGCTGCTCAAGTATTTTCTGAAGGATTTTGAAATGGTTCCAGTTGCTCCTATTACAACTGGCGGCACCTTTGTTTTTACATTCCACATGCGCTCTATTTCTATTATAAGGTCTTTATATTTTAGAATCTTCTCGGCTTCTTTCTTTATCATAGTTATTATTATTATTATTATTATTATTATTATTTCATTTTCCGCCGTTCGGAAACACGCATTGTATTTTTGTGTAAAGACAAGCTGCTTTCACGTATAAATTAAAAGTTATCACTAACACTGAATTTTCAGAAATAGAAGTTTGGAGTTATGATGGATTCTTAGGTTATTTAACGATACTATTCCAGCGTTAGAGGTTTCGCATGTTATAGTGAGTCGAATCAGATCAAAACATCAAGCGTGCAGAGCATACAATTTGGCCATGGTCTACAGCATTGAACTTGAGAAAGCCCTAATGATGGAGGCAAGAAACTCCTCAGAAACGTTAGGAAGTATTTACTAATCTACGCACCGTCATATCCCAGAGGACCTGACTCACCAAAACAGCCGTGAGAAACTTCTTTCTTGCATAAACATAGAAGAAAACGGGTTGTGAGGATGGGAGGTGGCTGGAACCGGCTCGTGTCCAATGGTGGATTATGGTATCAGCGGTGTTGAACCTTTGTGTTCTGCTACCAGAGAGTTAGTTAATTAGTAAGATGGACCTGACTGAGAGGATGGGAGGTGGATGGAACTGGCTTGGTATCGTGTCCAGTGGTGGGCATCGGTATTAGCGGTGTTGAACCTTTATGAAAAATGTGGATGTTTTGATGGTATGGTGGAATTTTATTCATTCTTGCCGTCACTCAAAAAAAATTAACATCTTATCCTATACGGACAGTCGTTATGGACTGTCGCCTGAACGCGCTCTTTGGTTTGTATGACGCTTGCTGTAGCTGTTCCTCGATTTGCCTTTTACGTACAGTTAGTGGCTAGCACAGCAAACCAAAACTTAACCTTTGTCATGTTTATGTCACGCCTTCTAACATCTCTTGACCGCAGTGCAGCGTGTGTTCTATGCTGGCGCCACGAGAAGCAGTGCCCCAGTAATCACGACAACAGCGCCAGCCGTCACCCATTCCGCGCCTCCTGTTCTAGTCCACGCCAGACCGCTCTGGCGTGTCCATCAGCTCATAAGATTTGTAAAATTAACCTTTTAAAGCCTAGCGGTAACTTTACATACCACCAGGTTTAACATTAAAAAATTCTACGTGGTGACCACATTGCGTTTATGTGTTTTGTACGGATCTCAGAACAAACAGCAACTTTTGCCTTATAAAACATTAAGAGATTGGTTTTTATAACCGAAGTGGAGAGTGTTTACAGCGCGGTACGCACTGTGTCCTTATATAAAACAGATACGCTTCGTCTTTAAAGGGTTAATGGCGTGGTTGAGATATGCCCTCTTCCGCGATATTACGCAGCGTTGAGTGGTAGTTATGTACGACAGGTTGTCCCGAAACGTCGGTAAAGAATTACCGCTCCGTTATATCCCAGAAGAGCGCAGATCTCACGTACATCGCGGCGGAAGCCTGAAGCCATCCATACCACGTGGTTCTTGCTACCAACTGTCATTAGGACACAACGAGTACATGACGGGGCGGGAGGTTAGGGATGTAAGCCGGAGGGGAAGTAACAGATTTTTGCAGGACGACGGTCCATGCGACGTCTTTCCGTAATCACCTTATAGCAATATACTTCCGTCCCAATACGAAACCATTTACGGCAGTAAGATGCGCTTGTTAGACCTGTGTACTCTATAACAAATAACGTAACTCTATACAAAATTAAATTAGGTTCCAAATGCGCGACTTGCTACATTGTACATCGTACATTATTGGCTTGCATGCCCATTCGCTGCAGATACCTATGTGTACGGTTACACGACATTTTTAAATCCTTTGCCTTGTATTTTATTAAACATTTACAATATAGTAAAAGGTAAAGAACCCATTGCAGGCCTGGAGAGGCTCTGAGGGTTCCAGGAGGTTGAGGCTCCCAGATTTCTAGACAATCGGCACTTGAAGGTGGTAAGGTTGTCAGCCATACGCACCGGCCGCGTTTACCCCCCAAGGAAATATTCCCGGTACTCATTTCTGTTAGAGGCTGAGTCGACCCCAGGGCCATAGTGCGACCGGAAGGATTATGTCAATGAAAAATTCCAATGACACCACCGGGAATCGAACCCGCGACCTGCCGGTTTGTAGCGCAGTGCCTCAACCAACAACAATATAGTAGTGTTTTAAATAAGAGTCTAGTTGCTGGTGACGTGTCTTTTGTGCAACGTGACGTTTTATTACCAGCCCTTTTCTTTAAATTTTAAGCGTGACAACTGTAAGAAAAACTTCAGGTTACGCCTGTCAAATTTAATATTATCCTGTCATGTATGCCTCATTACATGCCATTGTATGCCGATTACAATTAAAAATGACTGGAGATTTACCTCCACTCCGCCTGGTATGCCTTCATGGCGTAGACACGGGTAAATTTACCTTTAAATGTATATATATTAGTATGTAACCAACAAACTAACTCCACAGAACACAGTCCCCGTTGAGAAGCTAATAGTTGCTCAGCTAGTTGAGAAATTCCCTGCATCCTCTGGAAACAAAAGTCTCTTACCGTATTCGCTAGAGTCCGCCACCTGTCCCTGTTCAGACCTAGCTCAATCCAGTCCACGCCCTCTCATCCTACTGCTTGAAGATACATTTTAATATTGTCCTCCCGTCTACGCCTACGTCTTTCAAGTTCTCTCTCTTCTTCGGGTTTCCCCACCAAACATCTTCATGCCTCGCTCCTCTCCCCATGCGTGCCGCATACCCGGCCCATCTCACTCTTCTTGATTTTATCACCCGAAAAATACTTTTTGAGTAGGCCCACAACTTATGAACCCGCACTTTGTGCAGTATCATCCACTCCGCTGTCGCCTCGTCCTTCTTAGTCCCAAATATCTTTCTCAGCACCCCATTCTCGAACACCCTCAGCCCATGTTCCTCCGTCAGTGTGAGACCAAGCTTCACACCCATACAAAACAACAGGTAAAATTATAGTTTTGTATATCTCAAGTATCTTGCTGATTGAGGAGACGACTTCCATGTGTGGAGGGTAGATGCAGTCGCGGGAAGCCGACAAGGGGTGGTCATTCAGGTTGGCTTTGGCGAGACGCTAATAACTCTTCAACGTAAAAATTCAAATGATATGAAATTAAACACAGAGCCTCAGCTATGCACAGTTACCATGCACTTGAAGATTTGCGTTTAATATAGGGTCCTTATTTTATATACATCCTCATCAATTCGTACCAGGAGTAAAGAGGCCGAGGAAGAACTTAATCATTCGCCTACGTAGAATACCAAGATTAAGAATGAGTGGAGCTATACCCCTACTCCCCCTTAGGCTTCAATGGCGTGGACAGAGAGAGTTTATGTGCTTCGGTTCACAGTCGCTGGAATTTGCTACAATTGTCCTTCTTCGATCTTCGAAACATTCACTGTCAAATTGAGTTTCCCATCGACTACGAAATTCCGAACGACTTTGTCATCAAGAATGAGGCATTTCCCAGACTGAAAACTGTCGGAAAAATCCTCTGCGAAACTTCTGACCACAAACGTTTCCACAATTTTATCAACGCCGTTGGCCCCGCAAAGTGTAAACTGACTTTTATAATTCATTGCATCTTCCCTTGTCCCTACTAACTGTACTACATAGAACCACTTGCCGTCTTTTACTCTCTTGTAACATAGAAATGTTTCATTTAAAATAAATCTCACTGCTTCTGCGTTTCCCACATTATATGACCTGATACAGGGCGTATCTTTGTAGTATTCCTCGTGCGCATCTTTCACGTGCATCTTCAACTCGGACAGCAGACCCTTCCACGAACACTGGATGGACGGGAACTTGTTCATCGGACACTTCATAGGGCCGTACCGGCACACAGCTTGGTGGTCGGCGATGAGGTCCATAGGGAACACCAGAGGGCAGCCTTTCTCTCGGTTGGTGCAAGGATAACTTTGCCTTCTAGCTATCCTCTCCAGCGTAATATTCCTGATATCTGAAATTTGACCCCTGCATGTCGGGCAGCATTCTACACTTTGTCTGCATTTCCTGCAGATATTGTGTCCATTACTGCAGAGGATTATCGGTGGCACCATGTACTCCGTGCAGACTGGACACTCCAGGTCACTCAGAAGCGCTTCGTCGAAGTCACGGACTATGGTGTCCATGTTCTGGTTAGACCGTGGGGAAAGTCTGGATGTAAAGGTTGGCAGCACTGCGATGAGTACCGTGATAATACGTGCGCTGCTGCTGAAACAACAGAAAAGATGAAAATAAGGTAAGGTAAACGTAAAGGTAAAGCAGTCCCATTACAGGCCTGGACAGGCCCACAGGGTTCCAGGAGGTTGAGGCTCCGAGATTTCTAGACAATCGGCACATGAAGGTGGTTAGGATGTCAGCCCTACGCATCGGCCGCGTTTACCCCCCAGGAAATATTCCTGGCACTCATTTCTGCTAGAGGCTGAGTCGACCCCAGGGCCATAGTGCGACCGAAAGGATTATGTCCATGAAAAATTCCAATGACACCATCGGGAATCGGACCCGCGACCTTCCGGTTTGTAGTGCAGTGCCTCAACCAACTGCGCCACCGCGTGCCCCAGATGAAAATAAGGGGTAAACAAAAATTGCTGAAGGAAACTTGGTGCGTGAATACTAAGGGAGTCAAAATGTAAAAGACAGACGAAGGAAGAAATAAAGAAACAGAGAAAACGTATGAGAGGAATAAAGTGTGAGAGGAAAGAAAGGTAGAAGGAGGGAGAAGAGAGGATGCAGAAAGCAAGGAAGATGTGTAAAGGGACAGTATGAATGAAAGTTACGGAGGAATGAAGTGGCAACTTTAGCGTCAACCGCCTCACTGCTTATATATGCCTGCTCATATTTAAAAGACACAAAAGCAGGTGCGGCAGGTTCTAAGCCAACACGTAACGAATGAACTGCATGCAGGTACGATCGCTTTAATTGAACCAGCGCTATTTAAGAGGCAAAAAGTTCGTACACGTACAGGGAGCAGTTACGCAAACTGTGTGACAAATGTTGACACTGCCACGTTGATCAACCAGGCAGCTGTTCGATGCCTTACGAAGGGCTTCATATCAGAACCTACCATTAGAACTCATTCCGACATACTTAAAATATCACATATATTGCGTTTCATTTCTCTAAGAACCGTCTTAATATAATCTTGCAACCTTATTTTCGGTTTTCCTTCATTTCTGTAAAATTTATTTTAAAAAAATTCTCCCCTCCTCATTTTTCTAGTGATCAAATGAAAGAGGATGCACTGGGCAGGGCATATGGCACGTGTGGGGGAGAATATATATATATATATATATATATATACACACACACACATAAAGGGTTCCAGTAGCCAACCAGGAAGGAATGAGACCACTTGGAAAACCTAGGCGTGAAAGGGAAGATAATATTAAAATGTACCTTCAAGAAATACGATGGGAGGGCATGGTCTGGATTCATTTGGCTCCTGACAGTGACACGTGACGGGCTGTTGTTCACAGCTTCTGTTTCAAAAAAATTCACGGACTTTCTTGACCAGCTGACGAACTAGCAGCTTTATAATAAGGAATCTGATTTATGGAATTAATTCACCTCTTACTCGTCTTTCCAATGTTTTTGTCTGGAAAGAAGTGGATTTAAAATTCAGCTGCTCACGTCTTGTTGCAGGGCGAAGGTTTGAAACGTTTTGGTGTAACCTGCTGACCACATCTCCTGTCCTAAAAACCGAGACAGGAATTTGCTTCCAAACGAACGCATAGTTCTATGAAACGACATGAGGTCATATAACAAACTATGGCCATCGTGACACTGCGATGAAGACCCTAAATATCACAAAAATTAATTTGATGACAAAGGTGAAGGAGTTTGTAATTGATTAGCAGTGACAAAACGTTAAAATGTTTCCTTAAAAACATACGCGTTATACTTTTTTCATGGCGCTTGCGTATGCTTAACGTGACGGCTTCCACGTTGTTGACTTTTCGTGTATGAAGCCAATACAGTGCAGTGCAAAAGTTCATATGCTCCGTTTGCCTGTGTGTGAGTTTAAGGTTCATCGTTATCGAATTTGAGTGTGTGATTGTTCATATGAAACGTCCGATAGTCCCCTTAAATCAAGCTGCAAACTCGGGATTTAAAATCTTTTTAGCACGCGCGGATACACGACTTAGGGTAAATGGTGTACGCGAGCGGCAGCAGTAAAGCTCGCGGAGAGGGGGCGACGAATTTTCCAAAAATCTAGGAGCCACCTTCGAATCCTAGGTGCTAGAAGGCTGATATGAAGCCAGTTCCACACTGAGAACCCACAAGTCTGTAGTGACCTGTGTACTTGACTTTTATCTGGAGTTTTCAGGTCGGTGCATGTCAAAAGGTACAATTTTGTGTTTCGGGGGAAAACCCTCAGAAACTGTGTTGAAAATGTTAGACGCCACCGTACAATATTAAATCGCCCGGGCGACCAGGCGCTCCGAATTTGTGCAGCCTTGCTCGTTGAGGTTTGCAATGCTGTTGCCTTAAAGACAATGTTGTAGCCTAAAGAGCAAATGGTCTGTAGACAGAACTGGTTCAGCGAGTTCTATCCACCAGTGCTAACCAACAGCTATTCCGAATAAGGTTTGTTACAGACAGGGACCGGCTGGTCGGAGTTTCTAAACGTCAGATGAACGACCTCCCTAACTGAGGCTGGACTGCGAAGAGTAAACTCTGGGATATTACGCCGTGTCGATTTTTAACCTTTTAAAGCCTAGCGGTAACTTTACATACCACCAGGTTTAACATTAAAAAATTCTACGTGGTGCCCACATTGCGTTTATGTGTTTTGTACGGATCTCAGAACAAACAGCAACTTTTGCCTTATAAAACATTAAGAGATTGGTTTTTATAACCGAAGTGGAGTGTTTACAGCGCGGTACGCACTGACTCCTTATATAAAACAGATACGCTTCCTCTTTAAAGGGTTAAACAGCTTTTATATGGCACGTAACCGTAGCTAGGTAGCAGAATCCCCTAAAATTAGTGTTTCGCTTTCAGCATGGGTCTCCAACCCGCGGCCCGCCAGGTTGTATTATGCGGCTCGCGGCCACGTGTTAAATAATGTGCGTACTATAAAAATCACACATGGTTTAGGTGGTTAGGTATACCAGTTATTGTTATTTGTCCACGTGCGGCCTGCGAAACAGCCTGCAGTCACCGGTGTGGCCCTTTGCCATAAAAGTGTTGGAGGCCCACGGCTTACAGCTTTCGATGTATTGTCACGGAACTAAGGGACAGGAAGCACATAAAACATACCAAACGGCGCCACAACCCACAATAACGTAACCTCAGTAAAGACAGGTGTTCTGCACGCAAATCCTCGAGACAGAGACCTCCCCAACTGAAAGCAGGTGTGCCAAACATTCAGTCGCTACCTTTAATTTCTTCTGCGTTGTTAGGGTTCAATCCTTAGCCTATGTCAAGGCTGACACATTAGGATAGACATGTAGAGCGAAGGCAAAATTCTTTTAAAATACTGAAGAAACATTTTGGAGAAATGTTAGGGGGCCCTAACTATAAGATCGAGGTTACACTATAATATTCGAGTGAATTTACAGAAATTTCTGTGCAGATTTTAATCAGTTTAGGGTAACATAATAGTCTTGTTCTGCACTACAACCCTTTGTGGGTTCTGGTCGTCCGCACCAGTTCATACCAGGATTTTCTATTTTTGACGAGGTATGTCCAGTTGTTCATTTTTAATTTCTTTAGGTGGTTTAGCACTTCATCTTTACAAGATAACGGTACGGTGTTTTTTTAGTGATGTTTTATAATGTAATTTGTGTTGCAGACAGCTGAGAGAGTTATATAAGTACATTAATCCTTCACTAATGACGACCGAATGTGACGGCTTATTTATGGCTGTATGGTAAGAATACTGAACATCGAGGTGAGGCACTTCCGCTGGTACCTCAAAACTTTCCATTGTGTAAAGACCGTTATTATTGCCTTTTAAGCTTGTGTTTGTTAAATACTTGCAAAGCCGTTGGTAAGGAGTGCGAGGTATATCACTGTGACAACACGGGCAAAGCTGTACACTGTACCTACACTAGCAGGTTCTGTAGTCTGTCTACACACATTTTTTATAATTGCATTATATAGACTATGATGACTAGGGTGCGGGCTAAAAAACCGAGGAACTCTAGTTCGATTCCCGGAAGGTGAAAGATAATTTTCTTTCTCCAAAACGTTCAGACCTTCTATTTAACAGGTACCGGGGTTATTTCCGTGTGCTGGAATGGCCTAAGCGTGAATTTCATCACTCACCTCCATCTAGTGCCGAGGTTAAAAATGAATGGAGCCATCCTCCCTTAACGCCTTCTTGGTTTGAACGCGGACAGCTCTACCTTTACCTTTTTTTTAGGTATTCTGCATCCCTCACTCACTGATCATGTATTGTTTCCCTTTTTACCTCCCCAAAAAACTTGTATTTGTATGATTATTCTCTCACATTTGAGAATCTAATAACTTAGAAACTAACGATCTGCTTACGTTTGTAGAGGTTTAACATTAAAAAATTCTACGTTCTGCCCACACAGTGTATTTATGTGTTTTGTATGTATCTCAGAACAAACAGCTATTATTTCCCTATACAGCATGAACTGATTGTTTTTATAACTGAGACGGAGTGTGTTTACTGCGCGGTACGGGCTGAGTCTTTAAACATACTTCAGTTTAATCTTAGTCTTAAAGGGTTAAGCACGACAAATATGCGAGTGGCAAAACAGCTCCACACATTCTTCATCACACTATTTGAAAGGAAGTCGCCAGCTTCACACTGAGGCCGCTTTAACCCAGTGGCATTTAATTAGATAATGTCTTGGTCGAAACCAAAATCCTTTCTCGACGCAGCAAAGTTTTTGCATCTTACATCAATCGAGCCCCGATCCTCTTGTCGTCTTCCTCATAGCTGTCACTATAGCTACTGCAAGCTTGGTTGCAAACATCACGTTTCATGTCAATACATGACGTCACTACAGATGTTAGCCTTTCACCTTGTCTGAGTATCATTAATTATTGTCTTGGCAGTTCGCATGCACCAAACGCACAAGTGTCCTTCACAGACGCTAGAGGGCTTGTAACATGCCGCTTTCAATATAGCAGTGTCATACTGAAACATACTTTTATGCACAATGACGCCCGTAGACCTTGTAACAAATATGGCAGGTAGCACTCCTATTTCGTATTTTGGAGGTCCAGGTTTCAAATCTTGGCCCTAAGCCCAGCTATTCTGAGTTGGATTTATCGTTATTGTCCTCAGTCCCTCTTAGCGAATAGCGGGATAGTACCTTAAAATCAGGCCACGACCACTTCCGGTTCATTAGCCATCGTATCATCTGACGCTATATACACCACATGCTCTCTAAACTGCTGTTAACCCTTTAAAGACGAAGCGTATCTGTTTTATATAAGGACTCAGTGCGTACCGCGCTGTAAACACTCTCCACTTCGGTTATAAAAACCAATCTCTTAATGTTTTATAAGGCAAAAGTTGCTGTTTGTTCTGAGATCCGTACAAAACACATAAACGCAATGTGGGCACCACGTAGAATTTTTTAATGTTAAACCTGGTGGTATGTAAAGTTACCGCTAGGTTTTAAAAGGTTAAGGTGCTTTAAATAAAACATAAGCAAATATGGAATTTGGTCATTTGGACTATGAATGGGTATGAGAGAAGGGAGCGGGACCGGACAGGTTATGTCGAAATGACGTGGGTCAGTAAACCCTGCAAGAAAAATTTTACACTTCAAAACTTGTTTACTATTTAAAACACAGTTATCGTTTTATGGGCCTTCTACGTTTGCCTTATAAGGCTTGACCGTTTGCCCACACAGTATTCCGTGTGATTGACCTTGTAACGCATAACGTAAGCTGGAGATTTCAGGTTCTCACAGCGGTATTGCTGAACATTCAAGTCCTGTGAGATGTTGACACTGTGTCGACTGGTAAATATTTACAGAACTTTTAAAGAACTCTAGTGTTTTTATCTTCAGAGTGAATGTCCAAGCTAGGTGGCCACCCAGGAAAATACATTAAGCACGTCACATATGCAAGGGTGTAGATATCCGCTAGAGGGTCCAACGACTTGATAATGCCCCCCCCCCCCCCCATAAATATGAGCGACATTACGCCCATATCTCGTAACAGGAATCCAGAATGCTTCCTTTTGTAAGTAGAACGAAATCCAGTCCGAATAATGCATAACAGATTTTAGTTTTCTGTATGTTTGGATGTTTGGGGAGCCCCTGTGACCCACGGGGCCCCACTTGCGCCACGGGTTCTGGTGGTGCCTTATCTACGCCAGCGTATACATGCGTAAACACTGCTGGGGTGACGAACTCTTTAATGTATTCAGCTACCAGCGCAGCTAAGCTTCCTACGCTGCTAGACACTGAAGATGAATGCAATACGATCCTTCCGAAACGTCAGTAATTACATGTCGACATGGCATAACATTCCGATACTATACAGTATTAATGTGTACTGCTGGGTGCGAACTTAATGCTTGTATTACCTGGATGGAATTCGTGCTTCAACATCCTTGCTGTATGGTTCACGCAGTTGGTCGCCGACCTCTCAACATGGAGGCACGGATCTAGCCACTCAATGTGGGATTTGTGGTGGACTAAGTGGCACTGGGACAGGTTTTTCTCTGAGTAATTCGTTTATCCTCTGTGACTGTCATTTCACCAATGCTTCACATTCATTTTTATATTAACCTTTTAAAGACGAAGCGTATCTGTTTTATATAAGGACTCAGTGCGTACCGCGCTGTAAACACTCTCCACTTCGGTTATAAAAACCAGTCTCTTAATGTTTTATAAGACAAAAGTTGCTGTTTGTTCTGAGATCCACACAAAACACATAAACGCAATGTGGGCACCACGTAGAATTTTTTAATGTTAAACCTGGTGCTACGTAAAGTTACCGCTAGGCTTTAAAAGGTTAATAATACTACCTTCATCAGGAAGACAAGCGGGCGCAGCATGAGAGCCTTCACAAACTGAATGCTCCTTCGGGGAAAACCCCCGTTTTTTCACCCTAGAAAGGATTAAACAAGAAAACAGAAAAAAGCACTAGTTTTTACTAACTGAAGGTACCGGGAAAATCAAAATATTTGCTTAGGATTGTTTGTAGAAGCGTCAATGGAAGCAGATATCCTTGCTCGTGGTCTAAAAACGCGCATTTCCAGTTGCGTCACTGTAAATATTTTCACGTAATTGTGGTTAAAACAATCACAGATAATAGCGTGTTGTGTTTTCATACATAATGACCCAGTCACGTTTCGACCGCAATGTTCTCATAAAGAGACCGGCCGTCGCACAACAATACTTCCTGTCACAGAATAATGTTACATAATGACGTAACAGGTGGCACAGACACTGGCACAGACACTGGCACAGACAACGACAACTTACCGGGCACGTTCGTGGCACACAGCACACAGTGTTAACTCAACACACTGACGATGTGAATGCGAGCTATTCCACTCTACGACAAACAACACGCCTGTGTTCTTTTACACTCGTGTTATCAGAAGGTCATGCAAACCAGTCTGGCTTACCAAACATGATTCTTCTTATTCTTTTACCTCGACGCGACTTCACCAATGCCAGCAAGCACCGCCCCTACGCTGCTACTTAAATAACAATTAGGTGGTATTATTCATGGTAAAAACGTTGATTGTAATGGCAGTGACTGACTCTAAACGGCGCGGCACGCGTACGTTAACTTACATTCGTGTAAACTAAATTGATATAAATAGCTGAAGGTTTTGAGATCAGAGATTTTCATAGCGATGAGAGATTATGGTTACGGTTTTGTGATATGTAAAGCCGTGTAGTCTGGTAGAGGGGTGTTTTCACGATAGAAGGATGAGCAAAGAGGGAGGAATGGTAGGTGATGTAGGGTTGAAAATCTGACAGTTCCTGAGTTTTTGAAGAAATCCCCCGTCCCTTACAGATCCCTGAGGTTCAGTACCCTGTTCACGACAGCGCCTCACTGGTCCCTCGTCTGAACCAGCTGATTCCACGTCTGACATCAAATTTCTTTAGAATCCATTTTCATATGGTATACGTCTTGGCTTTGAAGTGAACCCTCAGCCGTCAAACATCCAGCCTTAAAACCTGTGTATATTACTCAAATCAGGAATGTGTGCTACATGTCCCATCCATCACCCCTCTTCATTTTACTGTAGCCTACTATTAACATAATATGAAAAGTAAATTTTTTTTCAAGATCAACCCCTTTAACTTTTTAAAGCCTAGCGGTAACTTTACGTACGACCAGGTTTAACATTAAAAAATTCTACGTGGTGCTCACATTGCGTTTATGTGTTTTGTACGGATCTCAGAACAAACAGCAACTTTTGCCTTAAACGTCTTCAAATGATAGGTTCTTTAAACTGAGGTGGAGAGTGTTTACTGCGCGGTACGCACTGAGTTTTATATTAGACAGACTGCGTTTCATGTTTAAAGGGTTAAAGACCAAGTGAAAGCACATTTCTATCTAATACTCCCCGATTTCCGTAAGAATGCTGTTTTATGGAAGGGGCCCAGGTTCGCCCATTTCTCCTCCTGGCTAAGAGCAACATGTACATGAAGGTGAGTGTACAGGATTGGTGGAATGATACTGATAGGGTAAAACCAAAGTACACATAGAAAAACCTGTCCCAGTACCAATTTGTCCACCAAAAATCTCACATAGACTGACCTGGGCTCGAAACCGGGCATCTGCAATCACAGGCCAGGGACTAACCGCCTGAACTACGTCACGGTTTGACGGCGATGTTGAACCTGAATTGTTTTTAAAGGTTCAGTTCGCACCGCGCAGTAAACACTCTTCACTGCGGCCATACAAAACCAGTCAGTTAATGCTGTATAGGGAAATAATCGCTGTTTGTTCTGAGATCCACACAAAACACATAAATACACTGTGTGGGCAGAACGTAGAATTTGTGAATGTTAAACCTGGCGGTACCTACACTAAACACTAGGCTTTAAACGGTTAATACACATACATGTCGTTTATGAGTTGGATGGAGTGGGGGGGGGGGGAGGGTGCTGTATCAGCTACAAAGGCGGGGCGGGAGAAGTGTCAGGGGTCATGAGATTTGACACCATAGATAACTCGTTTACAGACGTCTAGTTTCGCCTATTATCTGTTTATAGTTCTTCCTTGTTTCTGCTAATCTGGTAAGCAACTCTGTACCCCCACCCCGCCCCCCCCCCAATACTGTTATGCAAATACAACCACAAAAACAATATAGTTTTGACGCCACATTCTAAATACACAACTTGCTTACCTTGCAGTTATCGTGTCACGATGTAATCCATACATTAGACCCGTACAGGAAATATGTGAGTCAGCATTTAATAAACGCAGACAGATTTGCTGGAATTTCAACACCCAGAAGGTCTATCTGTCATGCATGTTTAACTCTGACACACTCGCAAACATACACAAATTCACGAAACCCACTCTCACAGAACACACTCATCATCCTATAATACACGCACGTGCACACGACACTCAAATGTATACCCTAACGCACACTAAAAACGTTACACGCTCGCACAAACGTAGGGATTCCATTGGTTACGGTTTTCCAGGGGCATTCCCTGTTTTTATGGGTTTTAAAGATCCCTGTCCCAGTGTCCCACAAAATTAGGTTTGGGACGCCAAATGTACCGGAATCTTCCAAGTCATAAAATTACGCCAGTTCTGACAATGCGCGCGAACATTTTGACTTTCCCACTGTGGGAAAAAACATCTATCGGAGTGGGACAGCCATCAAGCAGTCACTAACAGGAAAAACAGGAGAGGGAGAGGAACAGGTGTAGACTGGTGATTGTAGAGTGTGTACTGGGACTGTGACGGGTGGGCAACGGATATGTAAAGTGCACTGAGTGCCTGAGTCTGACCATTATTCGTCTCTCTACAATTTTTTTCATATTTGCATCTGGATGTCATAATTTTTTATCTGAGTTACCTCGTTGTAGTAATATTAATAAATTACTGTTGTTTTTATTGCCTAATGGATTAAAAATTTCGTCTTGTAACCCCCAATGCCACCCAAATGTTATCAAGTGTCCCAGTTTTTGTTATTTTAAATGGACTGTCTACACACAAGACAGAAAATACCGCACAACCCCCCAGACAAGTTTCGTTTCGCAGTCCTTCCCTCTTCTACCTGTTCACAGCAGGTGTCGAGATTGTTGTTTTATTTTCACTTGATCACACTCAGATACACACCACAATCGGTAGGACTCCTCTTGACGAGAGATCGGCCCGTCGCAGAGACCTCTACCTGACAACACAAACACTGTACAAGAAACAAACATCCATGCCCCTGGTGGGATTCGAACCCACGATCCCAACAAGCGCTCGGCCGCAGACCTACGCCTTAGACCGCGCGGCCACTGGGATCGGCCCCACAGACAAGTGATATGTATATATATATATATGTACCTGTTGAATATAAAGAGTCAGTTACTTGTAAAGTATGACAATTTTCTTTTTTCGGTCAAAACTAATCCTCTTATACCCATGAAAGCATATACGTTGGTAGAAACATAGCTCCACTCATTCGTAACCTCGGCACTGTAAGGGATTAAATGGGCAGCTTCAAGCCCCGGCCGCTTTACCCCCGGCAAAGAACTCCGGTACACATTGAACAGGAGGCCGGCTGGGCCCCACAGCCGGTACGGACGTTTTTGGAGAATAGAGGAATGTCTTATCCCTTTTGGGAATTCGAATCACATTTTCTCTTTTGTCCAGCCTGTAGTCTAGTCACTATAGCGGTTGAAGATGATCATTTTCAAAATATACTTTTCGTCTGAGATTACAAAGTCAGTATACGGTTACATTACGTTCCTTGCAGACTGCGCGCACGTCACTGACCGATAGAATGGCACTGAAGTTTCGCGGTCTCTTCTCTGTAACAGTGCACGGCACCAACAGCTACCCAGCCACGCAGTAAACTGCGTGGAGCTAAGACATTCAAAACCTGACTGTAGCTCATCTAGTCACGGGATTCCTCGTCATTAATGCAATGTAAACGATCCATCCTGTGTTCACAAGAATTTTGTAATATCAGCTTACAGGCCTATGCCTCCTTAGTGGTCCCACAAAATCAGATTTTTACATTAAATTTTTATATATTCAGTATGTTCCCATTTGTCTTAATCCTTTAAAGCCCAGTGCTCAACATCGCCAGGTTTAACATTAAAACTACTCCTTTTTCCCCACACAGTGCATTTATGTGTTTTGTATGGATCTCAGAACAAACAGCGATTATTTTCTTATACAGAATTGGCCGTCTGGTCTTTCTAAGGGGAGCACAGTGTGTTCTCTGTGAGGTACGAAATCAATCCTTAGACTGTGTGTGTGTGTGTAACGTGATAGAAGGACAAGTTTGGATACTCGGGGTCTGTTAAATGTGTCCCGCTAAAGACACATTTCGCTTATGCCCAGGTTGTGTTTAAGACAAGTTTCACGTAGAAAGTGCGTATTGCGGTTAACGCACCTTGGTACTACGACGACAGGCAAATTCGTGAGGATATGGAGGTTCCACCACATCGAAGCAATAACCGTGGGTTTCGATTTAAGTTGGCCGGTGTGAGGAACTGCCTAGTTCGGCAACTCGGAAGGTAGTTGTGCCTAACGGGGAATGACGGAAGTCGCCTAAGGCTTCAGCTATAGGCGGCTGAAAGACAGCCGGCCAGTCGAGGCTGCCGGTAAAAATGCGGCCCAATGGACACAACGATTTGCGCCCAGCAGTGTCCGTCTACCGTGATCGAGGTTGTAGATGACTTTCCTCAGTTGTAAGGCAAATGGCTGGGTATAATTCGAAGATGGGCTATAACCCTCATTCTTGCCTACGCCGGTGACGGAGAATTACCCGATGTGTCTCTCACGTAGCTCACTCACGTGACCCTAGGTTCAAGCACCAGCAAGCCATCCAAGCAAATTATCCCCCACTTCCGGAAACAACATATTGCCACGTCCTCAGCATGTCCACGTTAAAGCCCTCAGTTAGACTAAAAACTTGTAGGTGTCGGCACAGTCCCAGCTACAGAATTCAGTGTGGCAATCACATCGATGCTTTCAGTACGTAGGTATGGCTAAATGGACCAAGCGACGTCGACATGTCTAAACGGACCAAGCGACGTCGACGTGGCTGGTCGGACCAAGAGACGACGTGACTAGTCGGACCAAGAGACGTTGATGTGGCTAGTGGGACCAAGAGACGTCGACGTGGCTAGTGGGAACAAGAGACGTCGACGTGGCTAAACGGACCAAGAGACGTCGACGTGGCTAAACGAACCAAGAGACGTCGACGTGGCTAGTGGGACCAAGAGACGCTGACGTGGCTAAACGGACCAAGAGACGTCGATGTGGCTAGTGGGACCAAGAGACGCTGACGTGGCTAAACGGACCAAGAGACGCTGACGTGGCTAAACGGACCAAGAGACGTCGACGTGGCTAGTGGGACCAAGAGACGCTGACGTGGCTAAACGGACCAAGAGACGCTGACGTGGCTAAACGAACCAAGAGACGCTGACGTGGCTAAACGGACCAAGAGACGCTGACGTGGCTAAACGGACCAAGAGACGTCGACGTGGCTAGTGGGACCAAGAGACGCTGACGTGGCTAAACGGACCAAGAGACGCTGACGTGGCTAAACGGACCAAGAGACGTCGACGTGGCTAGTTGGACCAAGTGACGTCGACATGGCTAAACGGACCAAGAGACGTCGACGTGGCTAGTCGGACTAAGTGACGTCGACGTGGCTAGTCGGACTAAGTCATGTCGACGTGGCTAAACGGACCAAGAGATGTCGACGTGGCTAAATGGACCAAGTGACGTCCACTTCGCTTCGTAGCTGTATGTTGTTCGACGCTGCAGGCAGTTCGTAGCTGGCAGCCACACTACGTCAGAAGCTCATGTTTTCTGTTACAAGAAGATCGGTGACTCCCCCCCCCCCCCGGAGGAAACGGATGTAACTACATATTCCGCTCCTCTCTGTACCTTGCGTGCTACACACACACACACACACACACACACTCCAGTGTACGCACTCGAGCAGTGTCGTTTATCGGCCACACAGTCTTACTAATTAAATGCAAATCGTTGTAAAACGAAGATTTACATTTTAAGTAGTACTGTTGTGCAAAAGCTGCATACTAACCTTTAATTATACGTGTCATGTTTATGTAAGTAACTGTTGCTTAACTTCCATACACAGGGTGATTCAGAGGAACGGTAAATATTTTGGGAGGTTACAGTATCGGCCGTTGTGAAAAAAATTTCATTCGAACGTGTGTCTAATTCTGAATGGTGACCGACACAGACATACAAATACAAAAGCACTGCCAACGGTGATAAAGAAATAGAAATTACTTACTGTTAATTTAATTTTAATTTAATGTTCAAATCACAAATTTGTTACAGTTCTCCCAGTACCCATGTGTAATACACGGGTAAAAGGTAAAGTAATGGCTTGTTATAAACGAACTAAGTAAGTAACTAACTAACTAACTAACTAACTCCATGGAGCAGAGGCCTTCTTCAGAAGCTAACAGTTTCTCAGCTAGTCAAAAAATACACAGCATTTTATGCAACCCGGAGGTTCATTACCGCATTCACAAGAGCCGGCCACCTGTCCCTATCCTGAGCCAGATCAATCCAGTCCATGCCGCCCCATCCCACTTCTTGAAGATCCATTTCAATATTATCGTTATAAACGAAACCCGTAAAAATAGCGACCAATATTCGCTTTAAAAATCATGCAGTGATACAGACTCATATTCTTGACAGGATCCATAGGTTTTCACCCCGACCGTCGTCGCAAGTGTTAAGGGACTCTACCCATGCTGTGTAGGTCAACTGCATTCTGTTCAGTAACGGACAGTAGCAGAGCAATTGTATGTGAGCAACGGAGTAACGGGCCGCCTTATCTTCAGTTTGTTCTTGCAACACCTAACACAAACACTGTAGATAAGATTACAACACCCTGGAAGAATTTCAGGTTTTCAGGTTGAACGCACAGGCGTTCACCACATTATGTGCAAGCTGCCATACTGATGGTCTAAAATCCAGCTACCCTAACAATGGAAGTTATAGCGGGCAATAGAAACGTTGGTTTTTAGCCCATCACTGATACGGCTGACAGTCCAAGAGCAGTTTAATGCAACAGGGCAGTTCAGTTCACAGCCATATACATCTGTTGTGGTCCAGTGGTTGTTAGCACCGCGTAATATCGCGTCAAAATACAAGTGTGTCCAAGATATATATTGTCTGTGTTTTCAGAATATATGTCAGGTCTACTCTGAAGGTGGAAGTAATATTTTCCTTCAAAGCGTTTTATTTACTGGGTATAATTTGTTTAATGTCAAAGTTGAGAGAAAAGATAGAGCAAAATGTAGAAAAGAATGTTGCATTATAGCGCCACTTTTTTGTAAAAAGGGGCTAATTGCCACTTTGAGATAAAGTGAGTTATGCGTTGGAATCATTCAACTAATGGTCCTCTGTGGAATGTAAAATGTAACAACTGCGTCTTCAAGAATAACCAAGATACGTGAGGGATATCCTACCTCTAAAAGCATTTGTCACACATAAAATGGAGCCATTTTCTTGCCTGTCCTGTAACACTGATATTTTGTGGCTTGTCCCCTTTTCACAAAATAGAGCGGATATACGAACAATATGTATAACTGCATCATGAGCTTCTGGTTTTGTTGGGTACAGTGAATATATTGAGAAATATTTACACATAATATATTTGAATTTCCCACTGCAAAATACAGTTGCAAGACAATATTAATAGTCCAAAGTACATACACGCGCGCCCGCCCACGCACACACACAAACACACACTCATATATATATACATATATATATATACAAGCACACATATATACACACACACATACATACATACATACATACATACACACGAAATGGTGCAAAAGTTACTTCACGCTAGAAATATGTCAAAATTAATGTGGACAGAGTTTTGCAGCACCTGTACACGCTAACGTACACTAATGCTATATGTATTATAGATTTTAATATTGGAGATTCTCACAGCAGATCTGACGCCGTGAAGAAGTGTGTCGACGTTTCAGGCGAACTTGCTGCCTCCGTTATCTCTCATTATAATGGTAGCAGCAGGTTCCTCTGAAATGCATAAAGGGCCGTTGCAAACTAAGTTTCGCCGCAGGCAACAAGAAATCGCCCCCCCCCTCCTCTTCACCGTTAGCAAGGGATAAACTTATTTTAAAAATTCTTAATATTTGTAATACGAATTGATAAAACTGTCATTTCTATCGTAATTCTTAGAAAGAGAGTGAAAAGAAAACAGCAGTAAAAACTGCATTATCAGGCCGCACACCCGCTGTGTCGCTGCCAGAGCGAGGTCACAGAACTGGACAACAATGCGAGCCCTGCAGCTCGCAGTAACACCCTGTAGCATAATATGCTCACAGGAATGCCAGTTACTGGGCCGGACACAAATATATGAGCAGCATTAATTAACCAATTCAAGACCAAGTGAAAGCACTTTATCATCCGATGCCTCCCCCCCCCCTCCCCCAAGGTTTCCAAAAGAGCATTAGTTTTGGTAAGGTTCCCAGGCTTTCCCCATCTGTCCTGGTAAGAGTACGATGCACATTACAATGAATATGAGGCATTGGTGCAATGAAATTGACAGGAGAAAACCGAAGGTGACCTTGATATATTAAAAGCTCAGTTCGCACCGCGCAGTAAACACAGTCCGTCTCGGTTATAAAAACCAATCAGTTAGTGTTGTACAAAGAAATATTTGCTGTTTGTTCTGAGGTCCACACAAAACACATAAATACACTGTGTGGGCAGAACGTAGAATTTCTTAGTGTTACGCCTGGTGGTACGTATAGTAACCACTGGGCTTTTAATAAGTCGAATTTAGATTTAACGAAAAGCAAAAGCGGGGTCGTAAAATGTACCGCCCTACGCTGCTGCTTGGAGCCTCTGTATCGTAGCACCAGCAAAGCTTGCATAAAGCTGTTTTAGAACATACTAACACGTATTAGTAAGAGTTTCCCAGTACCAGATTTCATGACAATTTTTACATTGGCTCTTGGACTGCTACAGACGGGCTTACACTACTGTGGCAATAAGTTAATTCTTTGTAACCTTCAACTGTCAAAGTTACACACACATAAACACGTGTGCGTAAATAAATCTGAATTACCTGTAGTGTTTTATTTAGTGGTGAATGGCCCCGCAGCAGACGCTACGGACGCACTACAGCCATGAGGCTTATTGTGCAATCCTGTGATGAAGATGAGGATGATGATTATTTTTTGTCCTTTTCCTAGTAATGGAGCACCCATGGAATGAAACTGACAGGGGAAAACCGAAGAACTCGGGGAAAAACCTGTCCCAGTGCCACTTTGTCCACCACAAATCCCACATGGTCTGACCCGGGATCGAACCCGGGCCTCCGCGGTGAGAGGCCGGCGGCTAACCGCCTGAACCATGGCACGGCCATACCTGTAGTGTTATTAACCCTTTCGTGCCGGCATCGGTGCACTATATGGAGTTCTAATTCTGCACATGCCTCTGGCCTCGGTGCACCGTAGGGCGTGAATGCATTTTAAGGTACCATGAACTTAAAAACCTCTGCATGGTGGGTAGGATTTGGACTGGAACCACAGCGTCAGTGAAGGCTTAATTCTCTTCATCCGACCCTTCACGGTGTGGCGTCCCTCCTACCTGACATATCTCCATTTCAAATTTCAAACTATCGTCTTCCATGAAATTCTTCACAACATCACAGTGTAACTGGACACATTTCCCAGATTTTCGAATATTGTCGATGTTCACCTTGACACTTTGAGCGTAATGAGACACTTGTATCTTTTCGTCGCCATCCGATGACTCCAGGATGAACTCATACCTATATTTGTACTTGGCATCCGCATTTTCCGGCCCAACGTGCTGAACTACAAAATAAAAACTCTCTCCTTTGACACCAAATTGCTGATAGAAAATCTCCCCCAACGCGTAGATGACCCTACAGTATTTGTACGCAGAATCGAAAACTCTTGTATAAACTGAGAGCTTGCTCACTGCTTCAGTGACGCGGTTTTTGTGATTCATCTCTACATGTTTCCTGACTTCGCTCCTAGGACCTTGCCAAAAACACAAAATGCCTGGCGCTTGGGCCAATGGACAATCATATAATCCGTGAAGACAGATACTTTGATGTTGGATAATTTGTTCCAAAGGTAATGATTCCTCACAACCTGTCTTCCGGTTGCAGCATGGATATTTGATTTTCTTGACAAGTTTCTCCAGTGCCAGGTTCCGGGCGGACAGAAGCTGTCGTCTGCAGTTCGGACAGTCCCTCATCTTGGGCCTGCATCTGCTGCAGATATTGTGGCCATTTTCGCAGAGTGTTATCGGAGGAATCATGTACTCCGTACAGACTGGGCACTCCAGCTCCACCAGGAGGCTATCGACGAAGTCATCTTCTGTTGCGTTCTTCGGACAACTTGGCATGTTATCCGCCATATCTGAAGAAATCTGTCAACAGAAAGAAATTCTTAGGAAATTGAAAACAGATGTGACAACATTAAGCGACACACGATCCGAAATATAGGTTTTCTATGCCTTTTGTGTCAGTTACAATAATCAGTAACACACACACACACACACACACACACACACACACACACACACACACACACACAATACACTGATTGAGGAAATTTTGTTTCTAAAGACAGCCTGCCCCATAGAGACAGTTGTGTTTGTACAGTAGGCGAACAATCGAGAAACTTTGCGAATTCCTCCAGGGTCAAGAAATCTTTCTCTTCTGTAACACGTCCAAACGGGCCCTGGTGCCCACTCAGCCTCCTATACAACGCATACCGATGTTCTTTCCTGCGGGAGCAGGGCTGTGGAGTCGGTATACAAATGCTCCGACTCCGGCTCCTCGATTTTTAAAACTCCGACTCCTTCATAAAAGCTCAATATGTATTAATAATGGTAAACCTATAAGATATTTCATCACCACCACGTGAATCATCAGGCTATTTTTTAGACTTATAACCTATATTTAACCCTTTAAAGACGAAGCGTATCTGTTTTATATAAGGACTCAGTGCGTACCGCGCTGTAAACACTCTCCACCTCGGTTATAAAAACCAATCTCTTAATGTTTTATAAGGCAAAAGTTGCTGTTTGTTCTGAGATCCGTACAAAACACATAAACGCAATGTGGGCACCACGTAGAATTTTTTAATGTTAAACCTGGTGGTACGTAAAGTTACCGCTAGGCTTTAAAAGGTTAACGACGAAGCGTATCTGTTTTATATAAGGACTCAGTGCGTACCGCGCTGTAAACACTCTCCACTTCGGTTATAAAAACCAATCTCTTAATGTTTTATAAGGCAAAAGTTGCTGTTTGTTCTGAGATCCGTACAAAACACATAAACGCAATGTGGGCACCACGTAGAATATTTTAATGTTAAACCTGGTGCTACGTAAAGTTACCGCTAGGCTTTAAAAGGTTAAGTATAAGTCTAATGGTTACTGTAGCTATCGCGGCTCTGGAGTTGGAGTGTCTAGTTAAAATTTTAGATTGAGGTCGGAGTCGGTACATTTTTACCGACTCCGACTCCACCTAAAATTCCTTCCGACTCCGACTCCACAGCCCTGTGAGGGAGTAAAGCCGCCGGGGCGTGATGTTAACCATTCACCTGCATCTACTGCCGAGGTTAAGAATGAGTGCAGCTGGACCCCTGTTCGCCCTATATGTCTTCGTGGCATCAACAAAGCCAGCTGTAGCTTTCTAAATGCTAGACTACTGCAACTTAGAACACATCTGCCTATCACGTAACAGCGTGAAGCGCCTTTAGCTTTTGAGACATGTACCCACATATTTCTTCTTTCCGTTTTGTGCCTGTATGTCTTCTCGGTCGGTGTCTTCCGGGATACAGCGGTACGTTTATGAAACACTGGCTGGGTTAATGGACTCAATAAACACGCACATTCACACTAAGTGTTTCTACTCGTTTCACTGTCAACATATTCAATTTGTTTACTTCACACAAGCGCACTTTACACTTCCTGTCCGACGTTCACGGTAATTTCGTTATGTTACCTGTTGGCTCACTGTCATATCAGTCAAACTATTCATCAACAGTCAGTTTTACCGGTGATATGAAATTATAAGTTTGTAGCAATGTTTACGAAGAGCGTTAATCTAAATTCTTTGCTTGATGTTCTTTCTGTTAATTTGGGAAAGCGGTTCAGTACAGATCAACTGTCTTTGAGTGCCGAGCCTTTAACCGCAAGTGTTCTTACATCCTCGACAATTACACAGTTATACTCTGTTTAATCTTTATGGCGCAGAGCCTTTCCTATTACTCATTCTTGTTACGTACTACGAGAAGCAAACAGAATACAAAAGGAAATAAACACAACACAACAAATAAGATTATGGTGGTAAACGTGTAAATAGTAGCAATGCAGAAATTAAAGCTCCCCATATAACATGGCATTAAGCAGAGGTAAGCTATCCCATTACAGACCTGGACAGGCCCAGAGGGCTCCAGGAGGTTGGGGATCCCAGAATTTCTAGACAATCCGCACACGAAGGTGGTAAGGTTGTCAGCCCTACGCACCGGCCACCTTTACCCCTACAGGATATTGCTGGTACTCATTTCTATTAGAGGCTGAGTCGACCCCAGGGCCATAGTGCCGCCGGAAGGATTATGTCAATGAAAAATTCCAGTGACCCCATCGGGAATCGAACCCGCGACCTTCCGGTTTATAGCAACCGCGTGCCCGGAGTAGAGGTAAAGCCCTACTCTACTGTTAACCTCGGCGCTAGTTGGTGGTGACGGGTCAACGCCACGCCCTGGCTGGTTTAGCCCCGGGAAAGAGACCCGGTACCCCTTGTACAGGAGGCTGGGTGGGCCCCAGGGCCGGTCTGGACGGCTGCGGAAAATCTCGCCCCAACCAGGATTCGATCCCCGAACCGTCCAGCCCACAGCGAGTCGCTACACCGACTGAGCTATCCCTGCTCTAGTTAATAATAATAATAATTATTATTATTATTATTTTATATTATTGACATTATTTATTGTTGTTGTTATAAGGCGTATGTGCAACCTTTGAAATGGGGCTGACATTTAAATGAGATTCCGAAATTGGGCGTAGTAACACGAAGTTGAAAAATCTGCAATTTCTCTTCAGGTATTTTATTTGCGACAGTGGCGTGACACGTTCGTTTGGCTCTTGGTTTCACGGTGATAACAAACAAACGGTGATAACAAACAAAGCATCGGATGAACTAAGGATAACAAACTGTTGTGGAGACGCACTGACACATTGTATATGGAAAGTCACTTGCAAATCGATTGCAAATACTGTCACTGTTTGAAACTTTCAGGTTACGTCCGACAAAATTAACTGTATATCCATGTCTTTAGAGATCTCGACTGGTAATTACAGACGTTTCGGATGAGCGTACTGCTTTCACATTCAGGTTCAGGCAGTCCTAGAATGACTCAACGCCTGGTTGACTCTGAAGATGAGGGCAGAAAGCTCCTTCTAAACGTGGGTCAATATTTACCAGACGACTTGGTGTTACATTCCACAAGAATTGGAGTTTCATTACCACTATTTTGAGAACATGAAATCTCGCAAAGTAATTAAAACATTATATAATAAGAATGTAAACTTGTCTCCGTGCACACCATATGAGGAATCAAAGATAGAATATAGTTCCACTCATTCTTATCAGAACCCTAGATGGAGGTATGTGGTCAGCCTCAATCTCCGGCCGCTTTATACCCAGTTAATAAGTCCCTCTTCCTCCGATACGGTTTTAATAGACGGCTGGTTGTGCCCCAGGGCCGATCTGGACGCTCTGGAGAAGGGAAACATCTTTCGCCTCCTCCTGGAATCGAGTCACGATTCGTCAGACTTCCAGCCCCATAGCCTGGTGGCTATATCGACCGAGCTATCCACCTCCCAACAGTACTACTACTGCTACTACTACTACTACTTCTGCTGCTGCTGCTGCTTTTTCTTTTCTGTGACGCAACAGCCCAAATCGGGCCTAGGCCGCATCCTTTGGGAGGTTTCTAAATCACACTCGTACACACCACACTCTGTAGGATTCCTCTGGACGAGGGATCGGTCCGTCGCAGAGACCTCTATCTGGCAACACATACTCACAAGAGACAAACATCCATGCCCCCGGTGGGATTCGAACCCACGATCCCAGCAAGCGCTCGGCCGCAGACCTACGCCTTAGACCGCGCGGCCACTGGGATCGGCACTACTACTACTACTACTACTACTACTACTACTACTACTACTACTAATAATAATAATAATAATATATGCAGTACGTCAAGACTTGCCTGCAAACTTGGACACAATAACCGCCCCGCTAGCAGGTCTGCGCCAACTGGCGTGCATTTCCTCGTGGCAACTAGATTCAAAGTTTTGACGTCATTAAGGAGCGACATCCGGTGAAAGCTGCTGCCTTTGTTTTCCGTCCCATGATAAGAGTCCAAACATGCCAACAATCTGAGTCGGACTCGCACTGATTCATGCACACATGATCAGTTACTGAGGGCAGTACTTGTCGTAATGTTTGTCCGTCCCTCCGTCGGTGTGTCGTTTGGATGGAAAACAAATTCAACTGTGATTTCAATTATAACGAATAGGGACAAAATAATAGGCATAGGCGCAACTTGGCTGATAACATTTTGAGAGGGCAGGGCGCGGGGCAAAATCGACCATGGGTGCTAGGAACTTTAACCCTTTAAAGCCTAGCAGTAACTTTACGTGCCACCAGGTTTAACATTAAAAAATTCTACGTGGTGCCCACATTGCGTTTATGTGTTTTGTACGGATCTCAGAACAAACAGCAACTTTTGCCTTATAAAACATTAAGAGATTGGTTTTTATAACCGAAGTGGAGAGTGTTTACAGCGCGGTACGCACTGAGTCCTTATATAAAACAGATACGCTTCGTCTTTAAAGGGTTAATTTACGAAGGCGTCAAGTTACAAAGAGGGGGAAGGCTGGTTTGAACCAGTACTTAATACACATACACACCTTTCCCCCCACTCTTACCCCAATATTTTTTATTTGCCCCTCTTCAACTCAGTGGCCAAAAACTTCTTAGGTATTAAAAATATTGGGGGGCCGTTTGCACCTCCTTTGTCCCCCCCCCCCCCAAGTTATGCCTGTGATAGTGGGAATACGTGGCTGTGTAAGTTGTGGTTCAGTGGGTATTACAGTATTGATCTTTGCTGATAAGTTACAGCTAGAGTAGATAGAAATATTGGTTATACCAGTCAGGTGTCTTTACTGACCCTTTCAAGGTCACGGCATGCAAATGCAGAGAAATCATAAAATCCATAGACTCTCAAGAAATACAGTGTAATGTGTAAGAGTGGAAACATGGGAGAATCGTCGGTGGAAATCATAACTAGAAATGAAAATTTTTGAATTGCACAGTTTAATTTTAATGGGTATTCCAGTGTTACCTTAAAAATTTAATTTACAGATTAGAAATACTTTCAAATGTTTACACAGAGCAGGACAGGTTTATTTTCATTGGTAGTTTTACATACAAACTTGTGTAGTAAAGAGGATTCTGTTTCAACTCGTCATACATGTGATTATTGGCGTATAAATTGTTCATAAAATGATACTACACTTTGAAGAAATAATCAAAATTACATGCGTCTAAAAATAAAGTGACCAAGAAAATACGAGAATGTAAGAAACATAAATAATTGAAGAACTGTGAATATTACGTAAAAAGGAACTTCTTGATTTGTACAGACTAACAGTGATATTAGTGCAGTGAAATATGGGAGGTTAGGTTACGCAGGACACGAAGCTCGAATAGAAGCATACTAAATATTAAATAAATTTGTGGGAAAAATTACCATGAAGTTAGGTACCAAAAAAGATATCACAAAATGATGTTAGAACTGATGTTAATACCCTGAAGGCTGAGAAAAAAGTTCTTTTTTCTTTTTCGGTCAGAATATAAGTTTACATGACGTATAATTCCGTAACTAAGGAAACCTTGCAACATCTCGCATATAGCTCTGATCAGGCGTCCAGCGACTGTCATCTGTTTCCAGCGCTGAAGCAAAATATTGAAGGCCACAGCTATGAAAATGGTGGCTATTAGAAACGGCTGTGACACGATGGCTGATGGCACCGGACACGGACTGTTATCAACAGCAGAAAGATAAGGTGGTCTTGCTGATATACGCCTAGACAGTGGCGAGGACTACGTGGAAAATTAGTGGGACGGCACTACAACTAAATGTGAAATGTTTTGTTAGGTGTGAAAATAAAATACAGCAAGCACAGGAAACATGTGAATTTTTGACAATAATTTCGGAGTGGTTTTTACCACTTATATTTATTAGGATATTTTTCACTATCACAACATAAAACAGCAAAGCATTGCTCCGAAAACATGTAGTTTTCGGAATATTGTGGTAGTGTTGTGAGTTGTAACAATGTAAAAAATTCTAGTAAATATACGTGATAAAAGGAAAATATACGCACCGTGAACTTATTTTCTGACCACCTGCCATAATACCTGCAGACCGATCGATAAAATACAATCTTTGGAGTGTGAGTTAATTGTATGCACTTGGCGTACAGACCGCATAGACTTACGCGTGACGCTACTGCGCTCTTTGATAAAAATTTGATCCTGAATGTCCTTATTCAGTTCTCTTAATAGTAAATTCAAAATTCAGATTCTTCTGTTCATCCAAGAAATTCCTAACTGTATCAAAACAAAGTTTTACACACTGCCCTGATCTATATATATCTTCGATATCCACTTTGCAACTCCGAGCTACAAAACCTAGGGATACAAACTCCACGTAGTCGCTAGTTGCCAACGTAAACTGGTACTGAAAATTTGACCCATAATTTTCTGGTCCGATATGCTGAATCACAAAATAAAATGTATTGTCTATCACTTCAAATTGCTGATAAAACATTTCATCACAGGCAAAAATTACTCTGGAATATTTGTTTTCTTCTTTGTACCTCCTTATGGAGACATGCCTGCCAGACTTGATATCGGTGACTCTGTCTCTGTGTTTCGATTTTATGTGTTCCCTCAGATCCTCGTAGATACCGTACCACTGACACATGATCCGGTCTGCGTTTACAAGTGGACACTTATATGGACGATATGGGCACGCAACTTCGTGGTCATTCTTCACATCAGCTCTGAACATCAGCTGACAGCCATACGATCTGTAACAGCAGGGGTGCTTCGCCCTCAGCGACAGATTTTCTAAGGCTTTGTTTCTTAAATTCAGGAACGGTTGCCTGCAGGATGGACACTTATCCAGATTCGGCCTGCAGTTGCTGCAGATGTTGTGTCCACTCTCACACATTGCAATAGGCGGCATCATGTAGTCCGTGCACACCGGGCACTCCAGTTCCCTCAGGAAGTCCTTGCAAAGTGTATTCATTGTCGGCCTTCCTGTACAAACATAAAAATTAAAATGACTTTAACTTAACCCTTTAAAGACGAAGCGTGTCTCTTTTATATAAGGACTCAGTGCGTACCGCGCTGTAAACACTCTCCACTTCGGTTATAAGAACCAGTATCTTAATGTTTTATAAGGCAAAAGTTGCTGTTTGTTCTGAGATCCGTACAAAACGCATAAACGCAATGTGGGCACCACGTAGAATTTTTTAATGTTAAATCTGGTGATATGTAAAGTTACCGCTAGGCTTTAAAAGGTCAACAAGTTAGGAAGTGTTTGAAGATTGTTACACTCGGTGAAGTACATAACGGGTTCCCCCCCCCCCCCGGCTCTTCGATAATCCATGGCCCAAATATAATTATTAATGAAATTACAATTTATCTCTGTTGTGCTTTTTAACGGTTCGAATTTCTGTAAGTCCAGTTAACATAAACGACTGATTATGTTATTTTCTACAACATGTTTGGACCTAGAAGGCCATTATCAAGTTGAGCTCAAGAATACACACACACACACACACACTCACACACTCACACTCACACACACACACACACACTCACACTCACACACACACACACTCACAAACACACACACACACACACTCACACTCACACTCACACACTCACACTCACAAACACACACACACACACTCACACTCACACACACACACACACACTCACACTCACAAACACACACACACTCACACACACACACACACTCACACTCACACACACACACTCACACTCACAAACACACACACACACACACTCACACACACACACACACTCACACTCACAAACACACACACACACACACACACAGTTACACTGAACTGCGATTTCAAAACCTCACAGTTCACATTGTTATGTGGGTACACACAACAGGGGAGGAATACCAGTGAGGGCACAGCTTGTATAGATACGTGTTACAGCCTGTCAAGACAAACCAAGAAATACGCACACTACTCACAGTTATATATTGCATTAATCAGTGTCACCCCCTACATGTTTCGATGGTCAAGCCACCACCGTCAGAGGGGTGTCATAAGCTGCAGTTGCCATATGCATCTAAACTATAAACTATTTCGTATGTAGGTAGGTAATTCTTCAGAGGAGGCCTGTATGAGTTTTGCTTGTTTCCCGTATTTGAACAAGAGACCCCTGTACATTTGTACAGGCCGTCCTCTGAATAATTCCCTAAAATGTTAGTGATTCTACCTTCTCACTTTTCAACATTTTAACATTATTATTTATTTTTATATATTTTATATATTTATATATATTTATATATATTATATATTTTATATATTTATATATTTCATACGAAATAATAAACACCAACTAATGCACCAAAAATGTATATAATTTTTATTCGTAAAAGCCTCCTACATGTTTCGACCCTGCTGGGCCATCTTCAGGGAAAATAGTTTCGATAAACTACGGTTGCGTTTATACAGTTAAGTGTGTATTGCGCGGACAGTACACGATACCTCTCAAACGGAGGATGAAACCTAGGGCACATTCACAGTTAGCTGTATAAACGCAACAATAGTGTATCGAAACTATTCTCCCTGAAGATGGCCCAGCAGGGTCGAAACATGTAGGAGACTTTTACGAATAAAAATTATATACATTTTTGGTGCATTAGTTGGTGTTTATTATTTCGTATCTCTAGATATATTCCTTTATTCTTGTGCTCAAACTGATGATGGCCTTTTAGGCCAAAATATTAGCTGAAAACAATAAATTGTTGTGTTTTGACTGAATTTGTCACGATTGTAATTTAAGTTTTCCTTCACAAACGTTTTGAAAATTGCAATACTGTATGTTTGTATTCTCTGGATTCGTGTGGGCCTTACCTTCAGTTCCGACTGTCGAAAGCAAGGCTGTGAATTAAACGTTTTGTGCCGTTGCGCAGTTCACAGAGCACAGACTGGCGTACGTAAAGTACGTTCGCACAGCACGACCAGCACAGCGTTTGTATGCAGTTCTCACATCACGCGTATCTTATCAGACGCCTTATTCACATGTCATGCGCCTTATCTCTTATGGAAGTGTTCGCCCGAGGCCTTCCACGCTTTGGAACAGAAATAAGCATTAATCTAAACCTCAATAAGTAGAACAGAGCTCTAAAAATAAAGCTAAACACATTTTCAATTGTCAATAAAACAGTGGTTCTCTGCTGCTTAATTTTCTGCCAGTTCCATTATTCTTGTCACATTTTAATCAAACGTGAATTTTCACGAAACATTTTCGAAAAACGCTCGATTATCAAATTTCATGAAAGTCCGTCCAGTGGGAGGCGAGTTGTTCCGTGCGGACGGACGGACAGACAGACGGACAGACAGACAGACAGACAGACAGGCAGGCAGGCAGACGGACAGACAGACAGACACGCAGGCAGACAGGCAGGCAGGCAGACAGGCAGACGGGCAGACAGACAGACAGGCAGGCAGACAGACAGGCAGGCAGGCAGACAGACAGACAGAGAGACAGACAGACAGACAGACAGACAGACATAACGAGGTTAATAGTCCCTTTTCGCAATCTTGCGAAAGCGCCCAAAGACAGCTAGCAGTTCTTCAACAAGTCAAAATTTGTCTGTGTTTTATCCAACCCGTCAGTGCAGTGCTGTGTAAATAAGACTATCTGCGTTCATTTTTACATTTTATTATGAATACCTTTAAATCAACTACATTGACCTGTTACCTGTATTTGCAGTGTGTAACAAGTACGGCAATGTTCATCGCCGCTATAACAAAACCCTTAAAAGTTTTAAAATCCAATTATTTATGCCACTTATACAGTTGAATAATTATACTATGAGATTTTAAGATTTTAGTACTAACTTACTAAATGTGTTACTACTTAACCATTTAAAGACGAAGCGTATCTGTTTTATATAAGGACTCAGTGCGTACCGCGCTGTAAACACTCTCCACTTCGGTTATAAAAACCAGTCTCTTAATGTTTTATAAGGCAAAAGTTGCTGTTTGTTCTGAGATCCGTACAAAACACATAAACGCAATGTGGGCACCACGTAGAATTTTTTAATGTTAAACCTGGTCGTATGTAAAGTTACCGCTAGGCTTTAAAAGGTTAAAACCAGATTTTGTTAAGTCTTCGATATGACATTATCTTTAGTTATTTTACCTTTAGAAGTGACGTGTGTCTTCTGAAGAAAGTGATAATGTGTCCCTGAGGATGATGCAAAGAAGCATCGAAACATGTCGGGTTAGTGTGATGTGAATAACAACATAAAATTGTGTACTAGTGCATTTGTTGGTAAATGTTATTGTTATATTGTTTGCTGCTACATGTTTCGGCCCCCTATGCGCCATCTACAGGGAGTTCATTTAGAAAGGAAGACGGCGTGTAGGGACCCAGACATGTAGGAGGAACATCACAAAATAACAAATAGTTGTGGTTACATGTGCAGATGTTTGTATTCGGTACTGTATGGCCGATCTATTGCACGTATTATGGATAACATTAAATTTGCTATAGGATCCCCTGCACAGATAAATTCGGTAGGAAAACAACAACAAACATTTTACCTATTAGAATTTTAAATTGAGGAGTCAGCTGAAACCCATAATGTCACTCGCTGTACCTACCACAGGCAACGCACACGGTACACAAATTCTAAGCGTCATGTTTACAATTACCCTTGGCCAATAATAATGTGCCGTTATGCACAGTGTGGGTACCCTCTTCCTTCAAACTTAACGGTTGAACCCAGCATTACATAATTTGCCTGATAATGCCAAACGACCCCTCGCCACAGGTAAGTCGGCTTTTCATTAGAAGGGGTAGTTGTTAGGGTGGAGGGTGGGGTGGAAGTGGAGGAAGGTGTGGTGAGTGCAAGGGAAGTAAGATGAACAGACTTATCATTAGCAGTGTAGAGGCTCTACTGGACACAGCAACTGATATTGGTAAATATGGAGTGTTTTGTTTTATTTCGTATTTTGTTAACCAAAATTACGGAATTGTTTAAGTGTATTTGAAATATGCGTCAATTTAAGATGGCACACGTCCCTTGCGGTCAGTCAACACAACACTGTTCCTACTTTATATGCACTTTTTATACACTTCCATTTTCCGACTGCAATATGTACGCGTCGCTTGCAAGAATTTTACATCTAACCGAATACTTCATATTTATTTTATTTAATATTTTAACATTTTGTAAGCTTCAAATCATTCATTTTAGGCATTCTATATATTTTACTGTATACGTACATTTTAGCTTTAAATGCTGAGATCTGAAACCTGAAATACAGCTGTAAAGCACAAACCCCTTTTTATTCCTGCAATTAGGCCGAAACATGTAGCCTTATTCTACCTGAATATAATGTTGTGTTGACTGGTTCAAACATGTACAGTCGAGCCCGGTTATAAGGACATCGGTTTATACGAGACCTCGCTTATAGTGTCAGATATTCTGTGATACCAATTAATTTGTCACTGTTAACCGTGACATTATACCGCTTGGTCTTAATGACACACGTTTATAGCGACACGAATATTTAGTCCCTTTCATGACGTTATATCCGAGTTCGACTGTATTTCTATCGAAACACAGAATACCTATACCGGGCAAAAACTTGAACATTTCTGGCTGTTTTTAGCGAGTATTCAACTTAAACATCTTCGTTAACTTTCCATGGTTGTGGCCGTTTCCAGCGATTTTATTGTAGAGAGTTTTCATTTTTTCACATCGGTTTGGTTAAGGCTTCATTTCCTATGGGTAATGAGCTTCCGACGTTTCGAAGGAACATAATGCGTTCATTTTCAAGGAGCTGCAGATTCGAGATCTTTCCGTCTAAAATATTAACTGTGACTGCAGAAAGTTAATATTGAAATCTGAATGCGCAAAATATTGATATTTTCTAATTACTGTGCGCATGTTGTCGGGCTATGGGGATTTATTTTGGTGTTTATAAACTTCTGATGCTGCAGTAACTGTTAGTGACCACAAAACAGATTAAATAATTGTGAAAAGACGCACACAGAAATGAAGAGGCACAAACTTATCCGTTTGTTAGGGACCTACAGTTTAACCTTTTAAAGCCTAGCGGTAACTTTACGTACCACCAGGTTTAACATTAAAAAATTCTACGTGGTGCCCATATTGCGTTTATGTGTTTTGTACGGATCTCAGAACAAACAGCAACTTTTGCCTTATAAAACATTAAGAGATTGGTTTTTATAACCGAAGTGGAGAGTGTTTACAGTGCAGTACGCACTGAGTCCTTATATAAAACAGATACGCTTCGTCTTTAAAGGAGTAATATTAAAAAATTCTACATAGTGCCCACATTGCGTTTATGTGTTTTGTACGGATCTCAGAACAAACAGCAACTTTTGCCTTATAAAACATTAAGAGACTAGTTTTTATAACCGAAGTGGAGAGTGTTTACAGCGCGGTACGCACTGAGTCCTTATATAAAACAGATACGCTTCGTCTTTAAAGGGTTACGAGTATACAGGGTGTATCTAAAATACTTAGACAAAGTTCAAGTGTAATTTTTTCACATAAAAATAATATAAACATGTGTTCGGAACGTCGTGGCTTTGAGTTTAATTGGAAGAGTAAATTCAACAATATGTAACTTAACTATGCAATGTTTTATTTACAACTGACGTTATACATTTACAGAACACGTTTCCAATTTAGTAAATATTCAGTTCCCATTATTTACCACGTCACGATTCACAAGAAATGCTGAAACTCTCCTTCCCCTGAGTCAGTGCACGCATGGACACGTCAGATCGCGGAGTGTCGCGCCCTTTCAAACGTTCCGGGGCGACTGCTAATGGTTGTAATAGGCATCACAAACGCGTTGGTGAACTGTCTCTTCATTTTCAATCGGAGCTGAATACACTATGAGTTTAAGTTTCCCGACAGACGAAAATCTGAAGGACTGAGTTCGTTCGAACGTACGGCAGTACATAGAAATCTAAGTGTCTGCGGACATATATAGATGCAAAAATTTTTTTTCCCTTGTTTTGATGTGGGGGAACTCAGTCCTAAAATTTACCCAAGCACTTTGGATGCGTCTTCTCTATTCTTTCTGTTTATATAGTCTGTTCTGCTTCGTCTTCAAACAATTTTAAGTTATTACACAGCAGAATCCCAGTTTGATAAAAGGTATATGGAGAACATAAACAAATGCTTTGCCCTCGCAAACCGGAGGATACAAGAGTTACAGAAGAACCGCTACACGTCACAGTTACATTTGTGTGTGTCAAGCACTGGATCACCCAACTGTTAGTTTGTCGCCCACCAGTCAGCTGAGAGTATGTTCGCAGAGAATGTGGATATCGGTGTGTATACGTGATGACACTACATATCATCATCATCATCATCATCATCATCACCACCACCACCACCACCACCACCACCACCACCACCTTCACAAGTAAATGACGTTACTAGTGAAGTCAGTTTGCGCAGTCCAATTCCGTTAAGTGTTACTGGTTACCTACTGTGCAATTTAAAAATTGTATTTGCCAGTTGTATTTACGCTTCACATTGTGTGTGCACCCCATTTTTACGAGGTTGCTGCAGGGTCGTACCAAAGCGGGATAAGCATTTAAATGTAGTGGAAGTTTAAAGAAAGGGTTTGATATTTTTTTGCAGATGTCGTCACACGTGGTAATTACTAGTGTTCATTTTCTGAACTCTTGTAACCTATTTGTTATTATAGCCAAACCAGTGATGCAGGCCGGTAGTGACCTTCAGGCGAACAGAACTGAACGCGGTGCCGTTCGTGCGTCAGGACGTCACGTGCAAGAATCTGGAGACCCAACAGCAGGTCCGCCTCATGTCCGATATAGCAATCTGTGTTCGTTTTATCTTCATCCTGTGGTTGTCGCATTTTTTAAATTTGTCCCTTTGCTTCCACTTTTCTACCCGCTCTCCTTCTTTCCCTATATCCTTTTGATGTACTCCATTTTTATAAATACTTCCGGCGCAGGTGTTTATATTAATTTTATGCCACGTTAATGATTTTATTCTGTAATGTCACTTGAAGTCCGCTCTTTGCATGTAGCTTGAATATTGGGAAATTATGGCCGCCTCAGGTAGGTGTCACCTGCAGTGCGATGGTTCTGTGTTCAGTATCGGTCATAGACCACAATGAAGAAAAGGAGCTTTATGGCTCCGGTGATATCTGCGTGTCAATACTAGAGAGAATTTAAAACATGAGCCGTCATCGCGTGTTTCGCTCCCCCCCCCCCTCCCCCACACCCCACCCCAAACTGCCCTCTTTTTTCACATTCATAACATCGCGTACCAATTTACAACCTCCACTATTCTGGTGGGTTTGTAAAACAATTCACTAAGCGGTAAAGACTGTAACACTTCGACAGTAATTCAATTCGAGGAACATTAAATTCGCAGATGAATGTGCGAGATTTTTGGAGGATTATCTTCCGATTAGGAAAGTCATCACTCAGATGACGTAATCTGGAATGTGCATTTGGATGAATATGACTTGTTTTTTGCATCTGAACTGTCGCTTAACAATGTTATCTGGTGAGGAACAAAATGCAATACGGCATATTGCAGCCTTTAATTAATTTCTATTGTTAGTATGGTAGAGAATAGTGATAGAAGGCGCACAATGACCAATGATATTGATATCGTTATTAATCAGGTCTTTTTCATTTATTAAAGTTAATTAAATTATTCAGAGAGGCCTGGTTTTTATATGTTTATTTGTAATGACTAGGTCGACTGCTAAGACAAAGGAAGTTAAAGTGCCGGCCGGAGGTACCTGTGTGTCTACAAGGTGTGTCTACTGGGATGCAGAATGGTACGCCTTTAGAAGAACGTGGCGGAACGTCTGCCAGCTATGAAGATCTTAATACAGTTATAAGAGGTCTGCGAAACTTGGACGTTCAACCCTTCGAAACTCAACATATGATCCCAGCACAGAAACAACGCAGCGTATACTCCGCTAATTCATCAGGGTTTAAAATGGAGACATTTTGGGAAGAAGGTCCATATCTTTCTGAGGTTGAAGGACAGTGTTTTGCACTCAGAGGTTTAAGTGGCTTCCAAAGTGATATGAAAATAAATGGTACAAAATATGCAGACTTTAGCAATGGAAAGAAAGAACAGCGAACTCGGAGAAAAGGAAAGCCTCGAGCTGTAGTGTCTAATGCAGGAAGTGTGGGAAGTCACCGCAGTAATCAACCGTATGGGCAGAACGAAATACCTGATTTATCTGAACGTAAAAGTGAAAGGGTTCGTTTTAAAAACGCAAACACTTTTAATTCTTCCACTGGTTTTCGGGTTGCACATAATTCTGTACAACGGTTTGTGTCCAGACCTTCATGCATTTGCGTTGAGGAACTCTCTTCTTTATGCAGAATGCTGACGTTTATGTGCAAAAATGCTATGTCTCTACAGCCGAATACGTACAGAGAACTTGTGATACTGGCCAAAACACGTCCTGTTCATGCCAGACAGTGCTACCAACTAGCACAATTGATCTTCTTTCTTTCAGCATTCTCATCTCAGATGCTGTCTGTGCTCGAAAATGTAATGCAGACATTGGCTGTTTTAAATGTAACTGATTTCCAGCCCAGAGAGTTGATTTCGGCTATTAGGAAGGTGGCATCCGCCTTTCCGCTATTAGACATGGAGGTAGAGTACATTTGCTGTAGGCAGGTACGTCGTGCTTATTCTGATGTGAATCCTGTGCAAGAAATTCAGCCAAAACAGACAGAGCAAACAGTATCACACTGGCAGCTACTTGCAGCATCTAAACAGCTGGATATAGCTGGTGAGCATTTAGAAATGGCGTCACAGTTACTAAGAATATATCCTCAGCATGATGACGGGTGTTCTTTAGATAGTTCCAAATGCCCGATGCATTCTGAGAAATATTTTCAAACGGCTTGCCCTCAGGAAAGGTTGACAATACTTGCCTTAAAGTTCTCGTCGATTGAGAAAAAAATCGTATTGCTAAAGGAGGTGGTGAAACATTCAGAATACAAACAGTAGATCATATCAAGGCTTGCGTCATTTTGTGGACAGCAGCAATTGCTTTCATCTGTTTGACACGTTTCTTTGTCAGATTCGTGAAATAACTGTGGCTTGGAATAACGTTTTGACAAGTTTAAATCACGGCATTAAACACATGCGCATTAGATTTCGGAAATAACACTTCTGTTCTTATTGGTTTTTAAAAAGTTTTGCATTTTATAGCGTGCAATAAATAATTCTCAATATTGCCAAAAGTTATTTAGAAAATATTATTTTCAAATACATCATCGTCATGTGAGGCAATTCCTTCATTTCTCCCTTCCGTAACCTGTCTCACGACAGGTCCGTACCCTCGCCCAAAGCAAGTTCTACACAGAGCGGCTTTTGGTGCTTCCTTTTTCCAATTTCTGGTACCCCTCTCGTTTCCTTAATGACATTCCGTAGCTGTTTACGTCTTCTTGCCCAACTCTCCGTCACTTCTATCCTTCCTTCTATCTTTCCTTCAATACCTTATTTTAGAAGGCAGTTCCTACACAAGACGTGACCAATCCAGTTAGCCTTATTTCTTTTTATGTATGTTGGACATTACTGTCCCTCCTGACTCTGTCTAATGCTTCTTCATTTCTCACGCAATCGGTCCAAATGATCTCTGTCCTTCTCCAGCACCATATTTCAAAACAGTTGAGGCAATATAAAAATAATATTTGTATTTCAAAATATACGCAAACAATAAATTCTAATATCAGATAATTATAATATTGTTATTATATAGTGTTATATTACAGAAATAATTCTTTGTGTGGTTTGTAGAGAATCAGTCATCACGACAGCAGTACGGATCAGGCGGCATGTATCGCCTGTTTATATCAACATTGTACAGTATGGAGGATTTTTTTTAGAAGGCGCTGGACATCCAACTAGACAAGAAATTTCTCCACTTTCGTGTAACCAGCAAGTTTATCATTGTGTTACAGGATAGAAAAAGTTCTTTTTGGTTTGAATTATAATTCACTGACAGTGAATCAATTTCAAGAATTTTGCGTGCATATGCAAGTAGAATTTAATCAACATTTTCTGAAAATGGACCATATAAAGGAACATGTTATACAGATATCAATAATATTAGTTGGAAATATATCTGCAATATCATTTTGTCCCATTCGGTAATATAATTGTATTTTAGCTACTATAAACAACAGGCTGTGGTGTAACGATACAAACCAGGGGTGGCCAGTGAGACGAGCTCCCGGAGCCGCAATTCAGGGGCAACTTAGGAAACAGCGATGCATTAATAACATAAAATATTTTTTCTTCTCCAACGGCTTCTCATTTCTGTTCATCCGACTACAGTAGGTTAGGTTAGGTTAGGTTAGGTTAGGTTAGGTTAGGTTAGGTTAGGTTAGGTTAGGTTAGGTTTGGTTGGTTGGTTGGTTGGTTGGTTAGTTAGTTAGTTAGTTAGTTAGTTAGTTAGTTAGTTAGTTAGTTATGAGTCACATTTCTTTAGAATAAATTTAAGACGCCTTTCACAGTCAGCCTCGCGTTCACACAAGCATAAACTACTGTACCTGGATATTACATTTTACAAGCAACCTTCATTACTGACGTGGGTCAGCCGCAGTGTAGCCACCCCTGATACAGACCAATGTGATTCTTGCCGTAAACTGTGAAATGTAGACTCCATATGTTTAAAAGAAGTCTCCTTAAATTAGCCTAGTCTGAGAGATAAAACAGTTGAATTGTTCAACGGGCGTCCCTGTTACGCCCTTAATTCAGAGACGGCTTTTTTTTCTCCTTCCACGCCTTCGTACTTTGTGAATACATGTAGGTGGGTAGCCAGGTCTGCCAACATTGGAAGGCGCCTGGATTTCCAATTTGATACTTCGCTTTTGGGCCCCAGGGTATTTATGGACGCGATCGTGGAGAAAAGTACCTCTCCCTTTCCTTAAGTCGACCTCCTGTCATCACCGTTACAAAAAGATAAAAGTGCGTACACACAGCTTGAAGCAACTGCAGTCACGGAAGTTTCTAATTGCTCGAAACACACTATGCGCCATTTACCTTTTATATATAGGGAACGAGGGCTCTAGGTTCATGAAAATGTAGTGTTACTTTGCGTGAAGCTGAATGCTTGAATCCAGTTCCTTCGGTGTGCTTATCGCCTAATTCATAAGATTTGACAGTGCGATATAGACATTCTTTGTTGTGACGTTGTTTTGGAAGCAGAAAGTTCCCTGAGATGGATGTCGACACGATTTCAATGTGTGGAAATGCAAATAAAGGCAACGTTATCCCAGTACACACAATGAAGGCTAAGGGAAATCGGAGTTATAACTCCACTCATTCTTATCCTTGGCACTAGATGAAGGTGAGTAGTCAACTTTACGCCCCGGCATCTCTATCCCCGGGGAAAGAGTCCCTATTACCCGCGGAACATGTGGGACCCAACACCTGTCAGGAAGTTTTGGAGAAGAGACAGGTGACTTGTCCCTGCCGGGAAACGAACCTGTCGCCTAGTCACTATACCGACTACTCTGTCCCGTGTTTCTTTGTACGGAGATACACACACCGATTAGTGATAAGAATGTAACTTTGTTGTTGAAGAATTGCTTATCAATTATTAATGGCACGCCCAAATTCTTTTGTGTTATAAACATCTTATTGTGTGTCATGTAAAGAGTGTGTGACGTTTTGTAGATTAACCATTTAAATCCCAGTGGTCAGTATATGCACCTTTGGCTTTAACAGTGTAAGTCTGCAAATTAGACACACTATGTATGTACTTCGTACGGTTCTAAAAAGAAACAGCGACTACTTCCCTGTAATATGTTCTCTGTGAGGTATAAACTGAATCTTTATACAGGGTGTTTCAGGAAGAATCTTCCATACATTGGGAGCAGGATCCTTAAGTTAAATTATATCGGTATAACCAAGAACACACCTGAAGTTGAACTGTTACGGAGATAATGGTGAGATCGTTTTAAAGAATGAGAGCTCTTAAACATTTATTGATTACCAGATGCAAATGGAAGGAATTTGTAGTCCTAGTAATGTTAATACCTGTTCTTAATATCAAATTAACATATGAGTTACATAAAGACATTATTTGACCCTTTAAAGACGAAGCGTATCTGTTTTATATATAAGGACTCAGTGCGTACCGCGCTGTAAACACTCTCCACCTCGGTTATAAAAACCATTCTCTTAATGTGTTATAAGGCAAAAGTTGCTGTTTGTTCTGAGATCCGTACAAAACACATAAACGCAATGTGGGCACCACGTAGAATACTTTAATGTTAAACCGGGTGGTACGTAAAGCTACCGGTAGGCTTTAAAAGGTTAAGGAAGAAGGATCACAGTAGTAGGCCTATTATAACACTCGTCCTTAGGGTCCCAAGTGCTTTACATAGCACACTCGCCTCCGTATGGCTTGGCTTTGCTAGCGCCTCAAGATTGGATCTGTGCAGTGTGCGGATAACACACAATATTAAACAGGTACAGTACGTGGAACCTCGAGAAGACCACATTTTTTCTTACGTCATTGGCACCGTAAATGTTCAACTTCGGATACAGCTATGTCGGGTTATATCGATGTAAATTAACCTAAGGAACGTTCGCCCAAATTACGGCAGATGCATCCTGAAACACCGTTCATATAAAAAGTAGATTACTTTTAAACTTCAAAAGTTTAATTTGTTTATGACAAGAGTAGACATAATGGTCGGTCGTGACATGTGAAACCTACAATCCCCAGGCTGTCCTAATATCAGTAGAGCTCCAATATTACATTACATTTCAATTTGTAATATTACATTACTAAGAGAACTGCATCCATACTGTAGTAAGTGGAGGCTGCTGATTTAAAGCGCGACCGACGAACGCCTTTCAATACTACCAACTGCCTTACAACACAGTTCAGATTAATAACTTGAAATCTAATTCCTAAGTTACGCCAAGAAAATTACACGCCTTGTGTCGCTCAAAACCAAGAGCAGCTGTCTAATACGTTACGTAAGACACTCGCATATTTCTAAATTCTAGTACAGGTAAATTTAGACCAATTCCAGGCAGAGACAACAGACTTCCCTCTTCTAAAACATTCAGACCACCTCTGGGACCCACACAGTCCCCTATTCGATGTGAACTGAGGGCTTATTCTCTGGGAGTACAACGGCCGCAGCGTGAATCTGACCGCTCACATCAACCTAAGGCCTAGGTTTAAATGCCTACAGATATAACTCACTACACTACATGCCCTCATGGTCTTTCCAGGGACAGTTCTAGGCTGCGTGTACACGCGACAGAAAGTGTCAGCAGTTGTGTGGAGAGCAGGCCTACGTAGCAACGATGTTTAGACCTGAGAGTAACTGCTATCCAGCTGGCTCGCAGCGAGGGCTGTGAGAGCGGCGGACTGGCGGCGGTGTTACTGGCACGAACATGATGGATCTTACGTTGCGCTGGTAATGTTGAATGCACTTGTCAGAGGATTGTCAATTTTTATTGCAGTGGTTGGTTGTACTGGAGGGATACGGGTGAGAGGGGGGTAGAATGTTTTGGTGGATGACAGTGACAGGAGGTAGGTCAGTAGCGGTGAGGAGATTCAGCGGGTTACAACAGTTGAACAGGGTAAATATGTAGTGTGATTTTTTAACATTTTACTCATTCCCGTGCAATAGAAATATTGTTTTGTATTTCATTACAACTGACTGCACGTACGGTAACAAATATTAACTGTGTCATTTCGTACTATATTCTTTTACATATTTTGGCTTTATTTAGCCATCTTCAGGGAGAAATAAATCACAAAGGAAATTATATGCTAGTGTGGATATGTCATCCTCAAACATACAGTATAAACAAGTGCTGGAAATTACAATTACATGCTAGTATATGAATTAATTAAAACAGCGATGCTTGATGTTATACATACAGTTGCTAAAATTAGCTTAAAACTTTTGCAGTTTTAGCCTATGTGTGCATCTATCATTGAATTATTTTCATGCGTCAGCCCTTTTTATCCAGGCATTTATATGTACAAAAATCTTCAATCATGAATGGATTTTAAATTCATGTGCTGATAAACAAGGTGTTCACTGTGTGAAAAACCACCCTGTATAGTAGCGTGGAACTAATGCGATGGTAGATGCGCATATGGACTAAAACTGCACAATTTTAACATAACATTACCTATTGTACTGTATGTACAGCATCAAACGTCGGTGTTTTAATTAATTAATACACAAATACTGGATGCAATTTGCAGCACCTGTTTGTACTGTACTTTTGACGATGACATGTATCTACATAGGCATGTAATTTTCTTTGTGACTCAGTTCTCCCTGAAGATGGCTAAATAAAACCGAAACATATAGCGGAATATAACATGAAGTGACGCGATGCATATTTGTTGCCATATGTGCAGTTAGTTGGAATTAAATACAAAATAATCTTGTGTGTTGTTACGTGCTGTTTGTCACATCATGCAGCTGTGTTCACTGAAGTTGCGAAGTGTTTGGCTGACTGCTGCAACAGCAGGCAATATAGGCTTTATAAGGCACGATCTGGACAATGTGTGCGATTTCTTTTATTTTGCCAAGAAGCATCCAACATTTTACTCTCTGGGCTGGTCTTATCGTCTTAAGCACCTGTACACAGCGAAGTAAAGAAGGCGCTGAAAATAAAACAACTTATCTCTATATTACAGGACTGTATGAAATCCTGTTTTATTCTGTAATACATTTTTGTCGTGTACTCCAGTTTTATCAAATAACGCAAATGATAAGACTCAGATTCGTGGATCAAAAATACACTTATGATTTAGCTGGCCGAGAAGGCCGAAATACGTAGCGAAATTTAAGTGATAAACATATCTGGGATCCAACTCATTTGTTTGTTTACAGTATTATTTCCGATAAATTTCGGCAAGAATTCTGCCATAATTTACCTGATGATGAAAGCTCACGGGCCGAAACGTGTCTCAAATAACACTGTAAACAGATAGAGGATGGTTTATCACACGTACAGTCCTGTAGTGTTCATTTATGGCTTTTATTGAATTACACATATTTGTGCGCAGTAAATATGAATTGTTTCAAAGCAATTCAAGTTTTGTGTTGTTGTCACTTCTGATCATACAAGAACATAAATTTTCTAACCTTTAAAAATGTTCACGGAAATATCTGGAACTGTGCGGAATTAATTAAATAGACAATTACAGATAACTCTATCCAGTTATGCTCACTGCTAATACTGTGAGGTTCAGTGAATGAAAGAGATCAGCTTTAAATGTTCACGTATATTTGCTGAAACAGCAACCACATAATTGTGTGAGGCAAAATAATACGCTATATATTACAGGGGCTCTGAAATTACGTGTCTTGTCCACCGTCTAAAGTAGATTTAACCCTTTAAAGACGAAGCGCATCTGTTTTATAAGAACTCAGTGCGTACCGCGCAGTAAACACTCTCCACTTCGGTTATAAAAACAAATCTGTTAATGTTTTATAAGGCAAAAGTTGCTGTTTGTTCTGAGATCCGTACAAAACACATAAACGCAATGTGGGCACCAAGTAGAATTTTTTAGTGTTAAACTTGGTGGTATGTAAAGTTATCGCTAGGCTGTAAAAGGTTAATGTAAGAAACGAAAGAAGAAAACATAAACTTTGATATTAGTCGAATATATGAAGCGTATTGCAAAGCGGAAATTCCGACAGCTATAAGCTGATACTGAAACGAACCTTTGCAACAAACCTTGAGGAATTTGTACAGATTAGTTTTTACACCTTACTGTATCTGTGGCAATTGAATATGGTGTGGTGGCCTGAGAGTGTTTTGGCATTATTGATGTGCGAATGTGAGCCCGTAAGTGTCGGGGATTGTGTTTGCGTTCATAAACTTCCGACGGTGCGGTAACGTCCCGCGAACTACGCAGTAAATTAAGTCTGTGGGGCGGACAGAAGCAGGCAGCAATGAAGGAAATGGCATTGGCTCTTTAGAAGCAATGTTCGCCCCGTGTTTGGTCATAGCGTATTTACGGTTACAAATGTTTTCATGTACCACACGACAGGAACATAACACATAAAGTATATATAATATAAGCCTGACCTTGACCTCTAGCACAAACAAATTAGCAATAGACTCGTCTGAATTCTCACGCATCTGTGGTATAATTTGTGTACCGATTAGTATGTCATTCAGTCATTCACTTGGTCAACGACAGCTGATGGTTTGTTCATATACAGTACGAATATCGGTGTGTCCACGCGATGACAGCATGTAGCATCATCATCATCATCATCATCATCATCATCATCATCATCACAACAACCTGAAGTCCCAGTCCTGTCACAATGCCAGTGAGTTCGCACTGTCCACTTTAGTTCTCTATACGTACCATCGCCTGAGGAATTTCAGAATTTTAAGCTTGAAGCTGTGTATTAATCCCGTTTTAGAAAACAGTGCTATGGAGTTATAACAGGGGAATTGAGAAGACTACATAATGAGGAGCTTCATAATATCTGTATATCTCACAAAATATTATCCGGGTGATCAAATCAAGAAAAATGAGATGGGCTGGGCATGCAGCATGTACGGTCAAGAGGAGAGGTTCATACAGGGTTTTGGTGGGGAAACCTGAGGTTAAGAAACACTTAGAAGACCTTCGCGTAAATGGGAGGATAATATTAAAATGGATCTTCAAGAAGTGGGATGGTGGGGTTGTGGACTGGATTGATGTGACTTAGGATAAGGATAGTGGCGGGCTCTTGTGAATGCGGTAATGAACTTTCGTGGCCCATAAAATGCGTTAAATTTCTTGACTAGCTGGGGTGCCATTAGCCTTTCAGAAGGACTCTACTCCATTTAGTTAATTAATTAATTAATTAGTTATTTAGTCAGTTATTTCTTTCGTTCGTTCTTTCGTTCGTTCGTTCGTTTATTCGTTCTTTCGTTTTTCGTTCGTTCGTTCCTTCGTTCCTTCGTTCCTTCGTCCTTTCGTTCGTTCGTTCGTTCGTTCGTTCATTATGGAGTTACGTCTAAGCGTCATTGTCATTTAGGTTAATAAGAGACAAAAACGGATGCGCTTGTAATTTAGAAAGCCTTACAGCATTACAGCAGCTGTTAACCATTACTGCAGTCGATACAATGATTAGCTACCGGTTTGATATCCCAGATACCGCGGTTCGATTCCTCGCAGGCTTAAGACACTTCAGTCAAGTCCGCAGTATCCAGACCGGCTCTGGTGGCCACCCAGTTTTCCTATTCAGTCGGTATTGCGGGCTTGAAACTAACCACTGACCTCCATCTAAGGCCGAGGTTAAAAATGAATGGAACTGTAACTCCTCTCCTCCCCACATCCCTATATTCCATGCACAGAGAAGAATTTCCTGTTGCAGTTACTAATTTCAACCAATGTAATTACAGTTTTGCCTAAGATGCAGACGGACGCAAGTGAAAGCAGTATTGACAGTTGGTCAGACCATTATACAAGGAACCATGGAGAAGAGGCTGCGGGCCCACTGCAAGGTATTGGTTTAATAATTTATTTTGTTTGTATCTTCCTCTACTGCGTCCCACATATAAGTTTATTTCAATATACTTAAGTGCGTTTGTTGGTAGTACTATGTTATATATTCGAGTAATGAACGGACCATGGATCATATAAAACTTATAAATAAAAATGTGCGTAATTCAGAAACGTGTGTATGTTATATCGGAATAAAATGTTTTATTTAATTTCATTTACTTACTCATTTTCAGACAATTCCTCAGAACTATTTATAATTACAGATAAGCCGATGGTGCAGACGGATGTTCGGGGACAGGGAGGAGAAGCTGAAGGTGCAGAAGGCCCTGGTGACGAGGCCGCAGGGCTACAGCAAGATACCAGTAAATATAATTTTTCCTTTAATTTTCTGTCGTGCTTCTTATAGACACTGTCTCTTTTGTCGTCACACCGAGCATGGCAGCTTTATCGCACAGAAAGCTTGCATCCACCGCGACATCCTGTGACAGCTGGTGTGCTCAGGGACACTATAAAAGGGACGGCTTATTTTTTTTTATTTCCTCGTCCTTCGAGGTTTCTCCTTTTTCTGCTACTAAACCACTTTAATCCTGCTCCGACTCGTCCATAAATATTTGTGACGCATGCGCTTTAGAGAGTTTTGTCAACAATTAGCTAATTAATTTTTTAATGTAAAACAATTTTAGGTCTGGTGTTTTTGAGTAGCTTGTAGCTGTAAACAGCAAACATATTCAAAACTTGTGTTTTCTTCGTTAGCATGGTACTTTATTCAATTTTTAACAAACCCTACAATTCTGACTTGCAGCGTCCGGTATATTTTGAGTGCTAGTGGCCAAGAGTAGCGACAATAAACAAAGCAGGCAATATTAATTACAACATAAAAGCATATCATTGTCCTCACATTTATTCCATAATTCGTGTTTACCACACTCTCACCCACTGTTCGCTAAAATAATTCATCATTTTTAGCTCCATGGAGCAGATTACTTTTTGAGATGCTAAGAGGTGCTCAAATACCCAAGAAATTCCCGACATTTTATAAAAATTTCAAGCCTTTTTATCATATTTCTGTAATATACGTTTTAATAGTATCCTTATATCTATGTTTTGGTTTTCCAAGTACTCTCTTTCCTCCAGTTTTCCCACAGAAGCCCTATATGCACTTCTGTTCTCCCAGATGCGTGCTACAGACCCAGCCGATTTGCATCCTCCTTGATTTCATAATTCCAGTAATATTTTGTGATGAGTACAAATTTTGAGACTCCTTATGCAGTTTCCTCCACCCTCCTGTTACTCCCTCCCTCGTAGGCCCTAAAATTGCCCCAGCTCTCTGTTCTCAAACATCTTTGGCCAATTGTTCTTCCATTGATGGGAAAGGCCAAGTTTCACACCCATATTTGTTATGCTATATTCAAGTTACTGAAGCAACATAAATGAAACACACGATATGACAAATGTTCAGATCGTGTCAGAAAGTCACAAAAAAATATTACCACCTTGATCTGACACTTCCATGGTGACTAACACCATCATCTGGGGTTTAAATACCGAGGGTGGCATACACTACATGGCGGGAGTTGAGATAGATTCTGGTGTAGGGAAATAGTGCTGGTGTAAAGGGATAAAAGACATGCTGGTAACACTGTCGCTGTTCAAATTAGTTTGTGTTTGCACTCGCTTACCTCAGTTAAAGGGAAGAAATATGTTTGTAAAATTATGTTTGTGCTCATCAGACGAACATCAGACGAAGGATATTTCCACATTTCTTCGAGATGTGAAAACTGTACGGAAAGAACTCGAGGCCTGCGATACAGAACTTGCAGTTTACGCGTGCAGAGTTTTAAACGCAAGAAAGAAACAGACATCGCAAAGCTGTGTGCGACCACATGCAGACCCAAGAAAGGATTCGACTTCCGGAGAACATCTAGACAGCCCTGTGAACTTGGAAGATGAGGCAAGAAAAGTGATTGCTAAAATTAGGGAATTACGGGATATTCAATATGAGGAGAAATCATGTTTGGAAGCTAATGTACAGAGCATGCTTGGTACACTTGATTCAATTTGTGACATCAAAACTGAGGAAAAGTTACCTTTGTCAGATTATTTACAAATTAGTGCTAACGAACGAGCAGTGCGTGGTGTTTTGAAAGAAGTAACGGACTTTCAGGGTGGCTGGCATTCATCGGTTGACAGGTTGATTGAATTCGCTGAGTTATTCGAAAGGAAGCTGCAGATCGTGGGAGAAAACGCAAAAGATGAGGTTGCACCGAAAGAGGTGACCGGTCGCCACAAAGGCTCCCGAAAACAGCTTGTCTCCAAAAATACAACAACTGAAGTATCACAAGCTCAAAGTGAAGGTCCCCGGAAACAGCCTGCCCCCGAAAATGAAACACCTGAAATATCTAAAGGTCAACGTGAAGGCCCCCGGAAGCAGCATGTCCCCGAAAATAAAACACCTGAAATATTCGAAGGTCGACTTGAAGGCCCCCGGAAACAGTCTGAAAATGAAACAACTGCAATACCTGAAGGTCAAATTAAAAGACCTTATACCCGGAAGAAAGCTGTATATAGGTCTTCAGGAGACGATGCTGATGCAAGTAACCCAAAAGCGAATTCTGCCCCAGTTGCCAAGTTGGTTGAGGAGCTGCATAATTTGTGCGAATTGTTACAACTTATATGTGAACATGGTATTGCTACACAACCGACTGTGTCTGCCTCATTCATACTGTGCGCTAATGCCTATGGGTTCCACGCCAAACAATGCTTACATTTGGCACAGACGTCGTTTCTGTTTGTAGCTTTCTCATCCCAGCTACTGTCTGCTATGGTAAATTTAATAGACAGCTTCACTGCTTCTAACGCAAAGGAAATCGAAGCCAAAGAGTTGATATCAGCAGTTAGGCAGTTAACGGTCACAGTTCCTCTATTGCAATCCAAGTTCCAGCATTTGTATTCAGATTACTTATTTCGTGCCACGTGTCCTGCCACCCCTGAACTTGCGGCGTTGTGGGCCAGGTATAAGGAAACTGGAACGGACTGGCGTACTAATGCAATATGCAAGCACCTAGATACGGCCGAAGAAGTGTTAGAAGAGGCAACAGTGAAATTAAACGAAGCACTTTCTGACTACGATATAGCATCTTCTTCTTCCTCTTCTTCAGACTCTGACTTCGAAAAAGTTGATTTGACCGAAGGATTTTTGGCAATTGCAAGGAAAATGACGTCAATTGGCGACACTATCTTGTCACTGGCAAATACAAAGAAAGTGTAAGTTTATGGCTGTGTATCATGTAACTGTCACGCTGCTTTAGAAACCGTTATAACTGCACTCAGCTATTTGTCTTAGTTTTATTTGTGACGTAATGCTACCGCTTCTTCTTAAGACATAACTGGTACCCCAGTTGTTTAAATAAGGGTCAGACGGCAAAACTGACTTATTTCTACTTACTGTTCTTAAAAAAGTGGTGTGTGTTTTAGCGTGTAATAATAGGAGATGTGTTTTTAAAATTTTTAAAGCTGTTATATAGAAACTCAAGCATGGGAATAACAGATGGTTGCATAACACTTTTATGACACTGTAGATGCAAGAAAGAATGTTAAACTTGAGGGCTGGTTTTGTGTAATTGTGAATAAAAACAAGGCTTCTGAAACGGTGTTTTCTTCACAATGTTCATGCACTTTAGAAGGTAATTCCAGCAACGATCGGAAACTGTCTTCAGAATATAATATTAGCACAGCTGAGTATGAAACTTATAAAATTTTATGAAAAATGAAAGTCACGAAACTTTTAATAAAGCAGGAAAATATTTATGTTGGTCTCGATTTTAACAAATTTTGATCATACATTTATTAACGAAACCTGGAAAACTCTAAAATTATTTTTTGCTTTGGCACAAAATATTTTTCGTAATACGCGACTGTACGTGGACTGTACGAACACGTATCAGTTAAGCTTTAGAGATATCAGTCACATGTAAACTGTAGGTTGGATCAATACCGTTACTTTTCCTTTGAGAGATTCGGTAAATTTATGATAGTATTGTGTGAGGAAACGGACAGATCAATAGAAGTCGATATTCTTTGGATGAAATCAGACTCTGATAATATTCGCTTGTGTGACAATAGCCGTACTTTGGTACGCTACAGTTTACATTTATAAAGTTGTGCTGCACCTTACTGAGAGGTAAGAAATACGAACTCTCCTGCCTGCCTTCGTCGGCCGGGATGACACGCGGTGGCGCAATTGGTTGAGGCATTGCGCTGCAAGCCGGAAGGTCGCGGGTTCGATTCCCGATGGTGTCATTGGAATTTTCCATTGACACACTCCTTCCTATCGCACTATGACCCTGGGGTCGACTCAGCCTCTAACAGAAATATGTACCAGCAATATTTCCTGGGGGGGGGGGGGCGGGGGCGCGGTAAAGGCGGCCGGTGCGTAGGGGCAACAACATTACCACCTTCATGTGCCGACTGTCTAGAAATCTGGGAGCCTCAACCTCCTGGAACCCTGTGGGCCAGTCCAGGCCTGTAATGGGATTGCTTTACATTTACAGATTTCAAAATATTAAGAAACAAATACGTAATATGGTAATATACGAGTATGTGGTTCTTTATTGACCCATTACGTCAATAACAAGACAAAGCACAAGTTTGAAATCTAAGCTAATTTAAATTAAATTCAATTTTTTAAAAAGACATTTCAAGGCGAAGGTACATTTATTCAATTTTCCATTTCTATGAATAAAACGATAAATTTCAGTCAGCCATTTGCGGAAATAAAGTTGTACTTTTTTCCCCCATAAAATTTCATGGGCCCCCTGAAATCTATCCGTGGACCCCAGGTTAAGGAAGGCTGCTCTACGCCTGCAATGCGGAGCTATAAGACGTCAGACTAAGAAAAAGAAAGAAAGAAAGAAAGAAAGAAACAAAGAAACAAACAAACAAACAAACAAACAAACAAACAAACAAACAAACAAACAAACAAACAAAGAAAGAAAGAAGGAAGGAAGGAAGGAAGGAAAGAAAGAAAGAAAGAAAGAAAGAAAGAAAGAAAGAAAGAAAGAAAGAAACTTTCTCTCAGATCACACAGGATGGACACACATGTTTGTAGGTACATAATGTAAACAGATGCTGGACTTTGGCCCGGAAATCGTCAGAAGTGCGATAACCACAGTTTTCGTAATGCTGTCGGTTTATACTCGCCATTTTATGTTTTGTAATTGTAACATCTTAAACATCTTAGTTCTTGACACTGCACGTCCAAGACTGATACACTGGTGCTGACACTGCACGTTCAAGACTGATACACTGGTGCTGACACTGCACGTCCAAGACTGATACACTGGTGCTGACACTGCACGTCCAAGACTGATACACTGGTGCTGACACTGCACGTTCAAGACTGATACACTGGTGCTGACACTGCATGTCCAAGACTGATACACTGGTGCTGACACTCCCTTGTAACTGAGACTCCCTGAGGATGGTGCCTCCGCGACGAAACATGTAGGCGTTCTTGAAATTTATTTACAGTATGTAATCCTATTGTGTGCATTTGTTGGTGGGTGGGATTGGTTGTAAAAATAACGCACGCAGTGAATAACATCAGACTTCCTACCCTGTTACAGCTGCGATTGCTCCATGGGGTATTGTCACTCAGTCTGAAGCTAGGGGACGGGAAATAACTTTAGGGTGTGATTTGTGACAAGGAATAGTGACATATTGGCCGTATCATCGCCATTCAAATTTCTTCCCTTATAGAAGGTATATGGCCAATCCCGGTGGCCGCGCAGTCTAAGGCGTCGGTCTGCGGCCACCGGCTTTCTGGGATTGCGGGTTCGAATCCCGCCGGGGCATGGTTGGCTGTCTCTTGTGAATGTTGTGTGTTGTCAGATAGAGGTCTCTGCGTCTGCCTTATCACTCATCCAGAGGAGTCCTACCGAGTGTGGTGTGTCTGAATGTGCTCGTGAAGCCTCGACAATGAGGGGGCCCTGGCCCACTGGGGGCTGTTGCACCATGAGGGAAAAAATGTGTAAGATATATATCATTTACAAATGAATTGTATCTCAAAATTTGTTTCTGCTCATCAGATGAAGCTGCAAGAAAACGCATCGAAGACGTGCTGTTTCAAGACCCACTCATATGGGCCTCGATACAAAGGTTAGAAAAATTAATTCTGGACTCAGAAGTTCCTAAGGACGATGATTCAGCCACGGGAGGGCGAGGGGAACTTCAGACTCCCGTACCATCATCTGAAGACGAGAAAAAGCAGCCGCTTGTCAAAGAATATCTGCACACCCCTGTAGAAGCGGAAGACCCATATGACTCACTCCGCCATAGAAGACATTCAAGTCTTAATCTCAGTTATTTCTACAGCTTTCAATCGAAAAGAAAAGCGAAGAATCAACAAGATAAACCACCGTTTCCATCATTTAGCTCAACACAAGACGTGCCTTTCGTAGTCGATGCTGTCACTGTCGAAAGCAGACAAGAAATGCGTGGTGATAGAGAATTATCCAATAGCGGATTGTCTAATAACGACTCTCAATTAAGTTATTCGCCAAGTGATATGGAAGAAGAACCACAGGTTGTTCAAAAACATTTTGCCGCTAACAGTAAAGATCCCTGCAAACAATCAGACTCCAATGAAAAAACATCTGCAGTGTCTCAAAGTGGATCGTCTGTAGGGCAAAGAACCGCATTTGAAGCTTCGGAAGGCGGTGCTGGTGCAAGCAACATACACGACGGCACGACATCGTCATTTCGTAGAGTATGTGAACTGCTGAAGCTGTACTGTGGAGATGCTATATCTATACAGCTGCACGCATGCGCGGCATTTGTGATGTCAGCCAGTGTTTATCCTTTACACTCAAGGCAAGCATTGCGTCTGGCAGAAATCTGCTTCTTGTATACAACATTCATGTCTCATATACTTTCTGCCGCGGAAACTTTAACGAACAGAGACGCTGTTCGTAATTTATCAAGCATAGAGAATTACGATTTTGTTGATTCGTTTGTCAAAATATCAGCCGCCATGCCAGTGTTACAATATGAGTTTCATGAATTGTTGGCAGCTTACGTGGCTCTTATGAGGTCTGACCCTAATTCGGACCCTGCTGCTTGGCGCAGACGGTCCAAGGAAGGTGGCATAGAATTTCAGATAGATGTAATGTGTGAACAACTAGATGTTGCCAGTAAGTTGTTACCAAAGGCCTTCCAGAAGCTGGTGGAACCATTTCGTCCATAGAAACACGCGTCGTCTTAAGTTCTAGAAGACCACAGCCACGTTCTGGAAAAAAGCTGACAAGGCGATATGGTAGAGGCACTGTTGACGACAGAAGAAATTAATGTTAGCTCGGGAAACTGAACACCTGCCATAACCACGTGTGTGTGCGTCACGATGTGTTACAAAGTGTGAGAGTTTCACTCACCAAACTGTCTTTAAGTTTGTTTTATATTTAGTGGTATACATAGCCCGTCCAGTTTTCTTCTGCACACTACTTTTGTTTCCAACGTCTGCAAAAAGCGTATCTTTTGCGCTCCTGCATGTTTCGACTACCTACTGTTTTCATCATCAGGGAACTATAATATTATATAGACAAAAGCAGCGTGTAATATGTCAGTAAATGTTAAACATATATATATCATCATTACGAGTATACAACAGACAACTGATACACAGTATTGCTAAAAATTATTCACATATTAAAATACATGCGAAATATTACAATGTAAAGTGTAAGACTGTAAAGGCTGTCTCCGGACACCTTGCAGTATTATATATCTCTTCTTTTTGATGAAGGGGCTATCCATCCATGGAGTAAACACCCTGTATGAAAAAACCTTGGATATCCGCTTTATCAAAAACACGAGATATATGATACTGCAATGTGTCTGGGGACAGCCTTTACAGTCTTACACTTTGCACTGCAATATTCCACGTGTATTTTAATATGTGAATAATTTTTAGTAATCCTGTACATCAGTTGACTGCTGTAAAATGCTGATGTATTTATGTCTACCATTTACTGACATGATACACTGCTTGTGTCTTTATAATATTATAACACCCTGATAAAGGCTACAATTCGTGGCCGAAACATGTAGGAACACAAGACCAAACTTTGTGTTAAAACTAGTGTGTCTTTACTTTCTGTTTGTGACGCAATGTGTTCCATGCTTTGGCACTGTGACACTCCATCTCCTTGAATAAGGGCGAGACCGTATAACTGGAATATTTCTAAGTTCTGTTCTTAAAAATGTGTGTCAAGTGTGTTTTAGTGTGTATTTAAGAAGTGTTTCTTAAATGTGAAGTGTTGTGATAATAACAAATACGCTGTCACACAATGACACGACAGAGTATGTAGGATTTGTACTCCATTTCGGATGTAAAAGCGAATGACTGTCTACCAGAAATAATATTGTGTATTTTTTAATAAAATCAAGCAATAACAACAGTTTTTCCTTACTCGTGCCATGTTGATACACCCATAAATGACTGCAATTGTGACATGCAACTTACACAGCCATTTTACTGGGAGGTTATTTTGATAACTGATATACACTGTGACTACATGTTTCGACTGGTAAACATCATTTTTGACGTTATTTCCAGAATTGAAAACCAAAGTAGATGAAAGAGGTCTGTTCAAACCGTAGTTCGCGGGCAACATGTTGCCCGCAACACAGTGTTATGTTGTTAGCGGAAACATTTGGAATAAGGAAACGTGTATTAACTTGTTGCATGGCAATGCTAAGCTGGAAAGCTGAAGTAATTTTGAAACCTCGTGAGTTGTTTACTTATGGAAAAATACATTACTTTGCGAATTCATTTAGTAAAATTTGCTAAAAATAGCAATGTCTTAGCTTTGGTTATTAATTGCAATTTTAAATTTTTCCTGTCATATTTCTATTGCTCATTGTGCACAAAAATGTACACAGTACAATTATACATGTGATGACGTATTTATTCGTTCTTCATTCAGTGTATCAAATTTCATGTTGCCCGCATGAAGGCCAATAACTACCGAAGTTTCTTTCACCGCTTAAAACGTCGAGTGGAGTGTCTAAAGTTGACTTCAAAATGGCTGTTTACTAGCCGAAACATGTAGTGGCGATTTATCTGTTCCCACAAATAACTGACGTGTGAATAGTAACAATGAGGACAGTTGAATTTAACGCTCCGTATGCCTTCATTTTACACACCAGTTCTTTACCTTATTTTCTATTATTCTATCGATCCGTTCCAACTGCCAGATTTAAATTACCTTTCCCTGTTGAACTTCATGTAGCAGCGCCCAAAACATGCACTGCTGGTGTATATGTGTGCACTTTTACAATTTATCATGGGACACATTAAAATCACTTACAGTCAAATTAATATTAGACCCATATTCATCAAATGCTGCTTATGTTTGTCACTAGACTCATACTGCAGTACCATTTGGTTCAACACCGCTACAACAAAACCCTCATGTCCGGAACATTCTTAGACGGCTCGACCAGTATCCTTAAATTCCAAAGTATTTAAGCCTTAACGACTCCATTGCTAAATCTGGCATAGACAGAGGCATGTTTTCATAAAAATGTTTAATCAATATCTGTCCAAACACAACTAAATTCTATTGGTTATGTCGAACTACATGTTTCGACATATTTAACGTCATCCTCAGGTTCACAAGTGGTCTTTAAAACATACTGAGGAAGAAATATAATATCGTACATTTCTTCCTAATATATTGATTTAATTTTTGTATTATCAACAACGCAACGGAATGAGGTTCGTTAAAAATGTTGTCACGTTTTCACAAAATTTAAATGTGATGGAGCCAGGTTTGGCAGCCATAAACGCACTCAATATAGGGGATTAGTGAGCGGTCGACCCACTGCAAGTTTCTGTATTTATAAAGTCACGGGATTATTCTGGCACTGTACACTAGCAGGTAATTTCATTGCTTTGAACTTCAGTGATGCCAACTGCACACTAATATCTGATGGGTGATGTTGAACACACCTACTGCTTGGATAATAAATTTCAGTTGCTAGGGTTGGTAGAGGAAGGAGGGAGACAATCTTGAGTTCACTGAAGCCAGGTACGTCAAAAGCAGTGGTGAGGTTCGGGTGGACACATCAATTGAAACGGGTAAGTGCGGGTGTGTTGCTGCTAATCGTTTGTTCAATTTATCTAAATTACTTTTTATTTAAAACAATAACTAGACACTTAACATTGCGTTACTTTTATTTTTTTGTGTGATTCGTTTTAAATATCACGGTACATTTCGTAACTGCGTGCAATAAGTAGTGAGTAATATTTAAACACAGCGGCAAATTTACAATGAGTGGATGTTTTTGACGAACCTGTATGAAGTTGTACATTCAAATATTTTCTCGAATTTGTGTCATGCTCAAAGTTACATATTCTCTAGGACTTGAAACCAGACTCATGTGCAATGTGTACTGGGGGTAAATCGGCTGTGCCAAGGCACCGACCACCCACCCCTTCTAGCCCCGCAGTCGAGTATGGTTAGAGCTATACCCCTACCTCCCCTCTATGCCTCCTTGACATGTTACGGGACAACCTGTCGGATAAATTCTAAAAGGTTTTGACGATGGTGGATAATATTGTGTGGTGATGGGTTTATTGGCTTTATCCATTGCCCTAAGAGTAAAATATTAAAAATATTAAAAAATTAAAATCACAACGTTTCGGAAGCTGACTCTGCTTCCGTCCTCAGGTGAATGGAGGGGGAGAAGAGAAGAACACCTACTCTGTTGGGCCCCTTAGACAGAGCTAGCCTCCATCACTGGACCAGTCGGATCTTAATCCTATCCTTAGCCTAGCGTGAACAGTTCGTTGGCAGCCGGTCCTTCGGGCAATTAAATTTTGTATGATGGCACATAACATGGTCGAGTCTGCAGTATGAAACGTGTTTTACGTCACCCTTCTAGCGTGTGGAATTTTGAAGTTATTTTTAGATTTTTAAGAAAATGTATTAGATTGTGTAGGGTTGCGGACAAGGTCTTATACTGTTAGCAAATGACACAAATTTAAATTTTTGAAAACAACTCTTCGACAGTATATATTAACGCCAACTCGTACACAGTGCTAAAACACGATATGCCATCGCTTTTACATAAAGTGACTGCATGTTGTGTTTTAACGCTGTGTACGATTTGGCGTTAATATATATAGCTGTAATGTGCACACGTACACAGTACGGGCAGTGTTAACCTTTCAAAGTCTAGCTGTAACTTTACATACGACCAGGTTTAACATTAAAAATTCTACGTGGTGCCCACATTGCGTTTATGTGTTTTGTACGGATCTCAGAACAAACAGCAACTTTTGTCTTATAAAACATTAAGAGACTGGTTTTTATATCCGAAGTGGAAAGTGTTTACAGCGTGGTACGCACTGAGTCCTTATATAAAACCTACGCTTCGTCTTTAAATGGTTAAACTGTTCAACTGCTTGACATATTAGTATAATTTGAGGCTCTCACAGCAGTATTGTGACGCTTTGCTTTTACTGGAAGACAGAAATCTTCATCATTATTGCTACGAGAAAATTAAAGATGGCAGACGCCAACTAGTTTATGGCTATTAATGTTCATATCTTTAAGATTCGCGTCTTAATTATGTTTATTCGTATCTTCAAACTGATTCTGATTGTAGACAAACCAATGACTGAGATGAATCATCACGTTCGGAGGGACGAATCTGTGGTCCATGGTGATCAGGGGTCAGAAGGTCGTGCGGATGGTCCGGGACAGCAGGCAGAAGGTCGTGCGGATGGTCCGGGACAGCAGGCAGAAGGTCGTGCGAATGGTCCGGGACAGCAGGCAGAAGGTCGTGCGGATGGTCCGGGACAGCAGGCAGAAGGACCACTGCGAGCTAGCGTTGAAAGTACGCACATTGTGTCTGGTTTCCTCTCTGCATTCTTTACTTTTCCCCTGGATATTTTCACCGCCGTTTTCGGCTTACTTCTGTCTCCTCCTCCTCCTCCTCCTTTCCTCCTCCCAGGTGCGCACCGAGAATTTTTCAGTGGGGGGGGGGGGGGCCCTGACCCTGAGGCTACATATAATTTACGCTTGACTTTAAAAATTGTGTTATAAAGATCATGCTGTAAGCACAACATAACACTGCCTGCAACCGTATTGTTTACACACGAACAACCACATGTTCAGTCACAGCGACCTGCCTTCTTATTTCTTTATTTTTATTAATTTATTTTTCAAAATTCTAATATACTGGTCATCAGCTACTTCAGTGGCTGATTTCGGCTGAAGGGAAAACCACGTAAAACTTTCTATATCATAATATCTACAAAATTTATGTTTTTTAAATTTCGGTTTTGGGGGTTTGGGAGGGGGGCTGCAGCCCCCCCATTCCCCCTTGGGTGCGCCCCTGCCTCTTCCTATCCTCCTCTTCCTCCTTCCCTCCTCCTCGCTCTCGTTCTATTCTTCTTCCCCTCCTTCTATTCTTCCCCTCCTTCTATTCTTCCCCTCCTTCTATTCTTCCCCTCATTCCCTTCTCCCCTACTCCTCCCTTCTTCCTGTATTCTCATGTTTAGTGTTGAGCATCCTTGCACATGTTGCACACCGTTTTGTACGTATTTGCTCCTCGGATGGTTTTGTACATAGCTATATTCCTCCAAGTGTTAGTAATTAGAAAAATAAGGTGACATTTTTTGTTCTGGAATTGCTTCATACAGTACATAGAATGTAGTGCCCTGTTAGAATTTTTTAAAGCGAAAGGAAGCACTGGAGAGCGGACGGTCTGATCAGTTGTCGTGCAGCAATTTTTACACCTGCGTATAAAAACGGAGTACTGATGCCATCCGCAAATCTTATCGGCATCGGTCGATATAACGATATAATGTATGTTTTAAATGCCAAAAGCACAGCAATTGTTTTACAATGGAACATTTTCACAGTAAATTTCATCCATAAATTTGATCACTATAAAAATTTGTACGGTTCAGGAGATAAGAGGGACATATAAATGATGCAATCAGGACATTACAATACATTAACCAAATGGTGCACTTAATAAAAACACGTTCAGAAAAAAGTATAAAACTCCTACATGTTTTGGCACCGAGCTGCCATCATCAGGGAGTTATTTTGACACAGGAGTACAAGGCCAACACGCTTATCGCTTGTTATACTTCTGAACGTATTTTATTTAAGTGCATAAGTGGGGTAATGCGTTGGTTGTAAGAATGTGCACGGTTTGAATAACATAAAATAATACAGTCGAGTTAACAAAAGCATGTAAAAGTTCATTTGTTTTTCATAAGGTTCAACAAAAGCTACAAAAATAAATTTTGCTTTCCTAAATCAGTGTTGGATGTGGGGCACGCGGTGGCGCAGTTGGTTGCGCTACAAACCAGCAGGTCGCGGGTTCGATTCCCGATGGTGACAGTGGATTTTTTCATTCGCATAATCCTGTCGGTCGCACTATGGCCCTGGGGTCGACTCAGCCTCTAACAGAAATGAGTACCAGGAATATTTCCTGGGGGGTAAAGGCGGCTGGTGCGTATGGCTGACAACCTTACCACCTTCATGTGCCGATGTGGGAAATGTGGGAGCCTCGACCTCCTGGAACCCTCAGGGCCTGTCCAGGCCTTACCTTTAAATCAGTGTTGGATAAAAAATATCAATTATATTGTTATGTTCCTTGCAAGTTAGAATTTATCAGTGATAACTTAGCACTGCAATCACTGTACCGAGCGTCGTAAAGGAGGTAAATATTTGTGGTTAGGATCTGTCAGTAATTTCTACAGTACTGTTTTAATAGCAGCGTAAAATCCTTAATCTGTAGCTTCCGGGAACCTATCAGGAAGGCGATATCGACTGGTCTTGGCTTGAAACAGGTGCGTCTGTCCTGGATTACACGTCCCGAATTGGACAACGTTCACTTAGGGGCAGCCCTCGATACTGGGGTGACGTGAATGAAATAGGATAAATCGCTACTACGTATGGTTTAGTTTTCTCGTTGGCACCCCTAAGCAAGAAAATCAAATATTTCAATACGCGTCTACAGTATGTGCTCCCTCCCTCTCTCTTCTGTCAGAACACCTTAGTCAATGACGTCATGTAAGTCATAAAGTCTCACTATTTTTATGACACAAATTTTTAATATTATCTCCCATTTTTTTCATGTCACTGTGTAATATGTTCCTGCATTAACGGCGGTCTTCGTATTTCCCACCGGCAGTGTAAGGCACTGTCAGCCGCAAGTGCCTTATTTACCTGTGCGCGTCACTCCATAAATCCAAAGTTTTGCTCCACCAATGCCACTGAAGAGTCTTTGTTTTCTTTCGAAACACTATCTCAGGTAGCAGAATCAGTTTCGTTTAACTTGCTTGACATATCTGTTGGAGAAGACAGCAGCTCTTAGCATTTGCTGCTCCCGCGGCAATGAGAAACTCTACCCTTTCAAAGCAACCATTGCCGAACCCAGTTTCAAAAGGCGTCGATCCCAGTGGCCGCGCGGTCTAAGGCGTAGGACGGCGCCCGGTCGCTTGCTGGGGTTTTGGGTTCGAATCCTGCCGGGGGCATGGATGTCTGTCTCTTATAATTGTTGTGTGCTGTCAAGGCAGAGGTCTCTGCGTCGGGCTGATCACTCGTCCAGAGGAGTCCTACCGAGTGTGCTGTGTCTGAGTGTGATCGTGAAGCCTCCACACAGAGGACGCCCTGGCCCACTAGGGGCTGCTGCGCCATGAGGACAAAAAAATTCAAAGGGCACACAAACTTTACTAGCTGCTTTGTCGCAAGTAACCTCAAGTTCGAATAAACTCCTGGCTCTTTAATCTCTGCTGTAAACGGAGATCGACACAGAGATGTCATTTCGGTCAGTTTGATATTTTGCCTAATGAAATTAGAAGCTCCTGATCCGCCCCGTAGGGATACGCGTTCTTGCACACGCAGCAGCTGACTGCATCCTTCACTTTATCGTCCTCAACAAAAATGTAACCGAAAATCTGCCACATGGAAGACTGAAATTTTGTTTCGTGCATTAACTTGTATTTCCCTTGTTTAAGTACGGACGATATTTTGCCTTCGTAATGTTACTTGGCCACTCTAATTCCTTAGCGTCTTATCCTGCATCACGGATAGCCACGACGAGCTTATTCAACTCGTCTTGTGGACAGATAGCTTGAGACTTGGAAGATTTCCAAGGAGAATGTCACTGATACACGGCTAACAGAGTTATCACTGTCCCAGCTAGGAATTTTGTGGCGGGGGGGGGGGGGCACTGCGTTCATGACTCACGGATGCTGGAATGCACAGCGCTTACTCCTACGTACGCACACAAACACTTGCACGCTTTTGTAAAGAAAATAGATTAAAGCCGATTCTTTGGATGTTTACTCAAAGCTTTTGTTACACAACAAAAGACTAGAATCAACAACAACAACAACAACAATAATAATAATAATTTTTAAGCCTATATCCGAAATCTTATCCGTATTCCGCGCTTGCTTATGCATTTCCACATAAGTATAAGGGTCTTCAGTAATTGATGTCGTCCGCTCTACAGTGCGCAGTCCAGCGTCAACACAGGGCTCGCGGGAGTGAGTACTGCGGAGCGGACGGTGTTACCAGTCATGGAGCAGCATTTCAGCTGTGAGTGGGTTTCACTTTAAGGTGCCCTACTGTACTATATGACGCACATGCGCGTTGGTTAGATTACATAGACTTGGCTTGCAAAATGTTACTGCTGCCCACCAGGTCTGCTGTTGAACGACGCGAAGAAAAGCGTCCTGATTTAAATATGGAAGTGTCTGTTAACTTGACAAAATTTGTTCCAATTCCAGACAGAGTAGGCTCGGATCATCCAAGCGATGACTCTTCCAGTCAGGCGAAAGCCTACGCTACATCTCAGTGTAACGTGCCTTCGGCCTCAACAAAAGATCTGCCGTCGGAACTGTCCTGGCCTGCTACATGCGCATTACAAATGCTTGCAGCTAAAGAAGAGTTGGAAAGTGAAATGGAATTACTTTCTGATAAATTAGTTAGCATCGATGTTGCTAAAAAGAGTTTGCAAGTTACGAAGAACAAACTCAAATCCGTGAAAAAGAAGGCAGACCAACATACGAAGACGGAAAAACCTCAAACTGTAGCAGCAAAGAATGACACACATAAAAAGAAAGAAAACGCCCAAACAGTGCAAGCAAATACTGATCAAGATTCGAAGACAGAAAAACGTCAAAATTTACCAGCAGAGAATGGCCGAGATGGAAAGAAAGGAAAAGCTCACATGGTACAAGCAAAGACTGCGAGGGGTGTAAAATCTCCAGTCGTACAACCGGAGATCCAGCAAGATTCGGAAAAAGAAAAATCTCACGTTCATTTGAAAGACGAAAAATGCAAAAGATGCCGCAGAACTGAGTGGCAAACCAAGAAAAGATCTCGAGGTCAGATGGAAAGACGTGATGCCCCTGAGACATTCGGCCTCGCAGCTGACTTCTTGCGGAAAGAACTAATTCAGGCGTGTGAAATGTTGGCAGGCCTGTGCCGTAATACCATATCCGAGTATCCAAATATGGAAGCTACCTTTATGTGGTGTGCTAGAACACACCCCTTTCGCGCCCGATTTTACTTGCGTATGGCCGAATTATCCTTCTTGCTCTCCGCTTGCTTATCGCAGCTACTGAGTGCTTTGATCATACTGACGGATACTGCTGTTAGCACAGATGTAATGGAAATCGATCCAAAATATGTGGTTATAAATGTTATGAATTTGTCGTACACAGTAACGCTATTTCAATTCACATTTCGGGATATGTACTCGAAATGCGTGCTTTGTGCGTTACCAGATGACATTCAGGGAAATGGAGAAGCACGACAGACGGCAAAAGAAAAGCAAACTGGAAGGAAATCGAGAATAGCAGCAGTGTCACAGCATCTGGAGTTAGCTCTTGAGAACATAAATGTGACCTTTCAGAAAATAAACGCCATTCCGTCCATGGACAAAATGCCTGCATCTTCTAACACAGAACTCCAACCGAAAGAGGCTAAAGCACGTTTCGTGGTAATTTCGTCAAAGCTCAAGACATTTGGGAATAAGTTGATATCTCTAGTCTCTACTACGAAATATGAAATACGCAAAAAAATGAATCCTGTCCAAACGGTTTAACTGCGTTACGGATATTCGAGTTTAAGACTCAGCTACTTTTAGTGTTTTACTGTTTCTGACATAATTACTCTTGATGCTTGGTGTAATATTTTGACAAAGTTTTATGAAATACTGCATTAAATAGCTTTGTGCTACCTTTATTTGAAAGTATTTACATTTTAACTTCACTGTTTTCAAAATTTTTTAAAGTGTTGCTGTTTATACGTGAAATAAATGGTTTTAAGAAGCCCACCTGAAATTACTCACAGATTAATATGTTCAGGTACCAAGTAGTAAAAAGAGACAATGTGTGATGTCTGTGCTGCAAAAGAGATGATTATATGGAAAACTGTAATACGGCAAAGATGCCTTTGTGTGATTTTAAATAAAAGAAATTTTAATGACAGCGTGTTTATTTGACCCCGTGCAGACAATTTTTATGCAACTAACAACACAAAACGTTTTCAAGTTTTCAGGTTTCCATGGCGATAACTTTGCAAGTTGTGGTTTGCTTTCTGACATCGGGTAATAACGTATGTAGGTGGATACCGACGTTTCGAAGAAACATGCTGCCTCTATGTTGCGGGCCGTACTGGTCTATATTTCGTCTCTCCCCCTCCCCCTTAAAACCACCAATAAAGGGACCCACGTTCTGACCCAGGTCACTGGTCGAACGTGAACCTGACCTTTCAACCCCAGTGACGGAGGCACCACGCTCTACCGACATGTCTGTATACACCGACAAGAATTCACGGCGCTAAAATCTGTAAGGCCGCAGACCGGATATGTGGAAAGTTTGTCTTTATGACAAGCTAATAATCTATCAGTAAGAGGAGGGCATAGACGAATTTTGGTGGGGAAACCTGAAGGAAGGAGATCACCTGGAAGAACAAGGCGTAAATAGGATAATATTAAAAGGGACCTTAAAGGCGTAGGATGATAAGGCTTGGATTTGATTTATATAGAACACGATATGAAGAAGTGGCGGGTTTTTTGAAAATAATGAATCACCAGATTTCTTAAAATGCAGCGAATTTCTTGAGTAGCTGCGGTACTGTTAGCTTCTCAAGAAGGACTGTCCCTCAGGGATTTAGGTGGTCCAGCGATGTACGTCCCACAGTCCATGGACTGGTGTCATCAAGTCCATGGCCCATCTCTTGATATACGCATTAGGGATTTTATCCTGTAGCTTTGGTACTCCTGAACTGTATATCCGCAGTACTGTAGAAGTGAATTATGGTTAGTATTACAGTGGGTTGGCAGCACTTTCGAGCTGGCGTTAAAAATATATTTAAATAATTTAGAATCAAGAGTTTAAACTTATACCGAATAGCGTGCCGAGACGAATTCGGTAGAAGAAATTATTAAATATAATATTAATATTAAATTATTCATAAGAAGCCGGGGTAGCTCAGTCAGTATAGTAACCAGGCTACAGGTTTGAGGCCTGAGGAACTGTGGTTAAATTCCTGACCAAGGCAAGGCACGTTTTTCTTTTCGAAATCTTCCACGCTGTTTCCGGGGCCGAAAAAGCCTCCAGCAGGTACCGGGGGCTGTTTCCACGGGGTGTGAAGCTGACCACCCCCCCGATCTCGTGTGAGATTGAGAATAAGTGGAGCTATAACCGCACTCCCTCATACTGCCTGAATGGCTTGCACAAGTGAAAAATTTATCACACCCATAATCCTAAAGTATATAAAAAACAGTAGTGCTAATATGTGACAGGGAAGAGATGTTCTGTAATCCGAGAGGCGTTCTGTTTCAGATAAACTGAATTTCTGCGACTAGTATGAAATATCATGTTGTAATGAACTCTCATTCCATAGGCTAATACTTACTTACATGTGACAGTTATCCAGATGTCAAGAAGACTGCATTACGCTTTGAAATAATAAGCAATTAACACAAATGTTTCTCTATTATTAAGTTCATTAAAACCGTTTTTGTTAATAAACAATTTGCAGCTGTAGCGTAACAGGGCCTTGCACTAAACGGTAAAGGAATGTGGGTTCAAATACAGCATAAATTCGAACAAGAATTTATTTTCGTGTGTATTGACGTATGATATACTGGGACCTACGATAAGAGAAGGTAAGCTGAGTGTGTGTTTGTGGATAGAATATTGATATCTAATTGACGTTTTTACGTGTTTAAAAGAGCATTTTGAACAGTTCAGTGAAATCACTAAATGTCCACATAATACGCTGCGTTACTACCTCAACCTCAATAAGTATATTTAATGTGTTCCATGTCCGTGCACTGTATTATACAAAAAACATTAAACACCAACAAATGCAGAAAGAGTGTAACGACAACGGAAAGTTTCTCCCTGAAGATGACCCAGCAGGGTCGAAACATGTAGGAGCGTGTTATAATTGACGAAAAAAACTCTTTGTCCATTTGTTGGTGTTTAATGTTTTTTGCTCAATAAGTATGTCCAACATAAATTATGCGTAGACATAACTTCTATCTACAACGCTCCTTCTTAAAAATACTTCAGGTAAATACTGCCATTATTTGACCATGAATATAAAGGCATTACGATGATTGGAAACGTCGATAAATATTCACCTATCGACACCGTGTAACATCGCAGAAGACTTAAGCTGTGATTTTTGTTTCCCGTCTTCCCTAACCCCCACTCCTACCCGCCACCAAATTTAAATTATGGGAATGCAGGTGGGGTTTAAGCCATAAGCCCGGTCACTAAACACAACTCTAGCGGCGTGTTGACGAACTAAACGGCTTATATACTGCCCAAGTAAGGATATATCTTACGGCCAACTCTAGGAGTAGCTAATACACTTTTATTTCCGGCTAGGTACCGTGAACGCACCCACTAGACGACAGAGATTTTGTTACAAGGGTGGTAACTGTGTGGCATGGGAGGGGGGCAGTGTTGTAGTTGATGGAACTGAAACAGTGTGTACGTCGCGGGGATGTGAGGTGGTTGAACTGGACAGAGCAGTCTCAATGGGTAAATATCGAGTGTGTTTTTGTATTGTGTTTTAGGCGTGTGTGTATTTACGTTCAATTTGGACGAAATGAATTAATATTTAATAATCAAGTTCATATATTATTAATCTTCCAGTGACATAGAAATTCTGTTTGGAAAGTTCGTGGATCGTGCACGCATCAGAACGTATTGCGTGTAAAACAAAGTGCTACATAACACATGTCAGTACTTGTCACATGGGTGTACTGTCACAGTTTTTATCTGCTCTTAGCTTATTTAGCGCCTTGCCCATTTATTTATATTAAATCGTAATTTTATGCGCTGTTTTGTGTGTTCTTGAAATCGGGTCTTCTCGTTCGACGGAAAAATATAAACAGCGTATGTCCGACGACGAATTATTTGTAAAAATGTCTGTATATAACAAGAATTAGATAATGCGACAATTAAGCTTATCAATTTGAAGAGTTACAGCTCAATTTACACAGCTTACACACAAGCGTACATACTTACGTACACACATACGTACATACATACACGAATAAGGAATAAAACATGTTTAGCCTTCAGAGCGCTATGCATTTACTTCAACATAATGTTCACAACTTTCAAGGCAAATACTTATTATCGGGGCAGTTTGCCTTCTCTGAACACAGGCACCTGCACTACTGCAGGGCCCAGTGCCTTGCCGCAGTGTAATAACATTACGGCACTGTCTGCTGCTGGATGGCTGACTGCAGTATGCCCGTTGACCGTGTGGCCGGAAAGATGCGTTGGTTGCTGGACTGAGTGCCTGCCCCACAGCGATATCGGAGAGGCAGACATACTTGCCGAACACCGTCTTCTGCGATGTGACCTCTTATACCCTGGTGGAAAATTACCAAAATTTCGGAGTAACCTTCTGTTCCCATCTTCAGGGTAGAAATTCAATGAAGATACAGGCAATAAGTTCTTCCGGAAGGTTGGTTTTCTTTACCAAACTAAATGGCGTCAGAGCCGATCCCAGTGGCCGCGCGGTCTAAGGCGCGGGTCTGCGGTCGTTCGCTTGCGGGGATTGCGGGTTCGAATCCCGCCGGGAGCATGGATGTCTGTCTCTTGTGTGTGTTGTGTGTTGTCAATTAGAGGTCTCTGCGTCGGGCTGATCACTCGTCCAGGGGAGTCCTACCGAGTGTGGTGTGTCTGAGTGTGATCGCGAAGCTTCGATTATGAGGAGGCCCTGACCCACTAGGGGCTGTTGCACCGTTGGAAAAGATTTGACTTCATGAACCAAAGCGCAGAATTGTTCTCAATAACGGAACTAAGAACACATAACATGTCATCGCGGAATATCTTCTTTGTTTTGTCGCTGTCCAACAGTGTGACTCTGGCAGCCTGTGTACCGAAGTGCTGATAATTAGGTACAGAGCTGTTCAGCATAATGCGTGTCATGTACAGCAACATAATTATCACAGTCACACAAACCTGCTGTTTTGGTCACATCACATGGCAGTTTACTGCTCACTGCTCAATTCATTTTAACATTACCATCTTCATTTATACGCAAAAATTATTTCTGCCCATGAGAATTTCCAGTTAACACTTTATATGAATGGCATTTTATAGAGTCTTGTTACAAAAGTATGTAGAAGTCCGTGTCAAATAAATTTTGCATGTTAAAGTGAAGCAAGGGCACACCCAAACACGGGGTGGGGGGGGGGGGGGCCTACCGCCTCTCCCCAAACCCAACAAAACAGAAATTTAAAACAGACATTTTGTAGGTATTATGACGTCAAAAGTTTTATGTGATTTCCCCTTCAGCCGAAATCAGCCGTTGAAATCGGCTGATGACTAGTACATTAGAATTTTGAAAAATAAATTACTGAAATTAAAAAAACAAGAAGACAGGACACTGTGATTGAGTCATGGAACATGCAGTTATATTTGTGTGTGTGTGTGTGTGTGTGTGTATACTCGTATATATATACATATAAATTCAGTTGCAGTGTTATGTTGTATTTACAACGTGATTTTATAACATTATTTTTAAAATCAAACATGAATTATGTATAACCACAGGGGCTACGAGCTTGTCGTAAGACAGACTACGATGCAAGCCTCAGGGTCGGCCCCCCCCCCCCCTCCCCCCCCCCTGAAAAATTCTGGGTGCGCACTTGAACTGAAGAAGGCTGTCATGAGGATATTGAGTTCTGTTTGTAAGAAAAACACTTCTAAATGCCTCTGTACAGTCGGAATGTACGACTAGCGGTGTTAGTTACATTGTTTGTGATTATTCCACACTTCACAGGTGTTTCTAATTTCAGATAAGCCAGTGACGCGAATGGAGGCGGAGCGTCAGGGAGATGGAAGTGACAGCGACGCTGATCGGCGCTCGGAAGGTGACGCGGAGGGCCCTGGGAGTCGGGCAGGAGGTCACCTGCCAGGTACAGGTGAAAAGTGTTTCTTTCTTCATCGTTGCATGTCTTGAAGCTTTCGGAACGGTGCGGTAGCGGTCTCCGTTCCCCTGGGATGTAAAACCGCCTTACTGTGTTTTCGGTTCCCGACCTTTCAGCACAACTTTTCGGTCCCACCTTAAAGGGTCGAAATGTCCAATGTGTTTTCCGGTCTCTGTCGTGTCTTCTACTTCCTTTCATTTCTCCCCATCATTCGGCTCTTTCTTATTCTTTTTCTCCTTCTCCTCCTCCTCAGGGGCGCACCCAAGGGGGGGGGTGGGGCTCCGGGTTGCAGTCCCCCCAAACCCCACAAAACCGAAATTTAAAAATCACACATTTTGTAAATATTATGATATCAAAAGCTTTACGCAATTTACCCATCAGCCGAAATCAGCGACCGAAATCGGCTGATGACTAGTACGTTAGAATTTTGAAAAATAAATTAACACAATTAAAAAACAGAGCATAGGACACTGTGATCGAGTCATGGAACATGTAGTTACGTTCGTATGTGTATGAATAAATGCAGTTGCGGTGTTATGTTGTACTTACAACATGATTTTTATAACATAATTCTTAAAATCAAACAAAACTTATATATATAGACTCACGGTTAGCCCCTCCCAGCGAAAAATTCTGGGTGCGCCCCTGCTCCTCCTACTATACCTGTTCTTATACTTCGTATTGCGTGTATTCCTTGTTTATTCTGTCCTCCTTTCCTCTCGATGTTTATATCGCGGATGCTTGTACGCTACGCAGCGTATTTCTTACGCATAACGTCACCCATATTCCGTGCAGAAAATTGATTATACAGTAGTTGAGGCAACAAATTACACGATCGGTAGAAATAATCATCTGTCACTTATGTTCCTCTCACATGTTTCGACCTGTACAAGATCATCATCAGGGAGGTATATGGAAAGACATACAAGTATAGCAAATTCAATCAAAGTTGTATGAGTGCAGAGTTAAAATACAATATTGTTAAAGTTGCTACAATGTTTAAAATCTAAATCAATTAAGAATTTTTTTTGCAATTCTAAACATTATTTTTGTCTTCCATTGCCGACAAGTATCTGTGTCAATTTTTGTAATCTTCATTCAAAGGGAATGTTCCTGCTGTTGTCTGGTTGGTGTTTATGCCATAGTGGGCCTTTGAGTACTGCAGTTTTAACCCTTTAAATAACGAAGCGTATCTGTTTTATATAAGGACTCAGTGCGTACCGCGCTGTAAACACTCTACACTTCGGTTATAAAAACCAGTCTCTTAATGTTTTATAAGGCAGAAGTTGCTGTTTGTTCTGAGATCCGTACAAAACACATAAACGCAATGTGGGCACCACGTAGAATTTTTTAATGTTAAACCTGGTGGTACGTAAATTTACCGCTAGGCTTTAAAAGGTTAACTTGCAATGTTGTATTTTAACTCTACACGCGCCCATTTTTGACAGAATTTGCTGTACTTGTGTGCCTTTACATCACTGATGATGACTTTTGAGAGGTGGAAACATGTGGCAGAAACATAAGCGACGTGCTTATTTACTACTGATTGTGCAATTTGTTGGATAAAATTCTGTACGTTTCTTATGTACTAACCTGAACCTCCTGGCCCGGTGCTGATCACTCACCTTTTCCTAGCCCCGAGGATGTGGACGTGTTGGAGCTCCACCTCCCCCCGCTCTGAGCCTGCATAGGTATGTCATGGGGTGACCTTTACCTCTACTGTGAACTTTTATACTCATTGCGCCGAGCTGAGTATATTTCAGCTGTATTTTTCCCCTGAGGATGGAGACCACTTCTGTTCCCGAAACGTATGGTTCTTTTTTATTCTTATTTTTAACACCAGATTATGCACAAAGCCCATAAAGTACAGTCCCGCTCAGTTATAACGTCATAAAAGTGACGGAATATTTTGTGTCGCTATAAACGGATGTTGTTACAACTGAGTAGTGTAAAATTGTGGTTAACAGTGAGGAATTAATTGGTACACACAATACCTGACGCTATATTGGAGGTGTCTCATAAACCAATGTTATTACAACCGGGTTCGACTGTAAATGATCCCAAACATTGTACACCACTGTCAGAATCGTATAGAAATGTGAAAGGGGGATACACTCAGGCGAAAAATAACGTCAACAATAAACATCTTCAACATGTTTTCGAACTTACTTATCGCGTCACCAATCTGAAGGCTAAAACAAGGACCGTTTCCGGTCAGGACTAAAACGAAATACCTTCTGTTCTTCAGTGGCTTCCTGCAATACTGGCCGAATGCAGAGCCCTCAAATAAAGATCATTTTAAATATGTTTCTAAAAACTCCGTTGTAGCTCAGTCGCTATTATGAGCAGGCTACGGGCTGGAATACCTAAGAATAGCGGGTTGATTACCGGTAAGGGAAAGGAACGTCTCTACTCCTTTCTCTAATGCCGAAGTTAAGAGTGAGTGGATATATACCTCCAGTCCCCCATGCGCCTTCGTGGAATTCAAAGGGACACCCCTTACGATTACGAAAGTTAATTCGATTGCACAGAGAACAATTAGTTTTAATCTTTTTAATCCCAGGTCATACTGAGACGTCTGGACACGTAATGCCGTCGGTTGATAACTCCAGAGACCTTCAGCAAGAGCCTAACGGGGTACAGGTTAAAGAGCCTTGTCGAGACGATAAAGCAAATACTGAAGGCTTGGACGTTCTTTACTATATGCTTCGCGCTTTGGAAGACCTGGACGATGCAAGTGATTCCCCTGTTTTTGAAGCGAGACCAAACACTCCGAGCCAACGAGATGTGTCCTCTGTTCAACACCGTGTTAGACGCCTGCATGGATTAATTCAATTACTCCAAGTTAATCTGGAATTAACGTCGTACGAATCAACACGAGAGTCTAACAGAGTGAATACTGAGACAGGTACGTCGAAAGAACCTGAAACTGTATCGAAAATGTCGAGTAAACACGAGCGCGACAAGGACATTAATAACAGGGTGTACACACGGAAGGAAATATCTCAAATACTTTGCAGACAAAGTAAGGACAGTAAGGGCAAACTAGCTGCCAGGAAGAAAAACGAATCGGATGAAAGTAGCCCTGAAAGAGATTCTACCATGTTCTGGGCTAAGCAATTGCTTGACGCGTGTAAACTGTTGAAGCTCATGTGTGAAAATTTTGTCTCCGCACAGCCCAATGTTTCAGGCACGTTCTTGAGATTGGCCAGCAAGTCCACGGACTTTGCAAGTTTATACATGCGTCTAGTTGACGTGTACTTTGTGTTATCGGTATTCTCATCTTTGCTACTTTCAGTTATTGCAAACATAATGAGTGGCTTTTCTCTTTCATATATAATGGATATGGAGCCCCAGTATTTGGTAACCACTATTAGGAAACTGACCCACGTTTACGCACAAGTAGAATTTGAGTTTCAAGACGTGTACACAAGCTGCGTAAATCGTGTCTTGTCAGCCAAGAGCCGTCAACATATCGGTGAGACCAAACGACATAAAGTAAATGGAAATGAATGGTTAATAAAGAGGGTATTCAGTCAGCTGGACGTGGCAAATGAGCATTTAAAAATGGTGTCAGAGAAACTGGGCAAATTGTGTGACCCAGATGTCGAGCCTTCTCAAGCATCTTCAAGCGATCAGCCAGATTTTGAAACGGACCCCCGTCAGCCTTCTGTGAAAGAAAGATTCCGGACAGTTGGGCAAAAGCTCGCCTTTATTGAGGAAAGACTATCGTTGCTAACACGTGTGCTGAAGATATCACGCAACATGAAATAAGTCACGACAAATTTTTTTAATGCACATCTGCTGCTGAGCACAGTGCAATTTGCACATTTGCTACTGAGCACAGTGTAATTTGCACATTTGCTACTGAGCACAGTGTAATTTGCACATTTGCTACTGGGCACAGTGTAATTTGCACATCTGCTGCTTAGCACAGTGTAATTTGCCCTTTTTCCCTAGTGTGTGACGCAGGTCACTCTCTTGCTTGCTATAAAAATTTGGCATTTTTTACGTAGTCGTGATTTAAATATTTTTTACTATCTTGATCAAAATTGGGATTCAACAGTTGAACTCCTGCCTTTAAAATTTCGTTGTTTTTAAATATGTTTTCTGTTGTGGTGTATAACTGAGCTATTTTATAAACGTTTTGCGTGAAAATCAACACACTAAACCAATTTAGGTACTTAATAAAATATATTCAGAAGTAATTATAAAACTTCTGCGTGTTTCGGCACCGAGGTGCCATCATCAGGGAGTTATTCTGAACAAAGAAATGTAAGGCCAACAGCTAATCTAGGTACCGTGTCCCCCTTATTAAAATGATCGAAATATTGAAATTCTGAAATATACAAAAGTAATTATCATAAAATTACAGTGTTGTAAATTCAGTTTCTTTTTAAATGAGCCGTTCCAGTTTTTTACACTCTGTATGGTACGTGTATACAAATACCTGCCTCGATCTGTATGATCCATAAAGATCTCGTCATGGTAAAGCGTGTGAAGTGTGTCGGATCATATAGATCGAGACAGGTGTTTGTATACATGCACCATACAGAGCGTAAAAAATGGAAACTTCTATTGGAACGGCTTATTTAAAAATAAATTAAATTTAAAACATCGTAATTTTATGATTACTAAATTTGTAGAGTTTAGAATTTTAATATTCTAATCATTTTAGAATGGAGACACAACACTTAGGTTAGTTGCTGGCCTTGCTACTCCTTTGCTCTGAATAACTCCCTGATGAATGCACCCCGGTATCGAAATATGTAGGAGTTTTATACTTGCTTATGAATGTAACTTACTACCTGCATAATTTGATTAATGTATTGTTTGTAAGAATATGCACGGTATGTCACAAAATTTTACGTGAAGACTCAAGACATTGTACCGTGCACTAAGCGTGGGAACGCCAGATGTCTGAGTAGTGTCTAGTGTTTGTGTTCTGTGGCAGACACTGAAGAAGATTTGTATGATTTTTAATAAAAGAATCATGAAGCTGTGTTTACCTACAATGTTCATGGTTTTATGAAGATTCAGTTGGCGTCGACTGGTTACCGGCATTGGTAACTGTTTGCCAGTCGAAAAAGTGTAAAATCCCAGAAGACTTGAACCTTCATCAACACCGCTGGGAGAACCTCAAATCTCGTACATATTTACACTGGTTCAGGGGTGCACAAATTTTCCAAATATAACTAGGAACCATCTCAAACTGCTAGGCGCCAAAAGGGTAATATGAAATATGTTTCATAGAGAGGACCCAAACATACTGTGCGCCACCCTACAAAATTTACTGGCCCGTGAAACCTGGCACCTGGGATTTGTGCACCCCTGCTTGTTCTGTGTCCTCCTCCAACCACATACCTACGTTGTTATAATGACATTACACTCTTCACACAATTACGTCACTGCTTGCATGCCACCTTTACAACCCAGTGTTCATCGTTTTGTATCCCCTGGAAATACTGTGAGTGGCACAAAGTCAAAACTCAGTACATTATTATTATTATTATTATTGTTATTATTGTTAGCCACTCCTCTTTATGTCCCTCTGTAAACCCATGTAAATGCTAACATCTTACTGATCTTGCTTTCCCATTAGCATGGAGTTTCAAATAAGCATTTACCAGTAGTTTTATCTGCGTTTCATCTGGTCAAGTTAAAATTTCCCAATAAGACAGATCGTCATTCATATTCAACCATAAAAGTCCTCTAACTCAGTTTTCTTTTCTGAAAATGTTAATAACATACATATGTTCTACATCGTAAGTTTGGCCAGTGATATTTATTAGGACGATTTCCGTTGTCACAACACGCAACACCACACAAACTTTCCGTAATACCCGCTTCCATCTTCAGATGGAGGTACACGAAGTTCAAAATAAATTGACCACTATAAATCAATACAACATCAACAACTATTTATAAGAAACAACAGAAAATATTCAGTAAACTAACTGGGCTTCTATTAGTTACTTGAATATTTTTTTGTTACTTGAGTTTTATTTCTTTGTGTTATTTATCATGAACAGTTGTTGACGTTGCTTTGGCTTTTTCATGGTTAATTTGTTTCGAGTTTAGTGTTACTTCACTTGAACACAGAAACAGGTTCCATAAGGTTGTGTGGTGTTTTGTTTCGTGACAGTGGGAAAGTCCTAAGCAATTCAGTTAACAAACTTAACGTGAAACCGTTGTCAAAAATGTATATAATTCAGCCCGACATTCCCCCCCCCCCCCAATATGGCGGCCTTAGTCCTGCATCATAGACTTTTCTGTTGCTTCTCAGCTCCCAACTCCTACCTCTCAGTCACGTTACTTCACTTTCCACCTTTATTTCACAGACTTCTACTTACCATTCTAATCCGTATTTATGTTCAAACTTACACCGCTATAGCACTTAGCTATATCGATTCGTTACTGTAAACAAATAGTGGAGGTATAGTTCCAATCCTTCTTCACGTTGGCATTTATAGATGAATAGCCACCTTCACGCTTCTGCTGCTTTTTCCTAGGGTTTCCACCGGTCCCGATTTTGTATTATCCTTTTTTTTTCAGGGAAATTCCCCACTTTCCGACATCGCTTCGACGGGACGGTAAAATTGCCTGGTTTTTATCCTGTGTTGTTAATACAGGTGAAATATAACGTTTATAAATATACTTGGCTTTCAGAATAAAGCTTTACTTCTTCCTGTTTAAAAACTGTTAAAAATATATCGAAATAAATAAGGACAGTGTGTTTATAATCTGTATTTAGGGCTTTGCTAAACTAACAAAGGCTCAGAACATCAGGAGAAATATCGGGCACTACGCGTTGTCGGATCTTTCGGTTTCTATTGCCAGTGAACACGACAGACAGCTAGTTGATGTGACTGTTTGTACTGAAATGAAACACTGGCGAAACTAAACTTGTCTTTCACGGAATTCCATCAGTATAAACAAAAACAAAAACAAAAAAGCAACGTCAGTATTGCTATAATACTTCAGTTAGTTTTGAATTCTAAGTTTTGTGCACATTAGCAACACTGTTTAGGTGTTTTGTTTAGATGAAAGTTGAGGTTTCACCCCATAACAGGCCATGAAGGCTCAGCCGGGGAGTAGTGATATAGCTGTACTCTTTCTTTTACCTCGGCGTTATATGGGGTGGGTGACCCCACTGTGACCGCTTTACCTCCGTGAAAGATGTACGAAATCCATTTTACTGCAGGTTTTTAATTTTTTACATTGAAAAATGGGCTGCAAAATTTGTACAAATAAGTTTCTTAAGGTTTCCCTACATTTCATTTTCAAAAGGTGGCAACTATACTTTGACCTCGGGAAGAAGCCTTCGGTGTTCTTTCAGTACGAGACTGGATGATCCCCAGACCCAGTCTAGACACTTTGAAAGTAAAATGCATTACTTGACCCCCCCGGGAGCTGAACCATGATGTGTCGGACATTCAGTCAAAAGGCTGGTCACTACACTGACTGAGCTATCTATGATATTGATTAGTGTATATCCGAATGAGCTACGGGCTTAAATAGAAATATTTTCGTGCGTAAACTGACTGGACCGCAGCAATATTAGTAAACCGACTGAACAGAAGAGCTGCTGTCGGCTTTTTAAATAATGCTCGGAAATGGGTATAATATACTCGATTGTTAGTTTATATGCAGTAGAAAATTTACTGTATTAATCTTTATGAACTACATACGTCAATGTGAAACTCAGCTTTATATCAGATATTGGTATTCTCAGAATGTTCTCATCTATCGTAGCATACAAAGCATGTGTATGGTTGACGCACTGGTCACTGAATTCATACAGAAGGCATGAATATTAAGTTGGGGGACAACAATTTTGTATTTAATTTGTTATTAAAATATTTATTAAACTTTTTTACGAGTGATATATTACAAGAGAAAAATAGTAAAAAAATATAATTTCTTCACCAATGAAAATCTTCTGTATTCTGTAATGTACGCCTAAGAACATTAATAACAGAGCACGGGCGATGAAATATGAAGTGGTGAAAATCTTCTGTATTCTGTAATATACGCCTAAGAACATTAATAATAGAGCACGGGCGATGAAATATGAAGTGGTAAAAATCTTCTGTATTCTGTAATGTATGCCTTAGAACATTAATAACAGAGCACGGGCGATGAAATACGAAGTGGTGAAAATCTTCTGTATTCTGTAATGTACGCCTAAGAACATTAATAACAGAGCACGGGCGATCGAGTGTGAAGTGGTGAAAATAGGAAAACAGAAACCAGATAGCGGTAAACTGGTAAGTTACAACTTATTTGATTACTGCAAAAATTACATGGCACTGTAAATACGTAAATTCAGTTCCATTAGGCTAACGCTTTGTCCATTAGTAAATGCTCATATTTAACGGCGTTTAGGAGGATATTTCTGCCTCCATCATCAGGACATAAGCAAGTCAGAACCTACGAAATGTCGGTAGATATTTACCCATCGACAATGCACCGTACGTCAAAGTACTAGAATAAAATTAAACCTATACTACAAACGTGTCACAAGGACGCAAAACATTGCGAAGCTCAGAGCTAGAAACCCTATTTTAAATTCGCTACAGCCCTATTCCTACCAAACATGGATCCCTTGGCCTTATGGCTACCTTGTTTCTACGTCTTGTTGGGGAGTTTCTGAAATTATATTTTAAAAAATTCCATTCCTTCAGACAACAGAGGAAGTTGAACTGAAAACCATTTCCAGACAGACGGCCAGCTCAATGGCCTTACATTTCCTCCCATATATGTTACCGTACGTTAGACTAGGTGCTCGAAATGTACTCCTTCAGCTCTCAAATATGCTTGACACCTGGCGAACAGATTACTAAATACTGTTTCAAGTTCTTGTCCATAAACATCTGACACTGTGCGCGCGCTTGATGAAAGGGCCGCTGCGTGAATCGCACACCTCCTGTATTACCATCTCGCATACGGTTACAATGAATCGCTATAGCCAAACAGTCCAGTTTAATTTGCTGTGAGTGGCACGTGTGAAGCACTTTGTAACGTGCATATTTTTTTTTGTTTGTGAATAGGCAGTACAGTTAAATACGGAGGATTTTCACTGTTGAAACCTAGGCGGAGGGAATCTTATGAAAAGTGTCGCGGGAAATTTGGAGTACGTTTTCTTTGTGTTTCAGTTCCTTCGAAATCAAGCATGTCTGGCAGTGAAGGACGTCATTTCTAACACCTACTCCACCAGCGGTAAGTCATATTATATATACATATATAGGCCTATATATAGGTTGGTGAATGTGGAGTCCTTTTTTTCTTTAATTTTCATAAATCTTGCTCTTTAAGAGTCGTTCGTAATGTTCTAATTGTCGTAATAATGATCTTTGATATGCCAGCTATTGTGCAGCCGTGGTGGTAAGCTGCTGCAATATACAGGCGTTAGGAATTTATACCGAAATTATGCAGACGACTGAAAGGTACACTGTAACCGCACTGGTTTGTTAAAGTGGACATCGGGTCCGGTTAGCTCTTCTTTGTCCGTGATAAAACTAATCACTTATGTCTTGTTTCCAAACTTGTTTATAATATCAATGAAGTACGTTACAGAAACAAAGGGACGATTAAAAAAGCATCTCAACTTAAAATACGAAAATCAAAAAAATTTAAATTACAACGAGACCCAGCTCTCCGCCGTCCGGGCGCGGACCGCGGAGAGTTCACGCCTCCAAAAACAACGCAGTATACAGTCAAAAGCACATTCTCACTCAACTGTAAAGTGCAACCTTAGTGTAACGGTAACGGAAAGTTCTCCCTGAAGATGACCCAGCAGGGTCGAAACATGTAGGAATGTGTTACGATTGGTGATAAAACTCTCTATGTGCATTTGTTGGTAATTAATGTTTTTATATGATATAGTGCACAGACATGGAACACATTATTGAGTGTTTATGACACGCAAATGACAAACTAGCTATAACCGATAACATTCAGCGGTTTGTCTGTCTTAAAAAGTTTCATTAATATTAAACTACTTCTGAGGTTGTTGCAAATTTTATGGGCTGAGCTACAGGTGTGAACATGTAGCTATCCAGATCGTCTTCTGTACACTTAGGTCACCTGCGACAATGAAGAAGGAACAAAACATGTTTAAGTTTAGGAGGAAAAACAACAGAGCGGGTAAAGTGGCCGTCGGTCAAGTGTGTGGGTTCCACATTAGCAGACTTTGGTTTTTAATCGTCTTCCCTGCATGGCTGCCACATTTATACTGCAAAATCGAAGCTTATCGCATCTTTAGAGTATAGTATTTGCTGCTACTGATATTTATTGAAGCAGTTGCATAGACTTAAGATTTCATAGCAGAATAGCCAATGATTACTTACATTATAGAAGTTCTGGAGCGGGCTGTTTTCAACAAACATAAAATCTGGCCGTCTTGCCTGCCGCAGCTCAGCAGATTGTCCTATGCGTCAGAGTGAACACGTCGATTTGATTACAAAGACTTCCAGAAGAGTGCAGCACTACACAGTGGAAATATTGACAGGGTCCACATTAGTCGCAGGGCCCACATTCACCAGCCTTACTCTATATTATACGTGGGAATATAAGCCCGTTAACCATGCCATGTGACTTGGTTAAGTTTACAGTTGAACTCTCTGTATAATGAAATAATGTGTGTTGTTTAGAATTTTAACATTCTGAAACTTCTACAATAAAATATAAATTATTTTGTATGTCCAAGAGGTTGCTTAGGAAACTGTAATGGTGTTTCAATTAATTTTCGGTCTCGTAAGTGGAATTCTGGGTTCGCGCCACTCCGGTTATTTGTGCACAAACTGCGATCCTCTAGGAGCCACCTGTCTTGCTGAAAGTTACTTCCATCTTGGAATTATTGCGAACTTTGCTTATTTCCGTGAGACTGCCGCGTAAAAGTTTTTGCCGGTAATTTGAAACTGGCCATAAAATGTTTCTCTCAGTGTCTACATTGCAGTAGAATATTCTTTACGCACTCATACTGCCTGCTGTCTGGAGCGTACGTCCTCACTCGTGAACAGTGTCTGCCTCTCTCTCTCTCTCCCTCTCTCTCATATACTCCGACATCTCCTTGCAAAATTGGTGCTTTTAGAGCTGCTGAAAGTCCAGATACAACTGGATTAACCTTTTAAAGCCTAGCGGTAACTTTACATACCACCAGGTTTAACATTAAAAAATTCTACGTAGTGCCCACATTGCGTTTATGTGTTTTGTACGGATCTCAGAACAAACAGCAACTTTTGCCTTATAACACATTAAGATATTGGTTTTTATAACCGAAGTGGAGAGTGTTTACAGCGCGGTACGCAATGAGTCCTTGTATAAAACAGATACGCTTCGTCTTTAAAGGGTTAAAGGCAATAGACCCGATGAACGCATATGAATTTCGCGAGGGACCTTAAAAACAAAATACTTTGCATTATCGGGCAACGCGACAACCCTTGCGACCAACCGTTTGCGCCCTTGCGCATAACGCTCTGCTTTGTGTGCCAACAGCACGTGGTCACCAAACCAAGTACTAAACATGCTCAACGTTGCTTAACTGCGGTGATGTAGTCAGTCTCTCATGGTCGTTGACGCAGCGAGCTGTACTTGGCACCAAGACATACGAATTTGCGGGGCACTAAATTTTATTTTTGCAGATTCTCTAGAATCGTATTCCTAGACTTCAAAAGAGAGCCTATGCAAGTAGAAAAAGTGTCTAACTTAGGTTTCCAGCTCGTACAGATATTTTGTCCCTTCTCACAGAGGTCGATGGGTGACATCATGTACTCCACGCAGATAGGACACTCCAGTTCCATCAGAATAATACGTCTCATGTCACTGTTTAAAGAACACATCCTATTTCATAGCAGAGCTTGAAGCAATTTGGACAGAAAAATCGTGTTTTCTTTTCTGAAAATCAAGTTGCTGTCAGCATTCATTAGACACGTTTTACTGCGAACGTTTCGTGTAATCTCATGTATCTTTGCAAAAGGCAACGAATAAAATTAGAACCCAACATCGTGGTGAAGTGGATACCAGTAATGTATCCGAGAGGTCTCAGGCTCAAAGGCCAGGCCGGAGATTGGCTGTCCTGTATAGATAGATCTTTGTTCTGTGTCAAATCAATTCCTGGTAAAAGATAAAGCAGCAGTACAGATTAGATATATGTGTACGGGGTCAGGCCTGCCGTTAAGGCCACAGATGTGACAAATATACATATATACATAACGCTTCGCCTGGTATGTAATGGGCAGGATACGACAACGAAATTGTGAGAAATCCTTGTCCAGTGTCACTTTAAGGTAAAAGGTAAAGGTCATCCCATATCCTGACATGAAGGCACAGAGGGCGAGCAGAGGTATAACTCTACTCTTTGTTTAACCTCGGCGCTAGATGGGGTGCGTTATTAACGCCAGGCCCTGGCAGCTTCACCCCCAGGAATGACCCGGTAACCATGGCCAAAGGACCCGTCTGGACGGGTGCGGAAAATCTCGCCCTCGCCTCGATTCGATCCTCGGACCTTCCAGCCCGTATCGAGGCACTATACCGACTACGCAATCCCGGACGTCCAGCGTCACTTTGCACGCCATAAATCCCACATCCACTGACCTGAAATTTAACCTAAATATATGCAATAAAAGACGTATTTTAGCCATTTCAGCTGCAGACATTTCTTAACTTCAATTGTTGGAACAGTAGTTACTTACCTTCGGAGTTCAAACTTAGTGCACTCTTGCACTGCCGTTCGGAGATATTTACAAACTAACGTGACAAGCGTGCAGACCGCGTTGTTTCAGCGCCTGATTAAGTGCCAGTGCCAGTGCCAGCAATAACAAAGATTAGATAAAAGTTAGTTCTGAGAAACTTATTAACCGGACCCCGCAGCCAACCCACGATTGTTTTCAGATGTGCAAATCGGCCACAGAAATTTACAGTCCCCACTCACTCCATCAAAATAAATGGGGGGGAGGGGGGGGCGAATTTATAGCTCTGTTCTTTCTTTGACCTCAACACTTTATGGACGTAAGCTGTCAGCTTCACGCTCTGGCTGCTTTACCCCCGGTACCTTCTGAATAGGAAGATGGGTGGGCCCCATAACCCGGATCGGCCAGCGCCAGTATTTTTAAAACTGTAGAAAAGCAAACGTGAATATTTAACACAAACTAGCTTATAATGTTTGTGTATGCAGCACATAGTATATTTATGGACGTTTTGTAACACTAAATGTTACGTAATCAATGGAACTAACAAATCAGTAATAACTTGTACTGCACACAGTAGAATCCCGATTCTCCGAGTCCCGATTGTTGGAGGTTCCGTTTCTTCCGTGTCGACGCGCTGTAGTCAGGTTCGTTTCTATGTTCAGTACAGAATTCGGGTGAAGTGCTTATACCTGTGTGCACACGTGTCTTTCGGGCATTACCCTGTTCCTTTTTGTGTTCTGTGTGCTGTTATGCAATGTCAGTACGTATTTTAAAGCAACCTAACAATGCATGGTAAAACACAAGAAAATATATTTCCCTTTTCGTAAGACGTGTAGTGTGAGTTTTCGGTAATTCGAGGCAATCTCAGTCCTCTTCATCTCGAACTATCGAGATTGTACTGTAATTAATTTGAAGTACAGTCGAACTCGGTTATAACGTCATGAAAGGGACTGAATATTTTGTGTCGTTATAACCGAGTGTTGTTATAACTGAGCAGCGAAATGTTATGGTTAGCAATGAGGAATTAATTGGTACCACAGCATATCTGACGCTATAGACGAGGTGTCGTATAATCCGATGTCGTTGTAACCGGGTTCGACTGTATTTGTAAAAAATAAGTTTTTACCTCCCAAAAACACAGTGTATCTCCATTACTAAGACAAAAAGGTAACGTCGTTTAGGGAAATAATCACCACTTATTGTATAGTCAAAACTAAAGTTTTTGTTAAATGTCAAAGTCAGTGGTACAAATATGTGTGTAGCAGCCACTGTGCTGTTAAATATTACAGTGCAAGGGAAAACCGAAGTACGTCTACTCGAAGATAAACCTGTCCCACTGCCACTTTGTACACCATAAATCGCACACAGATCAACCAGGGATTGAACTCGGTCAGCCGCGGTGAAAGGCCAGCAACTAACGGCCTGTGACACGGCAGCGTCCTCTAAAACCCCAGATTAATATACACTATACAGTATGGCGCCAAAGCCACTTGACCCTCGATGTCTAACATTTTGCATTTAGTACCAAGCAACTTTTGCACCACTCTGTATATAAAGTTTCATTTCTTATGACACAGAACACAGCGTCCTTCCATTAAGAACAGCAATTCTTGAAGGTTGACTTAACCTTTTAACGCCTAGCGGTAACTTTACGTACCCCCAGCTTTAATATTCACAGATTCTACGAGGTGCCCACATTGCGTTTATGTGTTTTGTACGGATCTCAGAACAAACAGCGATTATTTCCCTATACAACATTAACTAATAGGTTTTTATAACCGAGACGGAGAGTGTTTACTGCGCGGTACGGACTGAGTCCTTACATATAAAACAGATATGCTTCGTCTTTAAAGGGTTAATCGCTGTGGAGTGTAAGGATCTTGTGAAATACATAAATAAATCCATACACAGTATGGGCAAAGTTTTTAATGTTGAATCTCGCTTCAAGGTTTAATTTTACTTTAATTTACCAGATACAGCAGGCTTAAAAATAACAGTTTACCATTCATAATGTTGGTAGATGAAGTACAGTATGGATCTCATTACAGTATACATGTTTTTGAAACCTCTTTCGACTTTTCCAATATTCAGCAAGATACATGAATATAATCACTGACTTCTTGTAGTATAACCTGTCATACGATTAATTTCTCGCCACTTTGTTTGAAAACAAAAATGTAAAGACTAATTAGGCACGTAAATCTCCAATAAAATGACCCCAAGATGCATGTTGCTGAAGTCACTTTTCATGCGCGAAAGCACGTAAAAAAAGTCCTAGAAATTAATTTTATATATTTAGGCACCGGGGAAAATTTACTGAATTTTTAACGCATCTTCATAGCCTCTATTTTATTTTTTGTTCACAAAATGTAGTTTATTTCATAATTTTATCTTTTTCTATTCAAAAACAGTGCCCTCAATTTTAAGTATCAACCCGCTCATTGAAAGGTTCTGACGACGCAATTTTCGATATTTCAACCTTAGTGTACATATTTCCTTCATCATCCAGTAACTTTCTAACGACGTCATAGTGCAACTTCAGGCACTTCCCATCTGTGATTATGTCTTCATTGTCTTCTTTACAGTTGCTAGTAACATAACAAGCTGTGATCATCTCAATCCCATCTTTTGAAATTATTGAAATCGAACTTCTGTACTGTTGTGCACATCCCTTCGGGCCAATGTATTTCACAAACCCGTAGTAATTTTTATCCTGACCTCTAAACTGTACATAAAATATTTCTCCAAAAGTAATGATTACTTCGTTATATAGCCCTGTGGAAGACACAGCAACTTTCTTTCTTATATAAGCCCCAGTACCTTCCCAGATGTCAGCTTTGTGGTCGCTGAAGAGATGATCCCTCATCTCTGATAAAGGGCCTTGCCATGGGCACCGTTTACGTCCTATTAGGACAATAGGGCAGTTGAAAGCACCATAGCGACAGTTTTCTTGATGGTCCAGTATGAGATGTGCTGGAAGTGCGTCTTGACATCCTTTCGTCCTGTAGGTGCAGGGATATGCCACGTTTCGGGCGATGGTCTCCAGCGTCAAATTCGTCCCTCTAAGGTATGGTTCTTGACAAATGATGCATTTCTTTACTTTCACCCGGCATCTCTTGCAGATGTTGTGTCCATTCTCACAGAATGATATGGGCGGTACCAGATATTCCTTACAGCGTGGACACTGCAAGGCTTTCAGAAGTCCTTCGTTCATATCCGTTGTTAAGTTTTCCATTCTGCATGTAAGAAACATGGACTGAAATTGTCGCTCGGAATCCTGTTTAATTAATTGCTTATTTGATTACTTAATTTTTTACAGCACGACACAACATATTATAAAATAAGAGCGTTCAGTTTCGTAATAACATTATTTCAAAAAATCAAGGGAAAAGAAGTTACAAAATGTCGGCAGACTCAAACAATTCTGGCACGTTCGCTCTGGTAGTGTTCCTGGGTGTTAAATTCGTGAATACTTCACAGAAAGCACTGAGTTTTTACCACACGCGCTAAGATGTTCCCGTTTCTTAGCAACAGATTTCAAATCGATTATTATCGAGATATTTTAAGTGGAGCGGCTTACAGTAAATACCCCTTAAACGTCGAAAGTCGAACTTCTCAATCGATAATGCTCGATATTCAGCTGTTTTTTCATGCTCCTTTCGTACCTCACAGAAAACCGTCTCAGTTATAAAACCCCGTCATGACGAGAGATAAGAGACGAAGGTTGGTTACGCGTCTGATAGTTTTGTCGGACTTTAACCAATACCGCAATATATCGACGAAGTTTAGTAAAGAAGTCCAAATGATGAAGTTTCACGACAATCCGCCAGGTTGGCGTTGATCTGATAGCGCCCGGCTTATAGACGAATAAACAGCTAATAAACAGCTAATAGCCGCTGTTGGCACTTGTTTTGCTAACGCGCCTGATGCATGTGTAAATATAGTAAAGCAATGTTTTGACAGGCCCTGAAGCTTCCAGGATTTTGAGACTCCCAGATTTCAAGACACATGAAGGTGGTAAGGTTGTTGACCCTACGCACCAGCCGCCTTCATCCCCAGGAAATATTCCCGGTACTCATTTCTGTTAGAGGCTGAGTCGACCCCAGGACCATAGTGCGGCCGGAAGGGTTATGTCAATGAAAAATTCCAGCGACACCATCAGGAATCGAACCCGCGACCTCCCGGTTTGTAGCGCAGTGCCTCAATCAACTGCACCACAGCACTGTGTCCATCTCTCCGGACGATGCTGGCCGTGTCAGTGCCTAAACACTTTCTCGGATTTCCGTGAAATTCGGTACATGGGTGAAAACTTGCCCAGTGACAGTCATACTTTACTACAAGGCGTACAAGAATTTCTACCCGTAATTTCCATATTACTTGACCCAGTTAGGTGAAATTTATTATATAAAACCTCCGTTTCATGCAACTTATAACGAGTTTTGCGAAAATTCGTGATGTGAAAGCCCCGCAATTTGGATATTTAAAACACACAAAAAAACTTTCTAGAGCCCGTTACCCTGCCACGTATTACACCACTTGCAATGCTTAGATGAATTTCAGACTTGAATCGGTTAACTACAAACAGTAACAGTGACACAAGACCAGAGTGAAAACCAAGTTCAGCATTACTACGTAAAATACACATTTCTCACATTTATTTTATGTTTAACATGTAGCCATTTTCCTTACTTCATTCTTTGCCCTAAGGAAGGTTCTTAGTCACATACGTTCTAGCAAACATATCGAATTTCTTACCTTCAGATTTTCCGGACGGTTTACACAGAGAAACTGTGGAACTCAGAATGAAGTAAGTTCATGCGGATAGGTGCTTGCCATAACACTGGTTTATCTAAACAAGAACGTCGAATGACTTGGGTAAGAACTGACGATTAGATTAACGCGCTAGGGTAAAGTGCGGACATTTCAGTTATTTGGTAATTCTGCTGTTTCTCGGAAATCTTAATAGTAAGAAAAACTTGATTTGTTCAGACACGCAGTGGCGCAGGTTCTGAAGACACACGTGTCGTGATGTGATGTATTCGCGGCGACTTGAGCACTTTGTTGATTTTATCCCTTTTGCCCCATTTTCTTCTGAGAAATCAGCGCCAGTTATCTCACGGCAAATAAAGTCGTTTATCTCTGAACAACAAGGATATTTAGAGGAGGTAAAGGCATGGTATGTTATTAACACACTGCACCAGTTTCAAAAGGGATAGGCCAGTCTACAAGATGCGGCCTCGCTTCATTCCCATTATGTCGCTTTGCGGTAATTCCGATCAAAAGCTGTCAGGCCTATTGACGCTGTGAGAATACTAGGCCAGGAATTTTGTATTTAAATTTAGTTTGTATTTTGTATTTAAATTTGTATTTAAATTTTGTATTTAAATTTTGTATTTAAATTTTGTATTTAAATTTGTATTTAAATTTTGCATTTAAATTTTGTATTTAAATTTGTATTTAAATTTTGTATTTAAATTTTGTATTTAAATTTAGTATTTAAATTTGTATTTAAATTTTATATGCTAGCCTTGGGCGCAAAAACGAAGCCTGTCACGAATACACCGGTAGTTCTGCTTCCTCCCACGCTGTGTACTGCAGCTGGACCTCGGCTACAAATCATGTTTGTGACTATTGCTGTTAGCCAAATAAGTTTGACGTGTTATAACAGCTTACAGCTTCGTTTGTACTTGTGTCAGATTCGGTGACGACAAGTTACTCATGATTTGTAATAGTTAATCGAAATCATCCACTTTCGGAGGAATTCCGAAAAAAAAAGCCTCAGAAAACTTTTGAGACCCCGTTTTGATATGTACATCTTAATAATTTCGTAAATTTTAGCTCTGGACTTTCTAAATCTTATCGGTGTTTCTAAACTTTGTGGAGCCCGTGGCACACGTGGGACATTCGTTTCCTTTCCACCTCACGCTGGAATTAAAAGAGGAAATTAAAATTCATACTAAGTGCAAGTTATTTTCAAGTAGTGCCATTTTTTTATAAAAACAAGATTACCGTAAATTGAAGAAAAATGAAGTTTTGATTTAACTAACTAACTAAATAAATAAATAAATAACTCCACAAGGCAGAGTTCTTCTGTCGAAACTACCAGCTCTTCACCTAGTCAAAAAATCCCAATTTTATGGAACCTGAATTTTTATTAACATTATCACATGGTAACGCTGGCCCTTATCCTGATCCAAGTTTATTCATCCACACCCTTCCATCGTCTTTGCTTAAATCTATTTTAATATTATCCTTCCATTTAAACACGGTAATGCAGGTGGTCTTTCCTTCAGGTTTACCCATAATACTTCTGTAAATATCAACGTAGGAAGCTTAAATAAATTAAGCGGTTTCCAAATTTTATACAGTGGTGTTCCCCAGCTAAGCAAAGATTTAATTGTAAACCTACCCAATTTCGTAATTTTGTGTGCGTACAAGGAACACGTTATCCAGTTACGCATTTTTGAAATTGTAATTTACGTTCACCCTTCTAATGAAAGCGTCGCCACACCTTCCGCAAAAGTTCGCGGTAAAGCAGGCCACAGCCGCACAGTGCTTGAGAACCACACAGTCATTAGCAGCTTCTCAGTAAGGAATATTGCATTGTTAGGATGGGGGTTACAGTGGCGTAGCTAGGTTTTTATGGCGCCCGGAGCGAGTAATTAAAATGGCCACCTCTAACAGAAAAAATAATGACTATTCATTGAATATTCTCTTATTTGGCTCAATAATCTACATTTTTTAAAGCTAAAATATCCTTTCGCCAACAATTTTGCCACACCCTGTATTCTGCGCCAAGGGAGGCAGCACCACACGTCAGTCCATCCCCACCCCCCAACCAGCTTCGCCCCTGTTTTTATAAAACTTGAAAAATGTATTACTTTTTTATAATTACATATATTTGACCACATTTCCTTAATGGCATTACATTCATTAAATCAATATGATAAAATACTGGGTAGTGTTTGCCACTTTTAGAGATACAGGAAAACCGATATCCATAAACAGTCAAATTTCATTACACTTCCAGAAATATGGTACATGAATGTAGGCAACACAGTTCTTTATTCCACCGTCATTATCATCTCTACTGACATTTAATTGACTTCAGCTGCGTTCACACCCTTCAGGCTGGTAGGCGGATAGCAAAGTTCCGTAGAATCCTGCCGCATCCTATTTTAATCGTACACTTCTCTGAAGATAGACGCAGCAGATTCCTCAACAAACAGTCATAAATTTATATCAGGCTACACGGCGTCAGAACCCAAAACACCATATTGTGATTCCACCGCTATGAAAACCTCCGATCACACAAAAGTTTTAGGATGCTTTATTCTTAACGTCGTTCGACAAGTTGCATTCAAACACGTGAAGAATATTCTAAGGACGAGCAAATCTGCTACCATATATACCACAAATATATCCCCAACACAAACAAACACATTGCAGATATTACTGGTATAATCACCAGCTTGTCCACCATCTCGTCTGCCGCAGATATAGCCCAGTTCCACAGCCGCCGACACGTTTGAAATATTCTGGTCGCCTGAGTTGCTAGGAATATGTAAGGCGTGGCCACTGCGCACGCCGCTCTAGACGTAACATGGACGACCGTCCCAACTGTCGTGCATGTCCCCATTGCAATCCTAGATAGGTTTGTCAACACGCTTACTACCGCACTCATCGCCTGCAGGATTGCCATCTCGACAATAATAACTGTCACACGATTCTGTAACACAAACAGTACCACAGCAATGAGGGGAACTTGCAACATGGCTGAAGACAGGAAGTTAAATGACAAGATGCTTGAGTTCAGGATTCTGTCACTGTCTAAACGAGATATTCGCTCTTCTGTGATGTTACGCAGCGTAGATTTGTAGTTACCGTCCTTCCGGTACAACGTATTGGTCTCATCTTCTTGGAGTCCTTAACCGTTGAAGAAGAGACGCATATGTTGTTCCGAAACGTCGGTAACTACCAATCTACGCTGCGTAACATCCAAGAAAATCGAAGATTGGTAAGATGTAGAAAGTTATACAATTAGGAACTTTAACTGCATATAAGTGGCTATTTATACATCCCAGTGGCCGCGCGGTCTTAGGTGTAGGTCTGCGGCAGAGCGCTTGCTGCAATCGTGGGTTCGAATCCCACCGGGGGGATGGATGTTTGTCTCTTGTGAGTGTTTGTGTTGTCAGGTAGAGGTCTCGTACAGAGGAGCCCTACCGACTGTGGTGTGTGTCTGAGTGTGATCAAGTGAAAATAAACAACCTCGACAGTTACTGTGAGTAGGTAGAAGAGGTAAGGACTACGGAACGAAAAGATAAATGACTATTTCTCAAGTCTGTCTAGTGATGCACCATCAGACCGTTAAAACTAGAGTATATTGACAAGAATATATACAGGATGTTGCAGAATACCTGTTCATATTTGCATATCAAACAAGTGACTGAATTTGGAATGACAGCAAGGTCTTTAGTGAAATTCGCCACTTTTACAGTGACTCAGACTGAATTTGGAAGAATCTGAAGGCACTAAGTGCACTCCAAATTCAGTCACGGTGCGACCTGTAAATGTATACAAGATAGGCGTCGTGTTTATAATGTAACATTGTGACGCCTTTAAGTAAGCTCTGTACTGCTTTTGCTCCCTCGGCTGCCCTAACAGTCTAATTCATTTTGGTTCGAAGAGATCGATTGTATGGGGGGAATCTTTAAGGTCGCTGTCAAGAACATAAACCTACAGGGTGATTCACAAAGAAGGCCCAGGTCTTTGAGGCCTATCATTTATAAAGCGTGCATTCACACCGTCTACTGAGGCCACGGTAAATTAATTATGCACAGTACCGACACGAACAGGCTATGCTTTTGAAGCAAGTTCCATTTACTTCCGGTCATGAATTCAAGAATTAGAGACAAAAACGGCCTGGCGTTCTGTGTGAATCACCCTGTACACGTATTTAGGCTTTGACTGGCGTTACGTATACACATCCACTTCGTACTTCAAAGAGAACAACGTGCGCATACGGTTTTGCTGTCTGGTTCGAAGTGAATATATAGCAGATAGGCAATGTCAATAACATAACAATACTCAAAAAGTTTCCCTGCAGAGGCAACAGTGCTTACATGTTTCACTGATGCGTTACGTGTCGCTGGCGACTGTGCTTACATGTTTCACTGATGCGTTACGTGTCGCTGGCGACAGTGCTTTATGGCGATTTTATTCACCAGCAAAAGTAAAATCTACGTACGTCTCCACGTAAAGTGCCCGATATTTTTGCCAGATTTTAAACAAATTTGGATTTTCTCGACAGATTTTCATGAAAGTCTCCACTATCAAAATTCACGAAAATCCGTCCAGTGGTAGCCGAGTTGATACATGAGGACAGACGGACGGACGAACATGACGAAGCTAATATCTTAAGTAAATATGGTGACCTTGGTTCATCAGGCTCAGGATAGGTACTACTGGCGGGCTTTTGTACACAAGGCAATGAACCGGCAGTTTCTACTCGTATAAGACACGGATACACTTTACAAACTAACAGCAGTCTATGTGTCCTTCGTACAGCGTCTTAGTCTGGTTTTGGTGCTTCAAGGGTCCGTCTAACGTTTCGCATGCTCTTTTTGTCTGACAGCGAGATGTTTGTTGAACATATCGCCCCTGTTTTGTAAAAAGGACACAACCCACAAAATATGAATTTTACAGGAGAGGCTAAAAGTGGCTTTCTTTTACATGTGACAAATGTTTTGGGGTGGAGGATATCCCCCAGATATTTCGGTTATTCCTGAATATGCAGTTGCAATCTGTTTTGCACATCATACAGAATCATTAGATGAATGCATAATTTCATAAACCAACAAATGCACTTATATATATATATATATAAGTGTTATATATATATACATAACACTTTTTCACAACACTGCTATACCCGACATGTTTCGGCGCCTATCACGACGCCATCATCAGGGGTTTTACCGAGGTCTTCACATAAAATTCACATGTTTCGTTGTAGGTTTGAACAATACAAACACGTACACACTATCAGCAGGATAGGTACACTAATGTCTGATTTTATGTGAAGACCTCGGTAGGCCGTGCCACGGATCAGGCGGTTAGCCGCCGGCCTCCAACCGCGTAGGCCCGGGTTCGATCCCGTGTCAGTCCATATGGGATTTGTGGTGGACAAAGTGGCACTGGGACAGGTTTTTTCTCCGAATACTTCGGTTTTCCCCGGTCAATTTCATTCCACCGGAAAAGGACAAAAAATAATCATCATCATCATCTTCATCACAGGGTTGCACAAGAAGCCTCAAGGCTGGGGTGCGTCCGTAGCGTCTGCTGCGGGGCCCTTCACCACTAAGAAAAAAGAAAGACCTAGGTACAACCCCTGATGATGGAGTCGTGATAGGCGGCGTAACATATCGGGTATAGCAGTGTTGCGAAAAAGTTTTATATTTATGTAAGTGCATTTGTTGCTGTCTGAAATTATGCAATAAAAATGCACGGTGAGAACAATGTAAAACTCATTAGCTGAATGATTCGCTACACATAACTCAATTTAGATCAAAGTGGTAGTTAGCCCCTTTTTACAAAAAAGAGGGACGATATCAGGAACGCATGCGGCATGTCGTGAAACACACCTCAGTTTCTTGAGTTTCCTTTGAAACTCAAAGCCCCTTTATGACAGCCAGTCGGATTGCTTGTCGAGTCCCTCCTTAGGTTAGTCTCTGAATTTAATTCCATTGTCAGTCAATCTTGGGGCGCCCTCTCTGATGAGAATGCGGGCCTGCTGTTTGTCACAAGTCACCGCCTATTCCCGTAACTTGTACACATACACAAGGGCGCATCCAAGGCCCAAATCCCCCAAAACCGAAATTTAAAAACGCAGATTTTGTAGATGCAGTATTATGATGTAAAAATTTTTACTTCATTTCGTCTTCAGCCTAAATCAGCCACTGAAATCGGCTGATGACCAGTACATTAGAATTTTGAAAAATAAGTTAATAAAATTAAAGAAACAAGGAGGCAGGACACTGTGTTTGAGTCATGGAACATGTAGTTATATTTGTGTGTATATAAGTGCAGTCGCAGACAGTGTTATGTTGTACTTACAACATGAGTTTTGTAACATAATTTTTAAAATCAAACATATATTATATATAGCCTCAGGGTCAGCCCCACCCCCCTGCCCCAAGGAAAAATTCTGGGTGCGCACATGCACATATACGTATATATACATTTTTAAAAAACATACATTATAGACACAGACAGGCCTTCATTTTTTCCGATTAGTCCCCAACTTTTTGACTCCGTTCAGTTTTGTAGCTTGGCACTGTCCCCTTAACTGCCTGGAGTGACTTGGGATGACCACGAACATTCTCAACCACACTACCCTGTGTCAGGTGCGAGATGTGACGGTGACAGTGATGTTGTTGACGACGAGGACGACGATGATGATGATGATGATGATGATGATAGTAAACCAGACACGCAATATACGTATAACGTAATTTTGAGGCGCGTTCGCGTAACCATTGTTACCGTGGAAAAACAACACATATTCTGAGTGTGTGTCTGTAGCCTTAGTTATCCAGCATGCAAAGCGCACACGTCTTATTAGTACATATTGTCATCTATGGCCTGTGTGGCTGTACCATATTTTTCCATATTGTCTCATAAAAGGCACGATTTTCAGAAAACAAGTTACTGAACATAAAATTGTGTTTTTGATTTTCTCTACAACTTTTGACTGAAATATATCAAATTCTGAGAAGAATTCAGCTAGATAATATCATAAATATACATTGGTCTTCATGTAAAACACGCGTTATTCTTCTCACGTCATGAAACTTGAATTTTCTCGACAGATCTTCTAAAAATACTCGAAAATCAAATTTCATGAAAATCCGTCCAGTGAGAGCCGAGTTATTCCACATTGACAGACATACAGACACAGACATGGAGAAGCTAACAGTCTTTTTGACAATTTTGTGAACCCGCCCACATCAGAGAAGATCTTTAAGAAAACCAATTTTGAATTCTGTAACAGTAATATTCCGGTATTTTTCTTGATAAAAAGAAGAAGCCGTGATAGATCGAGAAATAATGGGCACCGAGATTTGATTCAAGGACTTATAAAGTGCGAGTTATGTAAACGTGTTATGTTTCAGCTCCGCCTGTTTATTTACGTGTGACATCCCATTGTGCTACAGAAGTTTGAAGCCAAGGTTCCTACTTTGTTGTGAAAACTTTTTTATACGATCTGCACTTTTAATGTAATGTTATGTCAAACACGATGAAGCAAGACACACATCTCGTTACCAGACCGTCTCTTGATCATGCAAAAACGTGACGTAACGGTAAACATTAGCTAATGCACTCACTTCAGTCTTTGCTATATAAATCCACTCTTATATACCGAATCAAACATCATTCAGTTCCCAGTATTTCAACAGCTTCATCAGGCAGTTGTTCTTTTCACCCTCAGAATGGCACCCAAAGGAGTAAGTACTGCACAGCTTCTAATGGAAATTAAAAATAATTCTCTGTACAGTGCTCAGGGATACGCAAAAGAGCAGTTATTTTGAAAAGGTTTCTCGCCTAGATGTTGATGAAAATGGAGCAATGGTGGAATGATATGGACAGGGGAAGCTGAAGTACGCGGGGGGGGGGGGGGGTGGGTGGGGTGGGGGCTGACCCAGTGGCACTCTGTATGACACAGTTTTTCCATGGACCGGTTTGGTATCAAAACCATGGTCTCCGCCGTAATAGTCTCAAAATTAAAAGACTTCTAACAAACACATGGCTTTGTTTTTTCTTACCGCGGACCTGACAGAGAACACAAATATTAGAAAACCCACTCCTCACTTTTGCGAATATGTACGGCAGACGGGGTTGTTGAACAGCTGTGTGCGGTGGAGTTCATGGAGGTGATTCGAATATTTTTGGCGGGGTTTAGTGAAAAGGATAGTGAATATTCGGATTACATAAAAAACTGAGGATTTTTACACTAACTGAACAACTTTTGAAAAAGGGCTCCGGTTCATGACGTTAGTTGGATTCGAGGGTTTTTGTACTGACTGAATAATTCCTCCGCTTCTTGAAGATAGCGCCAAAATCTTACTCACCGCCATTTTCAATTACGTGACTGGACTTAACCTTTTAAAGCCTAGCGGTAACTTTACGTACCACCAGGTTTAACGTTAAAAAATTCTACGTGGTGCCCACATTGCGTTTATGTGTTTTGTACGGATCTCAGAACAAACAGCAACTTTTGCCTTATAAAACATTAAGAGACTGGTTTTTATAACCGAAGTGGAGAGTGTTTACAGCGCGGTACGCACTGAGTCCTTATATAAAACAGATACGCTTCGTCTTTAAAGGGTTAAACATCAATCTTTTCATGTCAGTGATATTCTATTTTCAAAGTTTTGGACGCTTTGAAACTAATTCCATCTTGTTTGGACGGGCGTGGAGCTGTGCGTCCACTGCCCGCACCTCTTCATGACGTGTATTAAGCGCAGTGACAACTTTACCTTCATCTTAAATGATTTACGTTGCAGATTGTCGCTTTTGTCTGCATGCTGGCCTTGTGTGTGCAAGCATCTGTCGCCGCACCGCGTTACACTGGCGACACCTACGGACATCCCCAGTTACCTCGTCACAGCCCCAGCTCATTTCGCGCAAGCGCTGTGGCTACTCCGTATCAGGCCTTAGCAGATGCTACCACCAGCTTAGACTTTGACGGGGTTCGGTACCTGCCGTTTCTTCCCAACTGGCTATACTGAAGACATGAAGTTTGCTGACACAGGAAGTGGGACAAAAACATGATTTAAGAAGTCTGATATTTATTTATAGCCACTGATTTATTCTATTTTACGTATTTTTTCTTAGCAATGTTGTAAATTTCTGGACTGTTTTGTATCTTCAGTCTTAAGAGGCATAAATATGTAACACTGTGTTGTTTCACATGCCAGCAATGATGAAGAGATGGCCTATGATTTTACACTGTGTATTATAATGACTGCATTGCGACGTTTCGGATGAACTTACTGTCTCGAAGTTTAGGGTGGATCCACCTGAAACGAATACAGTAATCCTGTAAATGGTGTGGCTACGTACTTTGGAATCGTCGGGGGCGGGGGGGGGGGGGCGAACAAAATTTAGTCGCCGTGAAAATAGACGAAGGAATTTTCTCCAAAAACACCTCACTATAATACACGGTGTAAAAACCGAGAACATCCTTAGTCTGAAAAACACGCACCGTGATTCCCCCCCCCCCCCCTCTTCCGATCGCTGTCTCTCCTGTGTAAGAAGGTAGCCAGAACACTGAGTGCTGTTTTTGTGGTCCATGAACCGCACAGTGTGAAAAACCACCGGGCTACAGAATAATTTATAATTTACTGCAGTTAAAGTTAGCAATAGCTTTGTGTGAATCAACATTGATTGGTAAATCGAACTTCGATAACTTATCATTCCTTCTTCAGAAACAGCTTTCATTTTTTTCTCATGTTCCAAACATGCTGGCGTAACGCAATCAAATGGTTTTATCTCAGGTAGCCATTTTGTACTTATCAGTGCGGTTATTAATAAAGTTCTTACATAAATCTGACATGAAGTAACTGGTATGTAATGCTGGTTATGGAAATAATGAATTGGATTCAATCACACAAAATAAAGTACAATTTTAAATGCCTCATTTCAATGGAATTCAAATGGGTTTTGTGTTCGTTCCATAACCGTGAGCTGCATCTAATATAAATGTATGTGCACTGCTTCAATGTAAAGTTAATTTTGTAAATTTAATGTGTTCCATGTCTGTGCACTATATTATACAAAAACACTAATCACCAACAAATGCACAAAGAGAGTTTTATCATCAATTGTAACACACTCCTACATGTTTCGACCCTGCTGGGTCATCTTCAGGGAGAACTTTTTTGTTATCGTTACACTAAGGGTGCACTTTATAGTTGAGTGAGAATGTGCTGTTGACTGTGTACTGCGTTGTTTTTGAAGGCGTGAACTCTCGGCCTGCAGGCCTCCC